>CM062296.1:156847351-157214851 GCA_031216915.1 Pictodentalium vernedei | reverse complement strand
GGCCCCTTACTTTTTCTAATATATATAAATGACATTCATCGGGCAACTGCAAGTAACCTTCTGTCATTTGCAGACGACACTACGACTCATTCTTCAAATCCTGACACAGACACACTAGTTGAAAATTTTAATGAAGAACTCTCAAAAATATTTGAATGGTGTTCAGTTAACAAACTTGCAATTAACGCCAAAAAAACAAAATATGTTATTTTTAATCCTTCTGCGAGGTCGGGGGTTCATAGCAACAATGATATAACGATCAATAACGAAAAAATAGAAAGAATAGGTAATAATCAGGCAACACAAAGTGCTAAATTTCTTGGGATAGCCATGGACGAAAAACTAACATATGAAGCACATATTAGCCAAATATGCTCAAAAGTGGCGAGGGCCAACTTTGCATTGAATAAAGTTAAAAACAGTCTACCACATAGCGCTATGAAAACTCTGTACTATTCACTCATACATGGCCATCTCATGTATGGTATACATATTTGGGGCAATTCAAGACGAATTAACGAACTTCAAAAAATGCAAAAGCGCTCAATCAGAATAATAAATAACAAAAAACACAACGCTCACACAGACCCTCTTTTCTTTCACGACAAAATACTCAAAGTATCCGATCTTTATACCCTGAACGTTTCCTTGTTTATTTTTGACTGGTACCATGATATGTTACCGAGTTCTTTTAGAACATTCTTTAGTTGTGTCAACAACCCACGTGGTACCACGACAAGACAGACAGGGCTTTTGACCCTAAAAAAATCACGTACTAAGTCCTTGGACAAATTGCCTACATATGCGTTCCCTCGAGTTTGGAATGGTTTAGATCGGGACCTTAGAAACATAGGTAATAGGAAAGTTTTTAAGAACACTCTAGCACTTAAACTAATAAGTAGATACATGACGGAGTCAAATATCGAGTGCAATAACCCCTATTGTCCTGACTGCGGATCCATCTAGATTCTCAATTCTTAGTTTTGACCTTTCTTCTATAGGTGTTCAAATAACACAAATTAGAATGAGCTTGTATACGTAAAACGTCTGAATTTCTCATCCGTCTTGGATGAGTCAATTGCATTATCCACAACACTAGTAATTTTATTGGGTGCATAAGGCAATTGGCTCAGTCCAATAAAACACTCGCAGCACCGAAGTTGTCATGAAATATCTCACTGACTAATATCCCCTAAAATTAATCTTTTCTGCATAAAGGTTAAGAAAAGCTGCAAAGTAAGTGAGCATGCTAGTTAAACTATCGGCACATGACCCCTTCCGTGACGAGGAACCCACAAGTCTGCATTGTTGGGTAGTAATGAGAAGTGCCCTGATGAATTGGAAACGACACCGACATTACTTCTATAGTAAGTTTATCGTCTCCTAGCAGGCAAGTGGAGTGGGGTAAAAACAATTCCATGGCAGCTTTTAACAACTAACCCTATAATCAATTACTGAAACATCTGACTCAGTCAGTTTGACGTCATATACAGCCGTATTTATTTTATTTTTTACTTTTTCTTTTTCAATTTCATTTCTTCTTTCTTTTTTCTACTCTTTTCTTTTTCCTTTTTCTTTTCTTTCCTCAAGGAATTGGCAGGTAGACAGCCAATCTGGCTATGTCATTTCCTAACAGTTTACATTGAAATTGTAGCAACACCTTGTGACTTTGTACATTGTTTTCTATTATTACTGTTTATTCTGTGCGTTCTGTATTTGTAAAATGTAAACTGTTGAATAAAAGATCATCATCATCATCTGTCCCCACTGAAACATATACGGGCAAAACGCTTATCAAAGTAAGTTACGAGCTACGTGAATGATTTACTTTCGTAAAAGAATGTCTTTGTTTAGTTTATTGGCAGTGAGTAGTATGTCTCGTATGTTTCATCCCCAGGTTGCAGGACCTCGGTGCAGGACCTCGGAAGTGACGTCATGTCACGTAACCTAGTGGCGCCATGTTGTGTTTCCATGGTAACCCGCGTGAGCGGCCATCTTGTGACGTCATCTCCATAGTGATACGTGGTGCTAGTGCGCATGCGCAGCGCGTGTTGTTAGGGTGATACGTGTTTCCGTCGTCCATTTTGTATACTGGTGGCCGCCATCTTGGTTTCTATGGTAGCACGTGATTGCTATGTTACCTAAACCCTTCTAACAAGACAGGGGTATGTCCGGAGGGTATGTTCCTTTGTAGAAGAGTATTTTCTGGTTCGGATTTTCCTCAAATCCTCGTTTACTTCGTAGAATTACCACAAACAACCTTTGTTCTGGAGTATACTCCAGTAGCGTAGAAGAGCCTATTAGTTGGGACAGCTTTGCTTATTATTACTATATTTAGCCTCTTAGGTCTATTCTTGTTAGTTCTGACCCTATTCCAAGTACTCTTGTAGTGTCCTTTATCTAGATCATTTATAACCAATCAGATTGCTTGATTTCCCATGATCTGTATGCAGAGTTATCTCCCCTTATTACAAGGAAGTTGTATCCGATTCTCATCGCCTATCCAATAGCAATATCCCATGGAATTCCTTATTGTGAAACGTCTCTGGTTATGGAATCCCTTTTTTGTCGTATGAGGCCATGAGGGCTATGTAAAAGCCCTCAATGAGTCCTCATATATTATGCCTCATAGCCTCATTGAATTTTGGCGTTATGAGGACCATTAAAAATCCCTCAATGAGGTATAATTTACTACGACTCTTAGCCTCATTTCAGTATTTGAGGATACCTATGGCCTGGTATTGTATTATTCGAGGATACCTATCGAGGATACCTTTAGGAGAATCCCTTTTTTCTCGTATGAGGCCATGAGGGCTATGTAAAAGCCCTCAATGAGTCATCATTTATTATCCCCCATAGCCTAATTGATACCTGTGGAATCCCTTTTTTGTCGTGTGAGGCCATGAGGGCTATGTAAAAGCCCTCAATGAGTCCTCATTTATTATCCCTCTTTGGCCTCATTGAATTTTGAGGTTATGAGGACCATTAAAATTGAGGTATAATTTACTACGACTCTTAGACTCATTTCAGTATTTAACAGCTATATCCCCAGGCATCCCAATTTCGGCACCCCTTTTTGGAAAACATGGCCTTCGGCACCCCTTTTATGTCGTATGAGGCCATGAGGACCATGAGTAATCCCTCAATGAGATCTAATGTAGTCTTACTGTACATGTCCAGCTGCTTAGCATTTCTAGACGGCTGCCTTAACAGGTACTGCCCTGGTACATTGTCTATTGTCAGCAAGACCTCTTGAAGATGGCATGGTCAGGGCACATGCTATGAAACTGCATATGTCTGAAATAGGTCTTTAAAGGTTAAGGTGTGCCTAGAACAAATCACAAATTAACTGTAGATATGATTTATTTTCGTAAAAGAATGCCACTGTTGAGCTCATTGGCAGAGACATTTGTGGTGCTAGGGTAGAATGATACAAAAACAACCTATTCTGTATTTCCCTGATCTGAATTCCCCTTTGGTTCTATCAGTAAATCTCAGTCAGGTCAGATACCGAATACCGAACCGATACCGAGGAATTCCCTCTTAAAAATACCGAAGCCGAACTCAAAATTCCAATAATGCCCTTCTCTAGTGCCATCAGTGTCAAACGAGCAAGGAGGGCTAATAATATTTCAGCTAATGCACTTCCGGGAGCAACATATCTGACAATTTCTTCAAATCTTCAAAAGACAAGAACATGATTCATGATTACTGAGCACGTGTATAACTTAAAGTTTAATTCAGAAATATTAACAAATGAAAGTAATCTTCAACACCAATAAATAAATAGTGCAGTAACTCATGTATTTCGACACTTTGAAATGCTCGGCCTGCAGATGTGCATTATGCAAGCTGGTTTTGAAATTGTCAGAAATCGTGCAGTAAGATTAACGAACCACTTGTTTCCGTAGTGGTTGTTATGTTGGACAATCCTCATATTATACTTGATGTCTTACCTGATTTATTTTGATGTGGTGCAGAACTCTCTTTCTGTCCAGTGTGAACAGCCTCCTTGAATGTGGAGAGATGGTAAGAGAAGATTGCAACTCGACTCGTATTTCAGTATCAACAGACCTTCACATTTCCGTCGTCTGGGTGACAAAAGTTATTCGAAAATAATTCCATGACGTAAGATTTGTCGGTTTGGTTTTGGCAGACAGTCAAACTTACACTTCAGTTATGAACCTTCAGACATGTCGCACTAAGACAACAGAAAACATGTCACCTATAAATATTTTATCCAAATTTACGACAAGGTCAGTTCACAGTAGAAACTTACGAAACTTGTTTCGGCTTGAAGGGCAATCCCACTTTTTGATACTTGTTTCTGTCCAAATAGAACTAACGGAAAATTCGTTCAGCTCTTAAGTTGTGTCAGTAAAGATTCAACATTCTCGTTTGCGAATCTAGAAACTCTCTTTGGTGATCTTAGGCATGTTGTTATTAACACAGGCGACACTGTAATGCAAAACAATAGCTGTTTTCCCGATTTAATGTGTCATCGGAATGATATCTCTTTGGAGATAACCCTTCAGTGCACTGTACACAAATTCCGTAAACATTACATATCAAGAACGACACGGGCTTGTGAATGAGTTAATTGATATGACACGAAGGATAAAAGGAAACAAGCACTTCTTCACTTCCCGGGGTTTATCCGTTCTTTTTGAAAACTGGCGACCAAGGCCGTGGGCTTTCCTCTTAACCCTTCGCCCAACGAATCGCCCGCATCCACCCGCGTAATATGCAAATTTAGCAGCTGGAAAAATATTATTTTTCGAAAAGGGGGCGCGGTGGCTCAGTAGATAGAGGTGCAGGCTGCAAGCCGAGAGGTCCTCGGTTCGAATCCCACCTGCGGCAACCGCGTGGTGTCCTTGGGCAAGACACTTCACCCCCATTGCCCATGTGGGGGCACGATGTGGTGACGCCGTGTACTAAGGCGTACTGCACGTCGATGGTACGCATGTCTTCAACCAATCTAACCCTGCCTGTGCTGCAGTGCGGAGTTACGATGTTGGGGAGCTGGCAGCTGCACGTCGTTGCTCGGTGGTTCTCTCCGGGTACTCCGGCTTCCTCCACCCGTAAAACTGTCTCGGTCATGATTAGCCATTGTGCATAAATATGTGACCTTAAACATCAATAAATAAATAAATAAATAAATATTTTTCGAAAAATTTCAACAAAACTATATCACGTGTTACACTCCACAGTAAGGGTTGCCACACCGATAACCTAAATAACATAAGTATCTCAAACTGTCGACACATCGAGGACTTATTATGTATAATATTGTGTCCATTATGGTTTTTTTTGACTGATGAACAATACTTAAACCGTGCCATATTTGTTTTCTAAATTTAACCACAACCCAGTTTGATAACCATAATAATATCAGATTAGCACAGAGGGGTAGGGATACCCACTATCACATTCACCATTAACCACCTTTTTGAGCCTGAAAACTCGTCCATCTACAGAAACAGATTAATGGGGTACGCATCCGAGTCAAAGTTGCAGTTCTACTAGCTACTCAAAGTAAACATACTAGTATATCTTTCTATCAAAGATTAATGCGCTGAGCACGTAGTCAGTGTTGGAGTTAAATGTATAACGGGAGTGACAGGTAGACAGCCAATCTGGCTATGTCATCTCCCAACGGAATGAACTGTATATCATTTTCTAGTTATTTATTTGTATTTTATACTCAAATATGTAATTGCCTGTAAACTATACCTTAAATAAAATATCAATCTGTCTGTGACCCCTCTTTGGAACGAGCTCGTCGAGCTCGTTCCAAAGAGGGGTCACATGATATGGTTTTGCTGAAAATGTTTGAAAAAATGATATTTAAAATAATAAATTTTGAAATCGTCTACGTTGGGTAGAGGGTTAAGCTGTGTGCACGGATATTTTAGACTCAGTTTTACAAACTGAGAGTCAGTCTAGTTTGCATTTTTAGAAATTTAGTAATCCTCAACTGAATCCAGACTTTAAGACAAAACATGCGTTTTAGAAACATTCGCCTGTTCTCATTACTGGCAATATGGGACGAATACTGAATTCACACATGCATTCAGTATTCGCCCCAGAGTGCCAGAAATGAGAACAATCGACCGTCGCATAGCTATTTCAGAATCCGTTTCGACACTGGAAATTCATGGGGCACAGGCCTCTTCTCATCACTGGCACAATTGAGAAAATACTGAATGCACACGACTTAGTGTGCATTCAGTATTTGCCCCAGGGGACCAGTAATGAGAACAGGTCACTGCCAATATCACCGGTGCTTTAGGCCCCTCAAAGTATATCTTCTGTTTCTTAGACCATTTTTTGTAAAACTGCATGTGGGTGGGCGGTGTTTTATTTTATATTTTATTTTTTTGATTATTTCTTCGCCATCAAAAGTTCATGTTCTAGGTTTGTTTTATGTTTTAAACCTCATAATCTACAGAATAGCAGAGGTGGTGGTGTATTTCGTCCCTTGAGTGCAATAAGGCTTTGCAATGCTAAAGCATTGCAAAGCCTTGTTGCACTCAAGATCCAAATTTATCAATTTTATTAACTTGGGTAACAGTAAGTCTCAAATTTATCAATTTTATTAACTTGCGTAAAATATCAGACAAAAAACATTTGATTTGTTTTTTCAAGTTTGAATTACTTATTAAAAAGAGAGCAAAGAGGGCGGGAGGGCATGTTTAGTTTTCTAAAGCGGTCAGATCAAAGTTGAAACTTCAACATGCTAGCGAATTTGAATCATCGATGTGCACATCATTTCAAAAACATCAGTCCTTTTCCTATTGATTAGAACGTTTCAGTATTATTCTCCGTTGAAACCATTTAAAAATAAGAAATAGAGAGTAATCGCTTGACTCGACTGGTTACGTGAAATAATTCATGAGAGGTGAGGGACGTTGAACAAACACGAGTGCGCGAATGCGCACAAGTGTTTTACAATATAGTCCCTCGCCTCGAATGAATTATTTCACGTAACCGGTCCAGTCAAGCGATTACTCTGTTTATTATTTTTCATTATTAACGATAATTATATTATTTAACCCTTTACCTAACGTAACGGCCAAAACCGGCCAGCGCTATTCTCAAAAATCTCCAATTACTTTTCATTATTTTTTCATTTTTTGTCTCTAAAACATAGGTTATGACCCCTCATTGGAACGAGCACGTCGAGCTCCTTCCAATGAGGGGGTCATAACCTATGTTTTTGAGACACAAAATGAAAATAATAGTTATACAAGAAATTTGTTTCCAAGTGACGTCTGCTTTTCATGTTAGGTAAAGGGTTTAAAAAAACAAAAAACAATGAAGTCCCCATTACACCCACGGCAAAGCGTCTTCGTTTGCGCGCACGGATACATTGACCAATTGTTGATTGCATAATTCACTTGTGAAGTTATCGTTTATAATCAAACCCGGAAATCCCATTAAATTATACTTTGGAAAGTTATAAAACGGCCTTCTCACCATCTTATGATATTCTGTAGCTTTTATTTTTCTTTTCATTACATCAACGATGTACGCATTGTGACATATAATACAACAAAGGCATAGAGTAGAGAAGTCAACATAATAAACACTTAACTGTACAGGAGGATCAGAGACGCCTGAAGTGCGGGGGTAGATAGAGCAACTGCCTTCCTGCCTTCGGTCGACGGGGGCGAGAAAGACAGACAATGCCCTTCCCAGGTTCGTTACTCAATTTTTTTTTAAGAATTTATTCTCGAAGTAAAGCTAAAATACACACCAAATCCGTTCTGGTAGCTTTCAAAATTCAATGGGGGAATTGGGGAGAAGGTGCCCCAGACCTCTTCTCAAACTTCCGTATCTCGGGCCTCCAGCCTTCGCGACATGCATGCTGCATGTCATGGCGGGGCTTCTTAAGCGAGTAAATGCCGTTTACACGGGTTCTGACCCCCCTCCCCCTCCCTGAAGTGCTTCCGGCGCCCCTGAGAAGGATCGGCCATGATATAACCCTACAGCCCAATATGCTTGTAGGATTAAATTATTGCAGAATCTCTCCACAGCTACAAAACATACTCTCCAATTTCGCTGAATATATTAATTCCATTCAGAGCATCGGGGTTGAAACTCAAATTAAAAGGGTAAAGACATTTTTAGATTTTCCAGCCGAATGTGAGTTTTGTCAGATAAAAGACAAATGACGCCTTATCTCAGGCTTGAAATACTGGGGCGTCGGGGCGGGAGGTCTGGCAGACGCAATATATGTACGAACAAGGTTCTTCAAATGGATATTTTGTGGTGGATTTTCTGCTGCTAAGCTGAAGGGCAAGCTGGGATAAGTTAACATACAGTATCGCTGGAGTTATTTACTTACAAACTTACTGTATACTTACGGAATACATTTTTTTTACATTGAAGTTAGAAACGCTCCATGGCTGTTTGAACGTATCAAGTGAGATTTTTCGAAGCTGAACACGACAACGACTGTATTCAAATATTTCAACTTTTGGTACTACTAATTAAAAGTTGATTTAATATACGAGGGAATGTCACCTAACATACATAAAGGTGGAATATAGGTACAGAACATATTTATTTTTCAACATAGTCCCCTTGTAATTCAATACACTTGTTCCACCTGGTCTGCCAGTCGATGATGCCGCGTCTGTAGAAGCCCATATCTTGGTCCTGTAGCCAAGCCTCCACAACAGCAGTAAGTTCCTCATCATCTCGAAATCTTTGACCACGTAAGTGTTTCTTCAAATTTGGAAAGAGATGGTAGTCACCAAGTGACTACCATCTCTTTCCAAGTTTGAAGAAACACTGACGTGGTCAAAATGACTATTATCTTATTCCAACTTTGAAGAAACACTTACTTTGTCAAAGATTTCAAGATGATGAGGAACTTACTACTGCTGTGGAGGCGTGGCTACAGGGCCAAGATATGGACTTCTACAGTCGCGGCATCAACGACTGGCAGACCAGGTGGAACAAGTGAATTGAATTACAAGGGGACTATGTTGAAAAATGAATATGTTCTGTACCGATATTCCAGCTTTGTTTATGTTAGGCTCAAAACTGTTCGACATCCCCTCGTACATGACAACACAACATGCACTCAGAAATGAGTCGTTTTACCCTCAAATGGAACGGAAACTACACTGGAAATGACACTGCTTTTAATCCAGGGAACCACTCGTGACAACAGTGGTCACCTTTTGCTAGAAATGGGGATATTGGAAAATTGCTTATTGCCACCATGCATGGGGTGGGGTGGGAATACCGTAGTGGTGTATTCAAGTCTCTAACTCGTGGATTGTGCCATATATCGACTCGACCTTTGACCTCATTGTTGTAGGTAATAACCTGTGTTGAGTTATCATAAAAACTGAAACTTCACTCCGGGAATTTATTTCATAGTAAATTACTCTTTCCGTATTTTACATATATTAAGACCAGACGCCATGGACTGGCTGTAATCCACGCGTGGGCAGTGATGTCCACGCATGCGTAACCCAGGTAAAATACAAATCATTATATGCAAAATATTAATTAATGAAGCACCGGGTTTTACCCGGTGCTTCATTAATTAAATTTTTGATGATTATTCCAATACTTAGTATTATTTATTTATTAGTGTTTTTGAGGTCACATATTTCTGCACAATGGCTAATCATGACCACAACAGTTTTACGGGTGGAGGAAGCCGGAGTACCCGGAGAGAACCACCGAGCAACGGCGAGCAACTGTCAGCTCCCCAACATTCTAACTCCACAAGCAGGGTTAGCATTAGTTGAAGGCAGGTGCACCATCGACGTGCAGTACGCCTTAGTACACAGCGTCACCGTGCCCCCACGCGGGCAATGGAGATGAAGTGTATTGCCCAAGGACACAACGAGGTTGCTGCAGGTGGGATTCGAACCGAGGACCTCTCGGCTTGCAGCCTGCACCTCTACCTACTGAGCCACCGCGCCCCTTCAGTTCTTAGTGTTTGAAATCTATATTATAGCGTCCTTGGAAATATTACACACACGTGGAAAGTAACCAGACCACGATGGCCGTACTGTAATACCAGACGTCAGTAAACAGTGTCGGTACTTAACCCTTTACCCAACGTAACGTCAAAAACCGGCCAGCGCTATTCACAAAAATCGCCAATTAATTTTCATTATTTTTTTCATTTTTGTCTCAAAACATAGGTTATAACCCATCTTTGGAACGAGCTCGTCGAGCTCGTTCCAATTAGGGGTCATAACCTGTGTTTTTGAGACAAACAATTAAAAAAATTAGTTCTTCAAGAATTTTGTTTGCAAGTGTCACCTGCTTTTCATGTTAAAGGGTTAAAATTGAATTTATAGCAAGATTCCACATCACAAGCACATGGTTTGCTTTTCTGTCATGGATTGACGATTATACAGCGTGCGAAGTGGTTCAAATGTAGGGACACCGCTGAGGGGGTTTAGGTGAGGCGTGACCCCTCCCCTCCCCATAATTTTCCATTCGGGACATTCTGGATCAAACTCGTAGATATTGATTCCATCTTGCTAGTAATCATGTACTTTTTACCACACTATATTTGATATTTGTACGAATGCCACACATACAGTAACGTCACCGTGGACCGGTCGTAATCCACGCGTGGGCAGTGACGTCCACGTGTGCGTTTACCAATAAACCCGTGGTTCATTAATGACATTTTTGATGATCATTCCAATAGTTAGTGTTTGGAATCTAATATTATTGCGTCCATGGAAATATTGCCCGCCCGTGGAAAGTGACCAGTCCACGGCAGCCATACTGTACCCAGTTAGTCATACATATTGTAGGTCGGTAGTACCCGATTTGGGATTTAAAATGACCACTTTGAAGTACCGCTACGGTACGTGTTGAATAAATAACAAGCTACGTCACAAATATTACGTGTATATTTTATTTATCCCATAAATGGCTGTTTATTTGAACAATAAAGGCATTGGATAAATTTTTCCTTTATTCACCTAGTCGGGTGATAAATTTTCCCCGTAGGTTTAATACTGAAAGAATTTATTCCCCTAGTAGCAACGGGCTTGTTGACCTCTGGCCTCTACCACATTTGTATATCATAATTAATAGTTTGATTTTTAATTTCTTTAAATATTTTTGAAAGTATTACACAATGCCAGTAGAAAACACCACACACAGCTCATATAATAAAGTAGTTTTGCAAGTTTAGCTCAAGTTTGTAGAGGAATTATTTTTAGACAGAAATGTATTACTGCGCCTTGTTTATTTTTGCCAGTTTTCTGGTCGATCGAATTGGACCAATGTACTCCTTACTTTTCGCTGTGTTTTGTAGCGAATTATAGCACGATTTTGCCGCGACTGCCCTGCAGAAGATTTATGGGATAAACAAAATAAAAGTATTGTGTTTTCAAGCAAAACATTTATTCTACTCGTAGAATTAAGAATGAAACCGACTCGCCAGAGGCTCGTTGGTTTCATTCTTAATCCGACTCGTAGAATCATTTTTTTACTTGAAAACACTATACGTTTATTCTATATTTATCCGCAAATAAGTAAATTGCCAAGATGTCTTGGATTTTCTATCCCCGTGGGTTCCCCCGGCAGAGCAGCAGTGCGTTTTTATTGTGGTAAACAAGCTCTGTTTTTCCGGTAAAATAGGACCCGGTCACCAGTGCCTGGGGTGGAAGTTCTCTAAAATAGGCAGCATGTGTATAAACAATTGGCTAGACTTGACTTTGTATCCATGTTGCGGTCACGATTAGTCATTGTGCAGAAATATGTCACCTTAAACACCAATAAATAAATAAATATTGATTTTTTTAATTAACCTTTTACCCAACGTAACGGCCAAAACCGACCAGCGCTATTCACAAAAATCTCCAATTAATTTTCATTATTTTTTTTCATTTTTGTCTCAAAAACAGAGGTTATGACGCCTCCTTGGAACGAGCTCGTCGAGCTCGATCCAATGAGCGGTCATAACCTATGTTTTTGAGACAAAAATGAAAAAAATTAGTTATTCAAGAATTTTGTTTGGGAAAATATTTAGTTCCGTGATACCTATAGAAAATATGTTTTTTGCTTCCAAACCAGATTCAGTTATTATTTTGGGGGATTATTTCAACATTAAATGTTCATTGGGGTTCCACACACGCTAGAGAACTGTTTTATTGCTTTGAAAAGTTGCATCTTTATCCCCCCTCCCCCCCCCCCCCCAAAAAAAACACCCATTCAAACACACAACCAAACAACCTATAGTGAACTTCTATTGACTGGAATTCAGAAGTTTTACTCGTCTATATTATGCTCTTTAAAATATATGAAAGCAAGTCCTTCAACGAAAGAGTATTCTGGAACACAAAGTTGGGGAGGGGTGGGGGCTACAGTGGAAGAATAACATAATAAAATGACAAATGTGAATGAATGACATTTGTGCATAGCTACCAATAAGGAGTCAGGTATTAGTGCTGTCATAGTTCTCATGGTCCAGCACAAATTTACTGTGACAGTTGTGAAATATTGCTCTCTCTTTGAACCAAGCCCCCCTCCCATACACACTTAACCCTTCTGCTGGTGATAAACATTTGGAAAGACTGCAGAATATGTTTTTAGAGGCTGAAGTTAATATCATAACTTTCAGCTTCTTATAATTTACTTTCAGACTGCAGCACTCATGGTCCACTGAGTTATTATTCGATTTGACTATCTTGTCCTGGCTCCTCCACTATATTTTTCATTGTTTGCCATTCAGTACTCTAATGTAGACTTCCTAAATGTGTGACTGAAAATCTGTCTGCCTGTCCCTTGTCTGTCTGTCTCTCTATCTGTCTGTCTCTTCATCAGATAAGTTGTTTCTTTGTTTTTTATTGACCTGTGTCTGTCTGCATTTTCAATAATTTCATGTGACTATCTTTCAACGCCCCCCCCCCCCCCCCCCACACCATCCACACACACAAATACTTTGAACATCAAATACCACTATATTCTTGTTGCAAATCCCAGATTAATCCTCTTTGGAAACATATTTTCTACACGTTCACTCTTTTTGTCAGATTGGGTGTCTGTGGTAATTGAAGCAAAAGTTGTGAAAGTGGACTGGTGGGTACCTGCAGCACCAGCACAGCACTATAGAATCAATATTTGATGGTTTTAGGCATTTAACATTGTTATGAGTTACCACAGTACCAGGCACTGGTCTTTCCTTTGGAAAAAAACACTGTTTTAGGTTTTGTCAATGCCATACCAATGACTCTAGATGCCTTTTCTGAGAAAACAGATGCTTTCTTTCACAAACATTGCAAAATATTCATCAAACACAAGGTGAAATGTTTCAAAAGCCAGAATGTGATTTAAAATCTATCTCAAATGGAAATTTAATATTACAGGAGGTTTGTTTTGGGTCAGTATCAATTAATTTCCGAATTATGTCATAGATTTTGATGAAAAGGGTCATACCGGGGGGTCCCATTCAGGCCTATATTTTACCACATGAGTTGGTAGAAGAAAATTTTACATCCACTCTTAGGATAAAATGGCAGGATCCTTTTATATTGGTGAAATATATAGCTGCAGCCCTAATTTTTGAAACAAAATTGACATCTGTTTTGCTTGCGGTATGGTTAAATGAGACATATTTTTTCCAAACATATTGTGTGCTGATACAGATTTTAGTTATATTTTGGGATCAGGGTAGTTTTTAAAGAAATCTATACATTCTCGTCTCACTCAGCTAATCTATTAGGTAATGGGCTAGAAAAATCTTTTGGAGGCAATACCAAAAAAGTGTCCAAAAATGTGTCAAATGAGCTTAAAAGCTCATTTGACACATTTTGGACACTTTTCCTTAAAAGAGCAAATTTCCCATGTTTTTGACTCAGTAGAAGCCAAAAGTTGGATTCTAATGCAGAAATGACTCTTTTATCTCATGAAAGTGGAAAAATGTCTCTTTGGTAGGTTTGGGGATGATTATAGGTATCACTGAACTAAATATTTGAATTAGAAATACACGCTTTGAAATGTTGCACTCGGAAAAGATGCAATCTCTAAAAATAAACATCCATGGGAAGATAAATTGTTTCAAAAAATGTTTGAAGCATTCTATTGACATCTTGCATTATTGATGAATATTCCGCATAAAAAGAGGGTGTTTTGATTACTTTTGGACCTAAAAAATACAATTTACATTTTGTTTGTTTTTGTAGGGAATTCCCTGAAAATATGTGCACGTGGCCGGTACTTCTTTTGCTGTCAATTTTTCTCTCTTATTTGTTGCATGACCCCATGTTTTGGGGTCAGAAAAAGTTGTCTGAAGGGCTATACTCGACAAATATATTTAAATGCCACAATTAAAGTGATGCGATCATATTTTGTTTTGCCTGAACTTTATAATGGTCGCCTATGGGAAAATATTTAGTTCCATGATACCTATAAGAATATTCTACAACGGTCAAAGTGGAGATAATTTGTACACCTTCCTATGTCTGTTACAAGCGCTCTTAGAGTGCAGAAGCACTCTGAGAATGACGCGTTTGAATGTTCAGTTGATGGGAACATGACAAATGAAAGACGACTGGTTGCATTGTTCTGTTAAATCATACTTGATCTGCAGAACTCGAACACTATGAATTATTGTGATGAGTTGACGGTAAATATGGTCTGAGGGGGTTATTCCTGTTCACCCAGCCCACTAGTTTTAATTGACATCTGGGAGAAGGTTATATATAGAATATACCCATAGTAGCTTGGTGTACCAAATGTTCACCACGAGTGGTGAAGTGGTGTTGACCGCGAGCCCTCGGTGCGCGGTTAACACCCCTTCACCACGCGTGGTGAACATTTGGGACACCGAGCTACTTTGGGTATATTTTATTTATACCATGATCATCAGATTATTAAGAGTCGCTATTACTTTTTCTCGATTTTACTGAGCACCAGACGTACATACTAGCGAATCTGTTTTTGTTTTCACGATCATCGGTGGGCGGTACTTCCGCTGTCAATTTTATCGCCGAAACGAAATGAAAAAAAGAAACTGAGCCTTTTTCGTTTTAATAACAAAATAATATACTATTTCGAGTTATGGATTCTTTATTAACATGAGACAATGCATGTTTATTAATTTTTGGCATTTTATGGGGTAAACCCATTTAAAAACGTAATAAATAATTGCCACTTCCATTTCACTTTTCGCGAGGCGACATGCGATAAATTTAGACAAGTTTGCATTCGGATCGACGTCACCAAAGGTCAACGGGATGTAGTTGTACTGTAGGTGTGAATTTTTACTATTGAAATCCCATTGCTGGCGTGTTCATCACGGTTGGTGTGTAAAGCTAAAATTTATGTCATAGGCTTTTCATATATAGTAGAATAGGTAATCGTGGTATAAAATCCGTATCAAAACTGAGAGCTGAGGTTTCATCTCCGGACTTAATTGATGAGTTGATACATCAAAACAGATAGCTGATAGTTCGTCACTGGCTGAGTTGATTTTAAATTTGTTGTCGCACCAAACAGTTGAATTTTGTTTTTAACAATATTTTTATTTCCTCAGTGAAATGGGGTTTGGCGAACAGGCAATGCCTACATTAATGCCGTACCCTACAGAAATATACAATACAATGGTCAGTGCAACTGCACGAAAACCAGAAACTGATCCAATGAATTGGAAAGCAAAGAAAGTACCATACTGTATCCCGCTATCTCTTATATATCGTTTATCTATCGGGTGTGGAGGCATTCTGGTATACACTTGAAGATAGAAGGTATGATAAGCCCCCCAGCCCCCCCCCCCCCCCCCCCCCAGCGACACACAAAAAAACTCCCTCACCCAACACAGCAAATGTCTTGTCAGGATTCATATTCCCACTGCTAATAATTGTTCACTCGAATCTCATTGTTTCTCTAATATATTCTTGAACCGCATTAAATATACTGGCATTTTCCAAAGCAGTTTTCTTAGTGGGTAATAACTCAATTCTGATACAGGTCGCGGCATGAACAGCCTAAATTTAATTTGGCACGTTTGTGTACATAATTTTATACAAAGCAACTATTTTGTGACGTTGTCTACGCTCTTTGGGTGGTATGAATCTAGATTCCCTGTAAATAAGTTGATGACTTGTCCCTCTAGTAACCCCTATTACAGTTCGTAGAGCATCCAAGTGTGGATTTTCTAGGAGTGTTGATTTAGTCTCAGTACAACCATCCCATATAACATCGGCATAATCAAACAGCAGGAGAATGAAGTATTTATATAGAGTTTCCAATGCCTGTCTAGACAGTCTATATTTTAGGTTTCTTAGACAGTTTATCATAGGACTGACTTTACATATAACACTCTCTACATGTGAATTCCGTTGACCTGTTTTTCAAAAGGTCAACCCAAGATGCTCATGAGTGTCTGTCTCTTCTATTTGCTGTCCAAGGAAGTAAAGATGGAGGTGAAGTGTGGGATTTACTCAACTTGAAATGAATAACGATTCTTTGGTGTTTAAGGTCGCATATTTCTGCACAATGTCTAATCATGACCACGACAGTTTTTCGGGTGGAGGAAGCCGGAGTACCCGGAGAGAACCACCGAGCAACGGCAAGTTCAGCATCAAGACTCGAAAACCTCAAAGTATTCACTAGCGCTGTTGCCAAAAAGAACTGCCGACCTACCATAAATACAGTAAATGACATGATAGCCACATAAAAGAGAAAGGCTTGCCAGGAAACCATACTACAACTTAATGCTGGTGTAAAATTGATGACAAGGAACAAGAAGTATCGATAAGTCGATTGCTCCATCCAGCATTTCTAACGTCTTCTTCGGGAGGGCGGGAGGGCATGTTTAGTTTTCTAAAGCGGTCAGATCAAAGTTGAAACTTCAACATGCTAGCGAATTTGAATCATCGATGTGCACATCATTTCAAAAACATCAGTCCTTTTCCTATTGATTAGAACGTTTCAATATTATTCTCCGTTGAAACCATTTAAAAATAAGAAATAGAGAGTAATCGCTTGACTCGACTGGTTACGTGAAATAATTCATGAGAGGTGAGGGACGTTGAACAAACACGGGTGCGCGAATGCGCACAAGTGTTTTACAATATAGTCCCTCGCCTCGAATGAATTATTTCACGTAACCAGTCCAGTCAAGCGATTACTCTGTTTATTATTTTTCATTATTAACGATAATTATATTATTTAACCCTTTACCTAACGTAACGTAACGGCCAAAACCGGCCAGCGCTATTCTCAAAAATCTCCAATTACTTTTCATTATTTTTTCATTTTTTGTCTCTAAAACATAGGTTATGACCCCTCATTGGAACGAGCACGTCGAGCTCCTTCCAATGAGGGGGTCATAACCTATGTTTTTGAGACAAAAAATGAAAATAATAGTTATACAAGAAATTTGTTTCCAAGTGACGTCTGCTTTTCATGTTAGGTAAAGGGTTTAAAAAAACAAAAAACAATGAAGTCCCCATTACACCCACGGCAAAGCGTCTTCGTTTGCGCGCACGGATACATTGACCAATTGTTGATTGCATAATTCACTTGTGAAGTTATCGTTTATAATCAAACCCGGAAATCCCATTAAATTATACTTTGGAAAGTTATAAAACGGCCTTCTCACCATCTTATGATATTCTGTAGCTTTTATTTTTCTTTTCATTACATCAACGATGTACGCATTGTGACATATAATACAACAAAGGCATAGAGTAGAGAAGTCAACATAATAAACACTTAACTGTACAGGAGGATCAGAGACGCCTGAAGTGCGGGGGTAGATAGAGCAACTGCCTTCCTGCCTTCGGTCGACGGGGGCGAGAAAGACAGACAATGCCCTTCCCAGGTTCGTTACTCAATTTTTTTTAAGAATTTATTCTCGAAGTAAAGCTAAAATACACTCCAAATCCGTTCTGGTAGCTTTCAAAATTCAATGGGGGAATTGGGGAGAAGATGCCCCAGACCTCTTCTCAAACTTCCGTATCTCGGGCCTCCAGCCTTCGCGACATGCATGCTGCATGTCATGGCGGGGCTTCTTAAGCGAGTAAATGCCGTTTACACGGGTTCTGACCCCCCTCCCCCTCCCTGAAGTGCTTCCGGCGCCCCTGAGAAGGATCGGCCATGATATAACCCTACAGCCCAATATGCTTGTAGGATTAAATTATTGCAGAATCTCTCCACAGCTACAAAACATACTCTCCAATTTCGCTGAATATATTAATTCCATTCAGAGCATCGGGGTTGAAACTCAAATTAAAAGGGTAAAGACATTTTAGATTTTCCAGCCGAATGTGAGTTTTGTCAGATAAAAGACAAATGACGCCTTATCTCTGGCTTGAAATACTGGGGCGTCGGGGCGGGAGGTCTGGCAGACGCAATATATGTACGAACAAGGTTCTTCAAATGGATATTTTGTGGTGGATTTTCTGCTGCTAAGCTGAAGGGCAAGCTGGGATAAGTTAACATACAGTATCGCTGGAGTTATTTACTTACAAACTTACTGTATACTTACGGAATACATTTTTTTTACATTGAAGTTAGAAACGCTCCATGGCTGTTTGAACGTATCAAGTGAGATTTTTCGAAGCTGAACACGACAACGACTGTATTCAAATATTTCAACTTTTGGTACTACTAATTAAAAGTTGATTTAATATACGAGGGAATGTCACCTAACATACATAAAGGTGGAATATAGGTACAGAACATATTTACTTTTCAACATAGTCCCCTTGTAATTCAATACACTTGTTCCACCTGGTCTGCCAGTCGATGATGCCGCGTCTGTAGAAGCCCATATCTTGGTCCTGTAGCCAAGCCTCCACAACAGCAGTAAGTTCCTCATCATCTCGAAATCTTTGACCACGTAAGTGTTTCTTCAAATTTGGAAAGAGATGGTAGTCACCAAGTGACTACCATCTCTTTCCAAGTTTGAAGAAACACTGACGTGGTCAAAATGACTATCATCTTATTCCAACTTTGAAGAAACACTTACTTTGTCAAAGATTTCAAGATGATGAGGAACTTACTACTGCTGTGGAGGCGTGGCTACAGGGCCAAGATATGGACTTCTACAGTCGCGGCATCAACGACTGGCAGACCAGGTGGAACAAGTGAATTGAATTACAAGGGGACTATGTTGAAAAATGAATATGTTCTGTACCGATATTCCAGCTTTATTTATGTTAGGCTCAAAACTGTTCGACATCCCCTCGTACATGACAACACAACATGCACTCAGAAATGAGTCGTTTTACCCTCAAATGGAACGGAAACTACACTGGAAATGACACTGTTTTTAATCCAGGGAACCACTCGTGACAACAGTGGTCACCTTTTGCTAGAAATGGGGATATTGGAAAATTGCTTATTGCCACCATGCATGGGGTGGGGTGGGAATACCGTAGTGGTGTATTCAAGTCTCTAACTCGTGGATTGTGCCATATATCGACTCGACCTTTGACCTCATTGTTGTAGGTAATAACCTGTGTTGAGTTATCATAAAAACTGAAACTTCACTCCGGGAATTTATTTCATAGTAAATTACTCTTTCCGTACTTTACATATATTAAGACCAGACGCCATGGACTGGCTGTAATCCACGCGTGGGCAGTGATGTCCACGCATGCGTAACCCAGGTAAAATACAAATCATTATATGCAAAATATTAATTAATGAAGCACCGGGTTTTACCCGGTGCTTCATTAATTAAATTTTTGATGATTATTCCAATACTTAGTATTATTTATTTATTAGTGTTTTTGAGGTCACATATTTCTGCACAATGGCTAATCATGACCACAACAGTTTTACGGGTGGAGGAAGCCGGAGTACCCGGAGAGAACCACCGAGCAACGGCGAGCAACTGTCAGCTCCCCAACATTCTAACTCCACAAGCAGGGTTAGCATTAGTTGAAGGCAGGTGCACCATCGACGTGCAGTACGCCTTAGTACACAGCGTCACCGTGCCCCCACGCGGGCAATGGAGATGAAGTGTATTGCCCAAGGACACAACGAGGTTGCCGCAGGTGGGATTCGAACCGAGGATCTCTCGGCTTGCAGCCTGCACCTCTACCTACTGAGCCACCGCGCCCCTTCAGTTCTTAGTGTTTGAAATCTATATTATAGCGTCCTTGGAAATATTGCACACACGTGGAAAGTAACCAGACCACGATGGCCGTACTGTAATACCAGACGTCAGTAAACAGTGTCGGTACTTAACCCTTTACCCAACGTAACGTCAAAAACCGGCCAGCGCTATTCACAAAAATCGCCAATTAATTTTCATTATTTTTTTCATTTTTGTCTCAAAACATAGGTTATGACCCCTCTTTGGAACGAGCTCGTCGAGCTCGTTCCAATTAGGGGTCATAACCTGTGTTTTTGAGACAAACAATTAAAAAAATTAGTTCTTCAAGAATTTTGTTTGCAAGTGTCACCTGCTTTTCATGTTAAAGGGTTAAAATTGAATTTGTAGCAAGATTCCACATCACAAGCACATGGTTTGCTTTTCTGTCATGGATTGACGATTATACAGCGTGCGAAGTGCTTCAAATGTAGGGACACCGCTGAGAGGGTTTAGGTGAGGCGTGACCCCTCCCCTCCCCATAATTTTCCATTCGGGACATTCTGGATCAAACTCGTAGATATTGATTCCATCTTGCTAGTAATCATGTACTTTTTACCACACTATATTTGATATTTGTACGAATGCCACACATACAGTAACGTCACCGTGGACCGGTCGTAATCCACGCGTGGGCAGTGACGTCCACGTGTGCGTTTACCAATAAACCCGTGGTTCATTAATGACATTTTTGATGATCATTCCAATAGCTAGTGTTTGGAATCTAATATTATTGCGTCCATGGAAATATTGCCCGCCCGTGGAAAGTGACCAGTCCACGGCAGCCATACTGTACCCAGTTAGTCATACATATTGTAGGTCGGTAGTACCCGATTCGGGATTTAAAATGACCAATTTGAAGTACCGCTACGGTACGTGTTGAATAAATAACAAGCTACGTCACAAATATTACGTGTATATTTTATTTATCCCATAAATGGCTGTTTATTTGAACAATAAAGGCATTGGATAAATTTTTCCTTTATTCACCTAGTCGGGTGATAAATTTTCCCCGTAGGTTTAATACTGAAAGAATTTATTCCCCTAGTAGCGACGGGCTTGTTGACCTCTGGCCTCTACCACATTTGTATATCATAATTAATAGTTTGATTTTTAATTTCTTTAAATATTTTTGAAAGTATTACACAATGCCAGTAGAAAACACCACACACAGCTCATATAATAAAGTAGTTTTGCAAGTTTAGCTCAAGTTTGTAGAGGAATTATTTTTAGACAGAAATGTATTACTGCGCCTTGTTTATTTTTGCCAGTTTTCTGGTCGATCGAATTGGACCAATGTACTCCTTACTTTTCGCTGTGTTTTGTAGCGAATTATAGCACGATTTTGCCGCGACTGCCCTGCAGAAGATTTATGGGATAAACAAAATAAAAGTATTGTGTTTTCAAGCAAAACATTTATTCTACTCGTAGAATTAAGAATGAAACCGACTCGCCAGAGGCTCGTTGTTTCATTCTTAATCCGACTCGTAGAATCATTTTTTTACTTGAAAACACTATACGTTTATTCTATATTTATCCGCAAATAAGTAAATTGCCAAGATGTCTTGGATTTTCTATCCCCGTGGGATCCCCCGGCAGAGCAGCAGTGCGTTTTTATTGTGGTAAACAAGCTCTGTTTTTCCGGTAAAATAGGACCCGGTCACCAGTGCCTGGGGTGGAAGTTCTCTAAAATAGGCAGCATGTGTATAAACAATTGGCTAGACTTGACTTTGTATCCATGTTGCGGTCACGATTAGTCATTGTGCAGAAATATGTCACCTTAAACACCAATAAATAAATAAATATTGATTTTTTTAATTAACCTTTTACCCAACGTAACGGCCAAAACCGACCAGCGCTATTCACAAAAATCGCCAATTAATTTTCATTATTTTTTTTCATTTTTGTCTCAAAAACAGAGGTTATGACGCCTCCTTGGAACGAGCTCGTCGAGCTCGATCCAATGAGCGGTCATAACCTATGTTTTTGAGACAAAAATGAAAAAAATTAGTTATTCAAGAATTTTGTTTGGGAAAATATTTAGTTCCGTGATACCTATAGAAAATATGTTTTTTGCTTCCAAACCAGATTCAGTTATTATTTTGGGGGATTATTTCAACATTAAATGTTCATTGGGGTTCCACACACGCTAGAGAACTGTTTTATTGCTTTGAAAAGTTGCATCTTTATCCCCCCTCCCCCCCCCCCAAAAAAACACCCATTCAAACACACACCCAAACAACCTATAGTGAACTTCTATTGACTGGTATTCAGAAGTTTTACTCGTCTATATTATGCTCTTTAAAATATATGAAAGCAAGTCCTTCAACGAAAGAGTATTCTGGAACACAAAGTTGGGGAGGGGTGGGGGCTACAGTGGAAGAATAACATAATAAAATGGCAAATGTGAATGAATGACATTTGTGCATAGCTACCAATAGAGCAGTCAGGTATTAGTGCTGTCATAGTTCTCATGGTCCAGCACAAATTTACTGTGACAGTTGTGAAATATTGCTCTCTCTTTGAACCAAGCCCCCCTCCCATACACACTTAACCCTTCTGCTGGTGATAAACATTTGGAAAGACTGCAGAATATGTTTTTAGAGGCTGAAGTTAATATCATAACTTTCAGCTTCTTATAATTTACTTTGAGACTGCAGCACTCATGGTCCACTGAGTTATTATTCGATTTGACTATCTTGTCCTGGCTCCTCCACTATATTTTTCATTGTTTGCCATTCAGTACTCTAATGTAGACTTCCTAAATGTGTGACTGAAAATCTGTCTGCCTGTCTCTTGTCTGTCTGTCTCTCTATCTGTCTGTCTCTTCATCAGATAAGTTGTTTCTTTGTTTTTTATTGACCTGTGTCTGTCTGCATTTTCAATAATTTGCATGTGACTATCTTTCAACGCCCCCCCCCCCCCCCACACCATCCACACACACAAATACTTTGAACATCAAATACCACTATATTCTTGTTGCAAATCCCAGATTAATCCTCTTTGGAAACATATTTTCTACACGTTCACTCTTTTTGTCAGATTGGGTGTCTGTGGTAATTGAAGCAAAAGTTGTGAAAGTGGACTGGTGGGTACCTGCAGCACCAGCACAGCACTATAGAATCAATATTTGATGGTTTTAGGCATTTAACATTGTTATGAGTTACCACAGTACCAGGCACTGGTCTTTCCTTTGGAAAAAAACACTGTTTTAGGTTTTGTCAATGCCATACCAATGACTCTAGATGCCTTTTCTGAGAAAACAGATGCTTTCTTTCACAAACATTGCAAAATATTCATCAAACACAAGGTGTAATGTTTCAAAAGCCAGAATGTGATTTAAAATCTATCTCAAATGGAAATTTAATATTACAGGAGGTTTGTTTTGGGTCAGTATCAATTAATTTCCGAATTATGTCATAGATTTTGATGAAAAGGGTCATACCGGGGGGTCCCATTCAGGCCTATATTTTACCACATGAGTTGGTAGAAGAAAATTTTACATCCACTCTTAGGATAAAATGGCAGGATCCTTTTATATTGGTGAAATATATAGCTGCAGCCCTAATTTTTGAAACAAAATTGACATCTGTTTTGCTTGCGGTATGGTTAAATGAGACATATTTTTTCCAAACATATTGTGTGCTGATACAGATTTTAGTTATATTTTGGGATCAGGGTAGTTTTTAAAGAAATCTATACATTCTCGTCTCACTCAGCTAATCTATTAGGTAATGGGCTAGAAAAATCTTTTGGAGGCAATACCAAAAAAGTGTCCAAAAATGTGTCAAATGAGCTTAAAAGCTCATTTGACACATTTTGGACACTTTTCCTTAAAAGAGCAAATTTCCCATGTTTTTGACTCAGTAGAAGCCAAAAGTTGGATTCTAATGCAGAAATGACTCTTTTATCTCATGAAAGTGGAAAAATGTCTCTTTGGTAGGTTTGGGGATGATTATAGGTATCACTGAACTAAATATTTGAATTAGAAATACACGCTTTGAAATGTTGCACTCGGAAAAGATGCAATCTCTAAAAATAAACATCCATGGGAAGATAAATTGTTTCAAAAAATGTTTGAAGCATTCTATTGACATCTTGCATTATTGATGAATATTCCGCATAAAAAGAGGGTGTTTTGATTACTTTTGGACCTAAAAAATACAATTTACATTTTGTTTGTTTTTGTAGGGAATTCCCTGAAAATATGTGCACGTGACCGGTACTTCTTTTGCTGTCAATTTTTCTCTCTTATTTGTTGCATGACCCCATGTTTTGGGGTCAGAAAAAGTTGTCTGAAGGGCTATACTCGACAAATATATTTAAATGCCACAATTAAAGTGATGCGATCATATTTTGTTTTGCCTGAACTTTATAATGGTCGCCTATGGGAAAATATTTAGTTCCATGATACCTATAAGAATATTCTACAACGGTCAAAGTGGAGATAATTTGTACACCTTCCTATGTCTGTTACAAGCGCTCTTAGAGTGCAGAAGCACTCTGAGAATGACGCGTTTGAATGTTCAGTTGATGGGAACATGACAAATGAAAGACGACTGGTTGCATTGTTCTGTTAAATCATACTTGATCTGCAGAACTCGAACACTATAAATTATTGTGATGAGTTGACGGTAAATATGGTCTGAGGGGGTTATTCCTGTTCACCCAGCCCACTAGTTTTAATTGACATCTGGGAGAAGGTTATATATAGAATATACCCATAGTAGCTTGGTGTACCAAATGTTCACCACGAGTGGTGAAGTGGTGTTGACCGCGAGCCCTCGGTGCGCGGTTAACACCCCTTCTCCACGCGTGGTGAACATTTGGGACACCGAGCTACTTTGGGTATATTTTATTTATACCATGATCATCAGATTATTAAGAGTCGCTATTACTTTTTCTCGATTTTACTGAGCACCAGACGTACATACTAGCGAATCTGTTTTTGTTTTCACGATCATCGGTGGGCGGTACTTCCGCTGTCAATTTTATCGCCGAAACGAAATGAAAAAAAGAAACTGAGCCTTTTTCGTTTTAATAACAAAATAATATACTATTTCGAGTTATGGATTCTTTATTAACATGAGACAATGCATGTTTATTAATTTTTGGCATTTTATGGGGTAAACCCATTTAAAAACGTAATAAATAATTGCCACTTCCATTTCACTTTTCGCGAGGCGACATGCGATAAATTTAGACAAGTTTGCATTCGGGTCGACGTCACCAAAGGTCAACGGGATGTAGTTGTACTGTAGGTATGAATTTTTACTATTGAAATCCCATTGCTGGAGTGTTCATCACGGTTGGTGTGTAAAGCTAAAATTTATGCCATAGGCTTTTCATATATAGTAGAATAGGTAATCGTGGTATAAAATCCGTATCAAAACTGAGAGCTGAGGTTTCATCTCCGGACTTAATTGATGAGTTGATACATCAAAACAGATAGCTGATAGTTCGTCACTGGCTGAGTTGATTTTAAATTTGTTGTCGCACCAAACAGTTGAATTTTGTTTTTAACAATATTTTTATTTCCTCAGTGAAATGGGGTTTGGCGAACAGGCAATGCCTACATTAATGCCGTACCCTACAGAAATATACAATACAATGGTCAGTGCAACTGCACTAAAACCAGAAACTGATCCAATGAATTGGAAAGCAAAGAAAGTACCATACTGTATCCCGCTATCTCTTATATATCGTTTATCTATCGGGTGTGGAGGCATTCTGGTATACACTTGAAGATAGAAGGTATGATAAGCCCCCCCAGCCCCCCCCCCCCCCCCCCAGCGACACACAAAAAAACTCCCTCACCCAACACAGCAAATGTCTTGTCAGGATTCATATTCCCACTGCTAATAATTGTTCACTCGAATCTCATTGTTTCTCTAATATATTCTTGAACCGCATTAAATATACTGGCATTTTCCAAAGCAGTTTTCTTAGTGGGTAATAACTCAATTCTGATACAGGTCGCGGCATGAACAGCCTAAATTTAATTTGGCACGTTTGTGTACATAATTTTATACAAAGCAACTATTTTGTGACGTTGTCTACGCTCTTTGGGTGGTATGAATCTAGATTCCCTGTAAATAAGTTGATGACTTGTCCCTCTAGTAACCCCTATTACAGTTCGTAGAGCATCCAAGTGTGGATTTTCTAGGAGTGTTGATTTAGTCTCAGTACAACCATCCCATATAACATCGGCATAATCAAACAGCAGGAGAATGAAGTATTTATATAGAGTTTCCAATGCCTGTCTAGACAGTCTATATTTTAGGTTTCTTAGACAGTTTATCATAGGACTGACTTTACATATAACACTCTCTACATGTGAATTCCGTTGACCTGTTTTTCAAAAGGTCAACCCAAGATGCTCATGAGTGTCTGTCTCTTCTATTTGCTGTCCAAGGAAGTAAAGATGGAGGTGAAGTGTGGGATTTACTCAACTTGAAATGAATAACGATTCTTTGGTGTTTAAGATCGCATATTTCTGCACAATGTCTAATCATGACCACGACAGTTTTTCGGGTGGAGGAAGCCGGAGTACCCGGAGAGAACCACCGAGCAACGGCAAGTTCAGCATCAAGACTCGAAAACCTCAAAGTATTCACTAGCGCTGTTGCCAAAAAGAACTGCCGACCTACCATAAATACAGTAAATGACATGATAGCCACATAAAAGAGAAAGGCTTGCCAGGAAACCATACTACAACTTAATGCTGGTGTAAAATTGATGACAAGGAACAAGAAGTATCGATAAGTCGATTGCTCCATCCAGCATTTCTAACGTCTTCTTCGGGAGGGTAATACTTGACTCCTACAGTATTTAGATTCTGTGTTCCACAGCACCGGATTTTTATTTCATTTTCTTTCAATTATGAATGTTATTTATTATTATTATTATTATTATTATTATTATTATTATTATTATTATTATTATTATTATTATTATTATTATGCTATTCATTATTATTATTGTTATTATAACGATTTATATAATAAATAATTATGAGATCATGAAATAATGTGCATTAATATGATGAATAATTAATAAATTTTGAATTATTTTTGTTCGTTTTTGTCATTTTCCTACTCACTCGGCCTTCTGAATCTGCAGTTAAATTCCCAACTAAACAAACCACTAATTTGAAGAAAACCATAGTCGGCATTTTTTTTATCAAGAAAAGTTCCACACGTCTACCAGAACAATAGCGGCTGGGTAGACAGGAAAACCCCGGTCTGAGGTTTGCGGCTCGGGGCTTATGTCCAACCGAGACGCGAAGCGTCAAGGTTGAACATACACCCCGAGCCGCAAACCTCAGACAATATTACCGTCAACTCATCACAATAACATATATGTTCCAATGAGACACTACCCGTAGCCCAAAACGTACATCATGAAACACGAGAGGCTTATTTAGTTCAAGGCAACTTTTAACGATCACAGATTTAGTAAATAAACCCTCGTGTACCTCACGGCAGCACTGGATAAATAATCAATAAACCAGATAAACTCATTCCGTCTCAATTCAAATCGTAAATCGGTTTGTTACTTAAACAAATCTTCACCCGAAACACCGTCTGCACGTGTGAAAAATCTAGAGAAATGAAGCGGCTTGCTAGTCACTCCGTTAATGAAGCAATTACGAAACGCGCGACGTCATCTCAAATTTTTCGCGGGGTGACGTTAGACGGTAACATTTGCTACTGGAGCCGAAAACATAAAAAAACTACGCCAGCTCTCAGCCAATCAGAGGGCGAGGATTTTACTTTTATTGGAACACTGACTAATGTGTCGTATGAAATTTAGCCGCTACCAGACGATATCATCTGATTCTGACTAGGAAATCATGAAGACTTCTAACAGAGGACATCCTCCAAGCCAACGTCAATTGAAGCTTGGGAGACTAATGTTAGAATATTGGGACGAACTGGTGGAGGCACATCTTTATCTATGGGTGCCTCATGTCACCTGATGTACTGACTGAGTTTCTCTGGATCGCGTTATGCTAAGCAAGCATGAATTTGCAATAGTGCCCAAGGACAGTCACGTTCTTCTGTGAATATAACAGTCACCAGAAAAGACACCTTCGGTCACACTCGCAAACGGTACGCTGTTAGCATAACGCATACAAATCTTGGTTGGGCAGGAAGCCTTGACTAAACTACCGTCAGTACGGGCGAAGAAGTGTGTTAGATTTGTTATGCTTTGAGATTATTTGATAATTTGATGCTAGAACTTGGTGAAGTTTTTGAGACATTGCATTTAATAAAAGTAATTCGTAACTAAAAAAGGAGCTGCTTGTCCGAGTTGTCTCCTGCTACTGGGAGCTATAAGGGAGCACAGGGATTAGAGGTCCTGTATCTTAAAAAAATAACCACAACCTCATTCCAAAGACGTTTTGGCAACAGCGGAAGTCCGAACTGTATTATAAAACCACCAGGCGAATATTGAGCCACGGCCAGTAACGTTCACTATGCCACAAATATTCTGTCAGACAAATCTAGTGATGGATGACGTCTGAGTTCCCATAACGAACCACCGAGCAGCGAGGAATAACTGTCGACCCCCAACGTATTAACCCATCACATAGCGGGGTTAGCGTTGCTTGAAATACCATCGAAGTTGTTTACGTTACAGTGCACGGTGCCACCGCGTTCCTACCGAGGGAAATCAGGATTAAGTGTGTTGCCTGAGTACACGACACAGATGACGCGGGTCAATATCAACCTTTCGATACGAAGTCAAATGCGTAACACCGTAAGTCACAGCGCTCTCTATTTGGAGATAGAGCAATTCATATTTTTAACGTATAGTTTGAGGAAACAAATTCACTGAGCGGTCATTTACTTCATAAAATAGGGGCATGCCATGATCCCGGGCCATACAAAAGGGGTTTCGAGGCTAAATAGTTTTAAACACATAGACTAACTGTAACACACTAGTACCACCAGAGGGGGTATTTCAAAGATCTTGTACTTAATACGCTCAAACCTCTAGTCAAATTTTATAGGAACTTGAATTCGACGCCATTATGGCCTGAAACCTGTCTAGTTCTTAAATGGTCCATCGCTTGTGTTTAGATTCTCTCGTCAGAAATGTTTCCATTGGTCGGAAAAGTGAACCTCCCGATGATTGAATCTAAAAATACCATAACATTCATTTTCAATTAATTCACGCAAGAAATATACATGTGTAGCTCGATCGAGACTTGATTTGGACGAATTGTTGATAACATTACCATTAGCAATGAAAACTCACTATTGCCGTAGCTTTGCAATTATGCTGTGTTGTCACACCTATTGAATTAAAATCTTGATTGTTTCAAGAAGAATTCAATACTTATTGACTGGATTATCTATAACTATGGTGCGAAAGAATATCGGTATATCGTTGTGATTGAAGGATATCAAATTTCGTCAACCGTTGACTGCGTTGAAACTTCACGAAAAGTGGGTAAACAAACAGCCCATAATAGCGTCCGAAAAGAGTTAGACTTGTGGACTGAGAGTTTGACATTATCCCTGTTTTTCTTAGAAAAATCAATCCTAACCCATTGCCATTTGATGCACTCGGACCAATTATAAATTACTTCCGCTTCTCATTCAATAAATAACCCGTATTCCCCACTGTGCAAACTCGTGTCAACATGCAGGATTCGGTGTCATCTCTTTTGCAAGATCCCGGATTCCCCGATCAGGGCTGTAGTTTTGAAGCGGACGAGATCTCTCGCTCTCTGGGGCAGACTGATTTTAAAATAAGGAAAGCGGTAAATGCCTTCCAAAGGTTTCCTTGATAAAGAAACGAATTCTTTTGCTTAATCAGTCTAATGGAAACACAACCTTGCCCCTTCAACTCTAAAGGAAATGGACAATTTTCTGAATTTTCTACCTCTCCACCGTCCATGTGTCTGATGAGTTAGCGGTCTTTTCTAATCAAGTCTTGGCTGCCTATATAGGCAGTCAAGACTTGTTTAGTAAACGCTGCCTTGGTAATTCGACTATTCTTTGCCACACTTCTTGAATGTGTGTTAAACAATCACAAAGTTTGTCAACTTCGGGTATAGGCCCCTAAAGGTTAACAACTTCGAAAGAAAAGGCCTTTAGTGCAGGTTTCTTATCGTAGTGAAATTACTGTTGAAGTATTGGATAATCACTTTCCTGAACCTTATTCAATGAAGGCTTTAGTAGCTTTTTAAATCTACCGAATTGGAAGATGAGTGAAGGTGTTTTCTGATGTAATATTTCAACTTTTATTTTATGCCACTTCCTGTGTTTTGTACACATTGTTGAGTCATACATTGACTTCCGTTTCGCTGTCCTGATAAGACCATAAATTCCACGAAAAACCTCAACAATTTAAAATGATTATCAATGGATTTAGCGGTTATTTTGAGTTTTAAAGAGAAGATGAGAAGATGAGAAAACATGGAGATATCTTAAACAAAACAAAGCACATTTAGCTGATTGAAATAACGCCGTGAAAGCAGGTAATTGCAACCTTTTTATGACTTTCGCTGTTTCTCCACCAGTTTAGAAATGGGTCAGTGACAATTGTCGTCCAGCTGCATCTCCTGTCCGTCTGCAGGTTCCAAGCTACAGATATCCCTACTTTTATTTCTACTCAACACCCTGGATAACCAGTATCAGACCATGTGCCCCTTCTCTCTCTCTCTCTCTCTCTCTCTCTCTCTCTCTCTCTCTCTCTCCATTTCTCACTCTCGCTGTCTCTTTCTCGCTGTCACTCTCTCGCGGTATTGTTCTCCCTCTCTCTAGTCGCCTCTCTCTCTCAAGAGAGTTGCAATTCATTTGTATGGTTAGCGCATTGGCCTTGAGATCGAAATATCGACGGTACGATCCGGGCGTACGTCATCGATGCTGAGACAGAACAACCGACCAGATACTTAAGCACTATGGCTAATCATGACCGTGACAGTTTTACGGGTGGAGGAAGCCGGAGTACCCGAAGAGAATCGCAGCTGCCAGCTCCCCAACATCGTAACTCCGCACTGCAGCACAGGCAGGGTAGACTGGTTGAAGACACGTGCACCATCGACGTGCAGTACGCCTTAGTACACGGCGTAATCGTGCCCCCATGTGGACAATCGGGGTTAAGTACCTTGCCGAAGGACACAACGCAGGAGTCCGAATCGATCGCTCAGACGGTCACCCATCCGAGGACTAACTGGGCTCGAAGTTGCTTAACTTCGGTGATCAGATGAGAACTGGTTACCGCAACGCCACCGCGTCCCCTTCAAAAGACGATTAAATTTCATAGCCGTGCCAGCCCTATACACGACTAGCGCTTTATGCTTTTGTAAGCATTCTGTTAGGTTATCTGAAGTGTCGAAATTCGATTCGATTCGAAATCATTTGGATTCATCGATCGATTCGATTCAAGTTCCGGTGTTCCGTAGCTCAATCAATCAGGCTAGATCCACACTAAACCCAAGAGAACCATGCACGAAATTTGTAAACTTGATGATAATACGTCAAATTGGCGAAGTACCTTTTGTTACTCATCTGTGTCAGTTTGCGCCAGTTGAACTACTCTCTCTCTCTCTCTCTCTCTCTCTCTGTATCTCTCTCTCTCTCTCTCTCTGTCTGTCTGTCTGTCTGTCTGTCTGTCTGTCTGTCTGTCTGTCTGTCTGTCTGTCTGTCTGTCTGTCTCTCTCTCTCTCTCTCTCTCTCTCTCTCTCTCTCTCTCTCTCTCTCTCTCTCTCTCTCTCTCTCTCTCTCTCTCTCTCTCTCTTCATTTCCACCACCATTCCATCTTCTGACCACTGCACGCGTAATAACCCTTTAACTAACACGAATGGCAGACGACAGTTACAAAATTCTTGAATTACTCATTTTTTCATGTTTTTGTCTCAAAAATATAAGTTCTGACCCCTCATAGGAACGAGCTCGTTCCAAAGAGGGGTCATAACCTATGTTTTTGAGACAAAACAAAAATATAACGAAAATTAATTGTCGGTTTTGAGAGTAGCGGTTTTTACCATTACGTTGTATAAAGGGTTAATTAGAGAATCTTGAATGAGTCGCGATTTCATATACAATTTCTTCTGTATCGAATTCACTAAAATCGAACTGAGCCGAGGTTTACCAGGGTTCAGATCGTTTTTAGTTAACGAGGTTCAGAATTTTCTTGTCAAATCGTGAGGAATTTGGATTATTTTTCTCGCATAATGTGTAATTTAACGTTAACTTTTACGTAACATAATGACTAACACAGGATCAGCGCTGTTCACAAAACTCTCCTCCAAACGCAAACTAATTTTAGTATTTTTTTAAATTTTTGCCTCGAAAATATAACTTATTGTCCCTCATTGGAACGAGCTCGCCGGGATCACTTCAATTGTGGGAGAACCATAAGGTAAATTTTCGAGACCAAAATGAAAATATTTTATTATGTAGTTTTCGAGATAAAAACTGAAAATACAGTACTTGGAGAGTGGATTGTGACTAAACCACCCGTGGAGTGGAGTTATCACCCAAGCTATAACTTTCAAATTTTGTACATATCGACAAAAAACACAAGCAATGTTTCAGCCAATGGACCTCCGGGTTTAACCAGGTGGCAAATTGCTAGATCTTTGAAAATGCTAATGGTTCATTTTAAGTAGTTGTTTAATAGGTAGAAAATACAATTCTTGAAAGTACAATTGTAAAAGTTTTATAGTATTGGCTCCTGGGTTAATGACTAAACCCGGTTTGCGCTATTCACAAAAATCGTCATTTATTTGAGTATTTTTCATTTTTTGTTTTAGAAACATAGCGTATGACCCTGCCATTTGGACGATTTCATTACAGTGGGTTATAAGCAATATCTTTTGTTGAGAAGGGCACAAAATATACATTTTTTGTTATTCAAGATATTTTTTGCAAGTACCATCTGCTATTCTGGTTGGATGAAGAGTTTACATAAATATCCCACTCTTCAACAGGCTCGAAATGCTTGAATTGTTCAGGCGAGCCCATTTACTCTTTGTTTGGCCTTTGTTTTTTGGGTTCATAACTCAAGAAATAGACAGAAACAAACGATCATTCCTTATAATTAAACTTGAGGGGCAATAAATTTAAACGCTCCCTACTTTGCGGAATTAAAATAAAAGCCAGGTTGCATCACGCCTCGTGGTGAAAACTGAATAAAAAGGCATAGTTTTCTAAAATTCTGTTTGAAATAACGACACATTTCACTGAAACATGTTGTTGTCCCATTAAAACTTTTATTGACCAATGAAATGCGTAAGTTAATAAGAACATCATAGGCTATACTCACACAAAACTTCAATCTCCTTTTCCACTTGAGACGAGTGCGCTGTCGTTCAAAGCAACACTGAACTAAATTTAATTCTGCTTTCGACCATTTCCCGAGAAACTGAAAACACAGTTTATAAATGTGGAGTTCGATATAAACCCAGATGACAGGAAGTTGGTTGAACGTTGTCTCAGAGTTCATTCAGGCTATTTGGAAATTGGAAAGCTTTTCTCGCGAGTTTCGTTTGTGAATTATTATGACCGGCCATTGTTTACATTCGATTTGGGTAAAACGATGAACGCAGTCGATCATCTATTGCATATTCACAAATTGAACATGGAATAAAAAGCATGATAAGGATTTCATTGTTTATTAAATTTTATTTTGAAAGTCTTTATAATATGATGAGATAAATATTAATTAATTTTCATGTTGAAACAATATGAGCGTGCAGAGGTTCTTTTCCATTCACCCTGTGCAACACCTGACTGTTGTGTGCACCTGACTGTTGTGTATTATCTGTAAGGCCGAGGCGTTGATATAGACCTTGCCTGTTCGCCGAAGCCTATTTCATTTAAGTGAAATAAATTATTGTTTATAAAAAACCTAATCTTTAAGACAGACATTGGGGTGTGGTTTCGAGCGGGCCTAAAATGCATTTTTTCGGTTCATTGTGTTATGAAAAGAAAAAAAGAAATACTTTAGCCAATCATTTTGCCTGAAAATGCATGAACAGAAAAAAGGTTTAATTATATCGAAATTCTTCTCGACCCAGGCCTAATTTATTGGACGAGTTTTTTTTTTTTTGGGGGGGGGGGGTTATAAAACTCGATATAAAATGGGGACGATTTGATGATTCTATTTATTATATGATCCATAAACCCTACAGTAGAAACGTAAATACATTACAGCACTTCCGGTGCTATTTCTGTTACTTCATGGCTGTGTATTGCCATTTTTAAAGGTTAATAACCAGGAAAAGGTTCAGATAATATAATAAAATTGTGATTACAGTGACAAAAAAATAATTCTTTTTAGCATGATTTTACCAAATCAAATAAACTGAATCCTAAGTTTACACGCTAAAAACTAAAGTGTTAAAAACTACACTTGAAGTGCTGTATTTAACACTTACTAAGTGCTGAACTAGCACTTTGGTCAAGTGTAGACATCCCAGAACTTGACAGGTGTTACAATAATACCACTTGACAAGTGTAATGTCGCGACACTTAAAAGGAAACAACGCAGATGATGCGGATCAGGCTCGAACTCTCGAGCCTGATCCGCACCATCTGCGTTGTGTCCTTTTAATTATGTGCCCACCAAGCGCAAATCAAATTATGGACGATTCTGGAAGAACCACCAATGCTGGACACATGGCAAGTCCCATCCATTCAAGTTTCAGATGTCTGACGATTATAATGTCTAAGTGCTTAAAGTATTGCACTTTGAGAGTTAAAATCAAACCCTAAGAGTTAGAATGGGTTTAACACCTTGAAAGTGTCAGTTTTAACACTTTGGTTTTTAGTGTGTAGGGTCCGTTGGAATCACGATGATTCTCTCGAATCGAATTACGAAATCGAATCAAGCAAAAGGTCCAAAACCGAATCGAATCTCGAATCGAATATACTGTCAGTTATTACGATACTACAGTCTACTGGTGCTGTCTATCTCCGTTGTGAATCTAATATCAATAGGCAAACTAGACTATTATAAAATTGACAGGTATCACAAAGCTGGTCGAAGAAAAGGTCTTTAGTCGTCCCCTGAGTGCAACAAGGAGCCATCTGCAAAGCATTGCAGATGTCGCCTTGGTGCACTCAATGGACGATATATTGTATAAACGAGCCGTAACGCAATCTCCACTATCGTTTCAAATGTCATTTTTATGAATTTACGACTGAATTTGTGCTACCCAGTTAGACTGGATACGTTCCATACCATTCATCAGAAAACTGCAGGATCGGAAAGTGGTTAATAAAGAATTGTATGAAATCCACATCTCTCCAGGATTCGAATTAGGACTGTCACGATTAATCGATCAATCGATTGTCGATCGATCATGCCGAAATCGATTAGTATTTTTCGTTGTTGAAGAATTGGTAAATTTTACCCCGTTTTAGACGTTTAATAATTAAAAAAAAAATTGATGAAAAACTATTGTTTCTTACGGTAAAAGGTCAAGAACGTCGACGTTAAACCTCAAGAGGCCGTTAGAAGCAATTGTCTTTTAGGTACATTCAAAGCCTTAATGTTCTGAACATTTGAATCGTCAATGTAATAATCAAGGCCGGTCGTCAGTTGCGAAGTTCGCAACTGACGATCGGTCTTGGTTTTTACACTGACGGTTCAGAAGTTCAGAACATCAAAGCTTTGAATGTACCTAAAAGTGGATCGTCTTCGTTGTTTACTTGGGGTAGGTCAACTGACTTGAACTTCATTTTTAACGACTTCAAAGAGAGGGGGAGGGGGTCATCTGGGTACAATTAATCGATTATTATCGATTATTTGCGACGATTAATCGATTCCTAAATTCAAAAATCGTGACACCCCTAATTCGATTTTTTGCGAATAATCGAGGTGGATTCAAATCGAATTGAATCAGTGACATGACTCGAAATCGAATCGAATATCAAACGTTCCCCGAACCCTACCTGAGTTGGTGTATCCAGTAAACATACTCATATAAGATACATGTCCCTTTTAATGTAAGTAGTAAGTGTGTGTGTGGAGGGGGCAGTAATTATCTTCTTTCAGTATGACCGCCCATTCAAACGGTCACATAGAGATCGTGGCAGTGATGGATCGTAAGCTATGTTTTTAAGACAAAAAATGAAAATGTTCCTTTATTTCAGAATGTCTCTCTCAGGTTCCGTCTACTATCCGTTTTAGGCAAATGTATAAATAATAATAAATAAACGAGTAAATATATAAATGTTGATCGAACCTCCACGGTAATTTTGTATTTATCAAAAGAGTGGGCTCCTAAATATATAACTTAAAAATGTGGGTCCCACCCCTACGTGCTACTCCTTTTTGCTTATCTATTATTTCAATATTGCCACCGACATCTTCTTTACCTTGCAGAATTGTTGTTGTTGCTGTGGTGGTGGTGGTGGTGGTGGTGGTGGTGTGGTGGAGGTGATGGTGAGGGTGGTGGTGGTTTATTTTCTTCTCTCTGGCATTGTACCTTTTGCTGAATTTGGAACGAGATTCGTGTAAGTGAAAGCATTTTTTTCGTTCACGAGCAGATACATGTATCTAACCATTGGAACTTCCGCATTGCAAAACAATGTTAATTTAGCCCTAGATTTCCTTCACGTTTATTTAATTGAATCTTTTATTTGGTTCTTTTTAAATGTATGACATCAGAATGGAATATTGCCTATAAAGGTAGTGCGATTTAATGGCGTTTTTACAAAGAAGAACAGATGAACAACTGACAGACAAGAACATTTTTTTCATTTTCAAGAAACTAATTTTCAAGTAAAATGTTCGGAAACCATATAATATAATAGTTTCGCATACAATGTATCAATAGAGCATATACTGTACAGCCGCCATGGACTGGTCACTTACCACGGGTGGGAAATATTTCCACGCACGCAATAATATTAGATTCCAAACACTAATTATAGGAATAATCATAAAAAATTAATTAATGAAGAACCGGGTAATACCGGTGCTTCATTAATTAAAATTTTGTTGGCGATGATGCTGGTAAACGCATGCATGGACGTCACTGCCCGCGCGTGGATAACGACCACTCCACGGCGACTGTACTGTGAAACATATGTTATACACCATAAAAACTAAAGTGTTAAAAACTACACTTGAAGTGCTGTATTTAACACTTACTAAGTGCTGAACTAGCACGTTGTTCAAGTGTAGATATCCCAAAACTTGACAGGTGTTGACAATAATACCACTTGACAAGAGTAATGTCGCGACACTTAAGAGGAAACAAAGCAGATGACGCGGATCAGGCTCGAACTCTCGAGCCTGATCCGCGTCATCTGCGTTGTGTCCTTTTAATTATGTACCCACCAAGCGCAAATCAAATTATGGACGATTCTGGAAGAACCACCAATGCTAGACACATGGGAAGTGCCATCCATTCAAGTTTCATATGTCTGACGATTGTAATGTCTAAGAGCTTAAATTTAGCATTGCACTTTGGGTGTTAAAATCAAACCCTAAGAGTTAGAATGGGTTTAACACCTTGAAAGTGTCAGTTTTAACACTTTAGTTTTTAGTGTGTAGGTTCGCTTCCAAGTGAAATGAAACCGCAGTAACAGTATAGTAGTATACCTTGTCATCAGACCAGGCAGCTGCTCAAGGCTGATGAAAAGACCATGACATTTCCATCAGAAATTAGCGAAGCAAAGTAACGCTCTGTGCACGTACGATGTATTGCTTTGATATCCTTTTGTAAACTCCAAGTCTGCGATCGCAAGACCAAAAAAGTACGGAAATGTTTTCAAAACTGGAAGCAATCTATTAACCCTTTACCCACGATAACGGAAAAAACCGACCAGCGCTATTCACAAAACTCGCCATTTAATTTTCATTATTTTTTCATTTTTGTCTCAAAACATAGGTTATAACCCCGCTTTGGTACGAACTGGTCGAGCTCGTTCCAATTAGGGGTCATAACCTATGTTTTTTAGACAAAAAATAAAAAAAATAGTTTTAATAAGAATTTTGTTTGCAAGTGTCGTCCTCTTTTCATTTTAGGTAAAGGGTTAACACTTACAGACAACTGAGAATTTTTTCAAGCTGCAACTGATATGGTGCAAGAGGGAAAAAGGGGGAAAAACTCCAACGTAATTCAAGAAGTGGGGCGAGAGGCGCAATGGCGTATGTACAGGGGCTGGGGGGGGGGGGGTGACATTCCCACCAAACATTTTGTCGGAAAGAATTTATCACGTTGGGAAAATTTCTGAGGCTTTTTGTTGTTAACAATTTGAAAGGTAGATTGAAAATGGTTGATATTTTTGTGAAAACTTCTTTTTAGACAAAATTTTAAATATTTAACCTTTTTTTAATGACAAAAAACAATGGATAGTTGCTTGCCGAATCTGAAATCATTCGAAAAGTGTTTTTGGGTCTGTCCAAAAAAGTTGGGGGCTTGAGACCATTGCCCAGCATTTTGATGGCACTATTAATATTTTAGACGTACCTGAAAACATTCAACCAGAGTTCCTATTGTTTTCATGGGTGTGGGAGGGTAGTGTATGATTACACATGTTGAGGCAAATGTGAAATGCAGTCACGATCAGAAATCAAGATAACAAATTTTTGCGGCCTTGTTGATTGCCGAGGTCAGGTACAAGATTTAAATATGAACAGAACCTGGCTGATAAATTTCGTAATTGGAAGAGATTTACTGGAAAGTTAGCTCCCCTTAATTTCCTGAAACTGTCAGTAAATTTAACACTAAGGCCACGGGAATTTCATATAAAAATTGCAATTTTGGAATGTTAGTGTATTTGTATCATCAACGTGTGCATCATTTCCCAAACTCGGGCATTTTTCTGTAGAGTTGTATAAATATAGAATAAACGTATAGTGTTTTCAAGTAAAAAATTTATTCTACGAGTAGGATTCAGAATGAAACCGACGAGCCTCTGGCGAGTCGGTTTCATTCTTAATTCTACGAGTAGAATAATTTTTTTACTTGAAAACGCTATACGTTTATTTTGTTTATCCCATAAATCTTCTACAGGGCAATCGAGGCAAAATCGTGCTATAATTCGCTACAAAACACAGCGAGAAGTGTGGAGCACATTGGTCCATTTCGATCAACCAGCAAAATTGGAAAAAATAAACAAGGCGCAGTAATACATTTCTGTCTAAAAATAATTCCCCTACAAACTAGCTAAACTTTCAAAAATACTTTATTATATGAGCAGTGGGCGGTGTTTTCTACTGGCATTGTGTAATACATTCAAAAAGAATTAACGAAATCAACAATCGAACTATTAAATATGCTAGACAAATGTGGTAAAGGCCAGAGGTCAACAAGTCCGTCGCACCCAGGGGAATAAATTCTTTCAGTGTTAAACCTACGGGGAAAATTTATCACCCTACTAGGTGAATAAAGCAAAAATTTATCCAAGGCCTTGATGAAATGAAATGAAATTTATTTTGCAGTATACGTTTACATGAAGTATAATAAACAACTTGCAGACAAGTACAGAAATAAAAGTAAAACTGCATGGAAACAGCATAGCCCTGGGGGCTGTCTTCCTGCCTTTCACATATTGAAAGATAATTAGCCCTGACATCAAAATTTAAACAATTTGCATCCTTACGGGATTTATGAGGGGGAATTGTAATACATAATTATTTAACCCCTAGCCCAGCGAAAACAGAAAAAACAGAACACTGTTTTAACAAGAAAAACTCTTAAATAGGATTTTATTGTTCAAATAAACGGCCATTTATGGGATAAATATACAGAAACAGGCTTTTCACAATTTTATTCCCCCCTCCCCCCTCCCTCCCCCCAACCACAGTTTGAATGTTTGACTGCGATTCTCTGTTAGAACCCCTTTTAATAATAAAAACGACGTTTCACCATCTTATGATGTTATGTTATCTATTTTCTGTTCAATGTATCAGCGCTGTTCGTATCGTGAAATATAATGCAGACATTGTCCATTCCAGTACGATATAAAAGTTTAGGGGTGACATTTGTTATAATTTGTTTCCTGAGAAGAATAAAAAATCTTGCAAATTACTGCAAAACACACTCGCCAAATAAAGAACCAAAGTGGACTTAGTGATGATGTGTGATATTGATAGATATTCTTAATGATGGATTATCTGCGCATTAGTTGCTTCTAATTAACTTGCCCTGAAAATCCAAGTTTCTTTTTGTTACTTTTAATAAACGAAAACAACAGACAGCTCCCCTGAGCTGTCTGTTGTTTTCGTTTATTAAAACTAACAAGAGAAAACTTGACTTTATTTTCTACTGATGTCATAGGTGTTTTCTCAACAATCTTAACTGGACATTCCTCACCCGCCTAAAATTCAGGGGAGATAACTTATCGAAAGTGAATAAATAGCTACTAGGGCAATGTGTGCATCATTTCCTAAACATCAGGCATTTTTCTGTAGCGTAGTATAAATATACAGAAGCTAGCATTTTGCAATTTTTTCACCAATCAGTTTGAATGTTTGTCTATTATTCTCTGTTTAAAGACATTTAAAAACAATAAAACGACGTTTTCGGCATCATTTGAAGATCTGTAACTTTTGTCTGTTCATTATATCAACAGTGTGCGCACCGTGCCTTATAATACAGACACTGTTCTTTCCATTAATATCAAATCAAGGAGGTGAGATTTGCTAATTTTTTTCCTCGGAAGAATAAAAAGCTGCAAATTATTGTAAAAACACATTCGCTAAACAAGGATCCAAGTGGATTGTAACTTAGTGTTGGTAGGTGTGACACTAATAGATATTCCTAATTGCGCATTATCTGTGAAGTAGTTGCTTCCAATTAGCCTGTCATAAAAAAACAAGTTTCCTTTTGTTACTGTTAATAAACGAAAACAACAGACAGCTCCGAGAGCTGTCTATTGTTTTTGTTTTTAAAAACAAACAAAAGGAAAATTGGCTTTGCTTTTGATACCACAGGTATCTTCTCTACATGTAATTGCTTCTTAATTGGACCTTCCTTATTTATTTATTTATTTATTTATTTATTTATTTATTTATTTATTTATTTATTAGTATTTATGGTCACATACTATGCACAATGGCTAATCATGACCGTGACAGTTTTACGAGTGGAGGAAGCCGGAGAGAGTACCCGGAGAGAACCATCGAGCACTGACGAGCAGCTGCCAGCTCCCCAACATCGTAACTCCGTACAGCAGCACAGGCAAGGTTAGATTGGTTGAAGACATGTGCACCATCGACGTGCAGTACGCCTTAGTACACGGCGTGGACAATCGGAGTTAAGTGCCTTGCCCAAGGACACAACGCGGTTGTTCAAATCAATCGCTCAGACCGTCACCCATCCGAGGACTAACCGGGCTCGACGTTGCTCAACTTCGGTGATCTGACGAGTACCGGTTACCGCAACGCCATCCTCCCCCCCCCCCCCCCCCCCCCCCCAATTGGACCTTCCATGCGTGTCTAATAATTTCAAAGGAGGAAACTTCATCGAAAGTCGTTTTTCATGGCGATATAAGTCTTGGATGAGTTCTGCGATTACAAAACACTGGCGCAAAGGATATATATTATTTTCGTAATTATGTTTTTACAATGACAGTTATAAGTTAAAGACAAACATCTCCACCTACCAACACTATTTTTCTTGTATATTACCAGAAACACAACATTTTTACTCAGTGCACCAGCCTCTTTATCTTGCATCGTTATTTAACTCTCTACACACAGATATTAAAATACAGTAATTTTAAAAAGCAATAATTCTTTTCCATAGTGCAACTAAGAATGTCACAAATTCCATCTCGGTTGACGAGAACATGAGCTCTGTCAAACAAGATTGAATTGGTTTAATTCCAAGCTTCATTATGGGAAAAATGTGCAAATTTCCAAATTCTGAAATGAAGTGTAATGCCTTCCTTACCTTTTGTTTATATTCGTGAAAACAAATATTACTTTTAGCGAACCATCTTGGGAAGTACCCGCTCGGTGAGCTTTTTCACAAAGATTGAATTCGCTAAGTTCCTAATTGAATTATGGCAAAAGATTTGCAGCCTCCACATTTAATATTTTGACGTAATAATACCCAGAGTTAAGATATATAGAGGATATCTACTCTGTTTTAATGAATATCGGGAGTTATCTCATGAGTGTGGACCTGGAAGTTTTATTTTACGCGATTGCAAAATAATACTTTCAGGTTCACACGAATGAGATAATTTCCGATATTCACTAAAACAGCGCATATTTTCTTTTTATTATATGCTACGTGCCATTTTACTGCGCAATATTCAGCTCAATTCGACTGCAAACAGTTTCAAGACAATAACAGAAAGCTGCTGATCGTTCATTCAAGGCGACGTTCAAGGCGACGTCATGTGCCGAAGCGTAACGTCATTTAGGAAGCTACTGAAAAAATTCATCTTGTGGACCAGAAAATATTATTTTTCACTCGCGCAAGCGCTCGTGAGAAATAAAACTTTCATGTCCACACTCATAATATAATTCCAGATACTGACTAAAATAGTGTAGATTTTCTTTTTTATTATATGCTATGAGACATTTTATTGCGCAATATTCAGCCTAATTCAACGAGAAATGCGTACGTTTCAGAACAATAACAAAGATCAGCTGATCGTTCCTTCAAGGTGACGTAATGCGACGTAGCGTGACCTCATTTAGGAAGCTACTTGGAAATAATTCTCGATATCTATCGTGTCGATAAATATCGAGGAATATCTTTTAGATAATTAGCGATAATTCACAGGCTAGCATATAATAAAAACGGATTGTTGAGTTAAGTTCTAGATATTTTTCATTCAGTTTGTTTTCGAAAATTTTTAAATTAGGAGATACAGTTAAACGTTTCTTTCAAATGTTCGGAATGTACCATATATCACCCCTATAATTATGTCTAAATGGTTGTATATTTGACGAATCAGGTTACGAACTCTGAAACACAATTAGTTGAAAATTGCAAAATATAATTTAAAATAATGATAATTTAAGGGCGTCTTGCACAACGCTGAAGAGCGCAAATAGTTTCAGAAGTGTAGGAATGACATGGCTTTGGACTTATATTGGAAGTGCTAAAACTTCAACACCCAAATTCTTTTCGTTAACAATTCTTCTGTAAGAGTTTATCAGATTCTGTCTATATGTACTCTAAAGACCATTGTAACAGGAAGTGCTAGTGAATAGAGAATTGTTTCTTTTCAACTGAATATTAAACTTGTTCAACGAAGGTGAAGTTCTGCCATGGTAACACAGGAGAGGGGCTCAATTAAAGGTTGGGGGAAAAATGTCATGTACACAATGGACCTATCATTGATCGGCTCGCCGGGTTGAATTTATAAGGCTAGTCTTTTAAAGTTTAATTTAAAAGACTATCCTTTGGGTTGAAGGACTGATGAAGTAGAAGAAACAGAAAGGCTAGATACACACAAAAATAGTGTCTTGCGCATATTTGCATATTTGCACAAACCCATACCTTCGCGCGCATACCTTTCAACCCCTTCCTTTACACTCAACATGATCTGCGAATCACGGAAATGCGTATCAACAGAAATTCATGATAGGGAAGCAGACAACTAAGCTATACAAACACTACTTGGCAATTTTCCTTTAATAAATTATGTTCCTTTAATAAATTATGGGTCATGTTACCCCAATAAAGAACTATAAATTGTAAACAAATATGCCTGTATATGAAGGTTAAACTACTATATTTACTCTATGTATTGGGATAGCTAAAAATAAATATTTTCACAGCTGTCCCACATCTTAGAAAATGGGGAAACAACACACCCTGGTCTTGTTTTGATGCTGAATCAAGTTGTGTGTGGTTCGTTTTCCATCACTATATACGAAAATGGCCATCCAATTTTTGTTTTTTAGATTTTCATTTTTTGCTTCCAAAACATAGCTTATGTCCCTCATTGGAACGAGCGCATTGCGCGCGTTCTAATGAGGGGTCATAAGCTATGTTTTGGAAGCAAAAAAATGAAAATTTTTAGTTACACAAGAATTCTTTTTATGAGTGTCATCTGCCACTACCATTCGGTAAAGGGTTGAAGACTGTCACAATGTAATATTAAATAGTCTTCCTCATGTCAGTCCGGACTGTAAATATTAAAACTTAGGAACAGATTTAAATAAAAACAACACAAATCAGTATGTATTATCATTTTTTTTATTGTTTAAAAAGGAAAATTAAACACAAACTTAGCTTTAATATTGTGCATTTTTGCCCAATCTGGGCCAACTGGAAACAAGTCTCCTGAGTGTCCCAAATATTGCAGCATAAAAAAATATTTTTCAGGAAAAAATGTGTGTCTCAAATTATGGAGTGTCCCAATATATAGAGTAAATACGGTATATAAACCTTATCATATGAAAGACAATCCTCAAATGAATTCAGAGCGACGATGGAGCATCCGTATAAATGAAATTAAACCATAGAATAATGTATTCCTATACGTGTATACAGTTAACAAACAAACGCATAACATAAGAAAAAAACACATAACATTAGAAAATGGTCGGTCAGTCCATTTATTGTAGGTAGAGCAGGTAATTATCTAGTAATATCCATACCTTAATTAGTGCAGTTTCGCCTACACTTTTACCTGATAATTTTTGTAGGCGAAAGTGCACTGTAGGCGAAAGTAGACGACACCGTTAAAATATATGTGTGGATATCGCATAAGATTTATGTGTAGACCCAAACCTTGAGAGTTGAGGTCAACTGAATTCGGCTCGATGGTAGTGCGTCCGTATATATCAAATGAAGATTTGACGGATTTCAGACAAATCCATTTCAATTGAATTCGAGTCGACCGTAGTGCGCTGTATATAACAGGCCTTATGTATCTTTTCTCTACCAAAATTCCCCCTAATCCTGCCACAACCACTTTACAATGAATGGTAAACATTTATATATATATATACCTCTGCATGTGAGGAAGCTTAATAAAATTCAGAAATCACATTTATTGGATTACAACACACTTTCAATATTACACAACAACGTGAATATTGTGAAACACTGAATATCAATAACATGCAAAGTTGGGGTCAGTGAACTTCCTGGTTGAACTCAGAGGCCGTATGATTAACAAAGCAGACAACACTTGCAAATAAAATTTTTGAATAACTAAATATTTTCATTTTTTGCATCAAAAACATAGCTATGACCCCTCATAAACTATGTTTTTGTGAACAAATAATGAAAACTGAATGGTGATTTTTGTGAATATCGCTATTTTTGTGAATAGCGAATTAGCCGTTACGTTGGGTAAAGGGTTTCAAATATTTTTTTTTTCATTTTTCAAAAATCTTTACAAACCTATGGTATGTGAACTATCATTTGAATGTGCTCGACGAGCTCGTTCCTATTAGGGGTCACATGATATGGTTTTGTTGATTTTTTTTTAAAATAACTTTTTTTCAACTGTTCAGAGTTTGTATATTACGTGGACGAATGCGGCTGATTGGTTAAGGGTTAAGGTTTTTCTCCTTTCTATGGTCAATCTGTCGTTCTGTGATCACAGAGGTGGAAGTCAATTTCGAATGAGTCACGATCTGGTCGAAATTACCTTTCCGCATTCTATCCAGAATATTTTGAAATCTCACTTTCAGAAAAAAGATATGCTATTACATAGAATTTCAGGTGCTATTGTATTTTTTTTGGGGGGGGGGGGTGGGGGGAGGGGTTTGGGGGGCAAACTATCGTTTGTAAAAAACTCATCGGCTATTTTTTAATAAAAAACGAGTATTCTGTCAGCCTTTGATTACTTTTGTTTAGATTTTGTTTTTAACAAAAAAAAAAACAATCTTCGCGCAGAAAAGTCGACGTCTCTATTTATATTCAGTTTTGTTCAGGTGGATTTCATTCAAGAACGTAGGGTTGACGGGGTAGAACTTTACACTTTTCCACTGACCTTTCTTTTCTTTCCTTAATTATCACGTGGTGAGAAAAATAATGACTGTAAATAAACAAACGAAAGAAAAAGTTTGGATGTCCATTCGGAACACCTGTTAACCATTTATTCCCAGCAGGTTAGATTGTAGCAACCCCTTTGTTTCTTTTATGCAAGTTTATACCGATAAAATCGATATAAAATAACCATACGTGATTTGACTACAAAGTTAACCCTTTACTTAACGAATCGGGTGAATCCACCCGCGTAATTTATAAATTAAGGAGATGCAAAAAAATATATTTTTCAAAACAATTCAACAAACTCATATCATGTGACCCCCTCATTGGAACGAGCTCGTCGAGCTCGTTCCAAAGAGGGGTCACGTAATATGGTTTTGTTAATTGTTTCTGAAAATTAAAAGTTTGATATCTGTGCGTTGGGTAAAGGGTTATGGTAAAACTGGCCAAAGGTGTGCTTCACAAACTCTACATTACGGAAAGTCTCATCACGTAACTGGTCTCTTTCCAACTGGATTGCGGGGAAGTCAGCGAAAAACTCAATCTGCCTCTTCCCACTCAAGATGGCGTCAGGTCAATCGATACGGTACTGCCACTCAACGATGGCGTTTAATGACGTGAAAGTTGTTACGCCGTTGCTGCAGCCATAGAGTAATAGCTTTCACATCATCAAACCATGAAACGAAACCCCAGCACGAAAGCTATTAACACGGGATAAACTTACAAATATCGAAACTCGTTTTTTTTTTGTTAGTAATAAATTAAATTAAGTTTCAAATATTGAATTTGCATTAGAGTGCCCATCATCAACGTTATATCAACAGTATGAGATGCAATACAAACTTTGGTAAAAGCGTAAGGTACACGACGCGTTGAATCTGGATTACATGTAAAAACATCATGTACACTGCAGTCACCATGGACTGGTCCCAATCCACGTGTGTGCAGTCATGTCCACGCATGCGTTTACCGGGTAATAAAAATCATCAGCAGCAAACTTTTAATTAACGAAGCAACGGGTTGTACCCGGTGCTTCATTAATTAAATATTTGGCGATTATTCCTATAATTAGTGTATGGAATCTAGTATAATTGCGTCCGTGGAAATATCGACCATCCATGGAAAGTGACCAGTCCTCGGCGGCTGTAACCGTTAGAAAGCATCTGATTGGATGATGCATGTATGTGTGACGTTATGACGTGAATGAAATACATCGACACAAAACATTGTCAAACAGTTATCAGAGACCGCCGAGGATGATATTTTTCTGTTTTTCTGTAAAAATATCAGCTTCATTCATTTAATTCACGTTTAATCGTGAGATAAATATAGAACACAACTCGGGGATAGGGGGCGCTGTGGCTCAGTAGGCACGGGTGCAGGCTGCAAGCCGAGAGGTTCTCGGCTCGAATCCCACCTTTGAACAAGACGCTTCACTCCCATTGCCCACGTGGGGGCACGGTGGCGTTATGTACTATGGCGTACTGCACGTGGATGGTGCACTTGTCTCAAGAAAAGCAAACTCTGCTTGTGTGGAGTTAGTATGTTGGGGAGCTGACAGTTGCTCGCCGTTGCTCGGTGGTTCTCTCCGGGTACTCCGGCTTCCTCCACCTGTGAAACTGTCGTGGTCATGATTAGCCATCATGCAGAAATATGTGACCTAAAACACCAAATAAATAAATATTTATTTATTGGTGTTTAAGGTCACATACGTTTGCACACTGGCTAATCATGACCGTGACAGTTTTACGGGTGGAAGAAGCCGGAGTACTCGGAGAGAACCACCGAGCAACAACGACGAGCAGCTGCCAGCTCCCCAACATCGTAACTCCGCACTCTAACACAGACAGATTGGATGAAGACATGCGCACCATCGACGTGCAGTACGCCTTAGTACACGGCGTTATCGTGCGCCCATGTGGACAAACGGGGTTAAGTGCCTTGCCCAAGGACACAACGCGGAAGTTCGGATCGATTGCTCAGACGATCACCCATCCGAGGACTAACCGTGCCCGACGTTGCTTAACTTCGGTGATCTGACGAGAACCGGTTACCGCAACGCCACCGCGCCCCCAAATAAATAAATAACTCGCGGGGATAGTACGGAGGTAGGAATAAACTACCCGTGGTGGAGTTTTTCCTGTATTTCGCGCGCGCCTTCGGGGCGCGTGAAATACAGAGACAAACCCACCGTGGATCGTTGATTTCAGTTCTCCATACTCCACCCTTGTTATACCCTGTCCTATTATTTCATTTTTGAGAGACGTCGGAGTATATGCGTTAAAAGGCAATCGATGATTGCCAGGCATCTGGTTGCTGAAAACTTTTGAGAAAATGTTTTCGTTGGGCATCGTCTGGTTATAGCAAACATTGTCAATCCCCTTCCTCCCCTGTAGTTCTAAGATGGGGAAATGTTAGACAGTTTTATATGTATTACCAATGAACGTTCTATAAATCCATTTATCTTGAGATCATCTGTTCACCTTGACAGATAATTTAGTAACTGAAAAAATATCTGCTCTCAACTTACTTCATTGCCGCTATCCCTTGTAAAACGTCGGTGCTTGTAGTTTAACCCTTAACAAACGAATCGGCCGCATCCGTCCGCGTAATATGCAAATTCAGTGGTTGAAGAAATATTATTTTTCAAAAGATTTCAACAAAACCATATCATGTGACCCCTCGTTGGAACGAGCTCGTCGAGCTCGTTCCAACGAGGGGTCACATGATATGGTTTTGTTGAAATTGTTTGAAAATTTGAAAAAATGATATTTAAAATAATAATTTTTTATATCGTCTGCGTTGGGTAAATGGTTAAAAGAACAGTAGAGGGGAAATCTAAAATAAAGAGGTCATAATTGCTACAGTACCTACCAGAATCGTCCTCGCTCATTGTGGTGCATATAACCAAGAATTCTTTTTTTTGAAAGTCAACATTCATATTTGTATGTTGATTAACACTGAAATTAATTAAATACAGAAAGCGTCCTCTTATTAGGAGTCAATATCTATGTAATGGTAGATAACAAAACTAAATATTGCAAAAAAGGTTTCACGTATGTACACTTTATTTATATATCTGACGTGAGACGGTCGATAAGGAACCTATCACGCAACACAAATTAATTTCATATGCAAATACTCTTCAGAAAGCTAGATAATAGAATGAATGTTTGAACGACATATGCACTTCCTAGGGGCGACTTCAGAAGGCCAGCACCAGGAATACTCACACCCCAACAGAGTAACCCGATATCAGCCACTGGTGTTGAGATGGACATCTGTAAAGACGGGGAAAGAGGGTGTTTAATGTCCAGCCTAGGAGTAACGGAAACCCTGGAATATTTCATTTCAGAATTATACAAATACTTACCAAGTGTAATAAGACTAATTGAGTAACTAACGGAAGAATAGGGCAAAACCCGTGTGAGATAATTGAGTGAGAAACGCGATGAGATTATTTATTTATTTATTTATTTATTTATTTATTTATTTATTTATTTATTTATTTATTTATTTATTTATTAGGGTTTAACGACACATTAACAGCCAAGGTCATATCGTGTCGGTGACAGTTTTACGGGTGGAGGAAGTCGGATTACCAGCAGAGAACCACCGAGCAACGGCGAGCAGCTGCCAGCTCCCCAACATCGTAACTCCGCACTGCAGCACAGGCAGGGTTAGATTGGTTGAAGACGTGCGCACAATCGACGTGAAGTACGCCTTAGTGCACGGCGTCATTGTGCCCCCATGTGGACAGTCGCGGTTAAGTGGCTTGACACAAGGACCCAAGGACACAACGCGGGAGTCCGAATCGATCGCTCAGACTAAGGACTAACCGAGCTCGACGTTGCTTAACTTCAGTGATCTGACGAGAACCGGTTACCGCAACGCCACCGCGCCCCCGCGCGGTGAGATGAAGGTATCAAGTTATAAAGTTATAATTGGGGAGAATAAGAGAGCGCCAATTGGAGGTATTATAAAACATTGTGTTTCTGAATGCTGAGAGATTAGGAGGCAGAGCTTTGGGATAACGCGTAGCGAGGTGCAGGGATTTATGTGGGACCCCTCATTAGAGGATTGCGGCAAATGCAGCGAATGGAACCAAGCAGTATTGTCAATATAGTCCATATTCTTTATTGGGAGGGGGCAAAGACCAATTAATATTTTTGACGTGCAGCCTTGGGGCTGCACGTTAAAAATATTCATTGGTCAATCCCATACATTTGCTGAGCTGCCATCCGACTTAAAGAGATTATGACGTATCAAGGTCCAAGGCCGGAAAAGCGACCCCTCGGATCCAAAGGTTTAAATGTCACTCAGCTTATCGTGAATTAATATTATTTGTCGAAACATTGTTGTGGGAGACACCCCGGAAAAAAAATCATTATTTTTGTTCATTATTGGTTACACCCAATTTTGACATTCATTCCTGCATAAACTACCCGAACAATGGTAATGTTTGCCTATCGCTGTCCTCAAAAAACATTTTTCTGATATTTCGTTCACCCGTATTACGAGACCCGACAACAATGGCAAGGAAATTTAACTCCAGTTGGTCTAGGTGTATAACTCTTCAAAAACTATATCTGCTCTTCTACCATTCACTTAACCTGCATAGCAGCGGACACTTGCAACGCAATTATTGAATTACACAATTTTTCATTCGTTGAGCTCATTTCAATGAAGGGTCATAAGCTACGTTTTTGAGACACAAAAAATAAAATTTGAATGGCGATTTTCTGCAGATGTGTTTCCTAAAGTCTACGGAGTGAACTCGTTTAATCGTGAGGATTTTCCTTGTAAAAATCTGCGGAGATTGGGATTTAATGACATTTTTGATAGTCAGGGTCACCTCGTTTCAGGCAGATTTACGGGGTAGGAATCCGGAGTATCCGTAGAGAACAACCGAGCAACGGCAAGTAATTGCCAGACTCCCCAACGTACTAACTCCAGGGTCAGCAACGTTTGAAGACAAGGGCACCATCGACGTGCAGTAAGCCTTAGTACAGAGCCTGGGGATCGGGATTAAATGCCTAACCCTACTCCACAACGCAGTTTCCTTAACCCTTTATCCAACGTAACGGCCAAAACCGACCAGCGCTATTCTCAAATATCGCCAATTAACTGTCATTATTCTTTTCATTTTTTTGTCTCAAAAACATAGGTTATGACCCCTCTTTGGAACGAGCTCGTCGAGCTCGTTCCAATGAGGGGTCATAACCTATGTTTTTGAGACAAAAAATGAAAAAAATTAGTTATTCAAGAATTTTATTTGCAAGTGTCGTCTGCTTTTCATGTTAGGTAAAGGGTTAAGCGGGGCATCGAACAGTGGACCTTTCTGTTTGAAATCCAATTCCGTAACCACTGAGCCACCGTGCTCCTAAATAAATTAATTTGAAGGTAGGGTTTAATATATTCCCTGGTTTTCTAGGAACTGGGAACGGGGAAGAAATTACCCTCAGAACCGAGAACCGGGATTTTTGCCGGATAATATCAAGCAATTTTAAGAGGATAATATGACGCATATATTTTAATGATAATGATCATATTTCGTTGGAAATCTCTCATCCCCAAACGGAAAAGTTCTTTTCCTGAGATAAGTATGAAAACGCAAACCCGCTTCAATCTCATCTTCATTTTCAGAATCACTCGCATTATCACCTCTATCTTCTCCAACATCAAGACCCTCGTCACTGCCGTCACCAGGAGACTGGTGACGGCTGTGAAGAGGGTGTTGATGTTGGAGGTGGAAGTGAATAGTGAGTGATGCTAATGATTCTGAAAATGAAGACGAGTTTGAACTTTGAAGCGGGTGAATAATATCTTGCTGTTGAAAGGGAGGGTGTGGGGGCCCCAGAACTGGTTGAGAGCTACAGTGATTTGTTGAAAATGGTTGGTCGGGAATCAGGACTGTAAATATTTCAGGCGTGGAAGGTTGACGAAATCCTACAAAGTTTCAATTCAGAAAACTTCAGTTCAATACACAAACAGTGCCACGCTTCATTCCCGGTTCCGCACTGTAGATTTCCCGGGTATCGGGGCTGACTATCGGAACCGGAAACCCGGGAATTCCCGTTCCCGGAATTAAACCCTACTTGAAGGGGCTAATTTACAAATGTTTTCAAAAATGGGCATGCAGCCCTCATGAATCAAGACCTAGTTACCTCGTGGAAAAGGTCCTGAACAGCACAAATTGCAATGTCATTTTCTATATTCGTTGTTATATGCTACCGCAGAAGGACAAAGGTAGAATTTGTGTTCATTCGTACTCTTTATAATGTTTGCGTCCATACAATTTCATATTGGATTGTCATTGATGGTACATGTGGTGTGGGTTTTATTGGGAACGTAACCATGCTATATTTAACATAATACAGCACAGCCGTCGTAGACTAGTCACCAGGGAAGGGGGGAGTTAAAATTGTCCTTAGCCCGTTAACGTGTTTAATAATTCTGCGTTAACGAGTTAAATGACGTTAAATGTTAAAATGATTATAATAACTTCGGCCATTTTTATTGATTTGAATTTGAATATGATTGAACTTACGTACAGTTCGTCTCTTGAGTTGCAATGTGTTCTATGTGCCTACTGGCACATAGGACACATTGGAACCCAGGAGACGAGTAGTTAATATAGTTCTCTCAGGTTATCGTAAATTCTAACATTTAGCTATGTTTTCATTTAAGAATACAATCGCTGCGGCCGTATCGGTAGAAAGAGACATCCGCCGTTGTTCGAATACTAGTCCTTACATGGAAAACAGGCGTTCGGATGAAGCGGATATTGCTGTATCGCCAAATATCGGCGGGCCAACTTCGCCAACGTTGGTAGGAGGGCTTCATGGTCTCTCCACCAAATCAATGGGTCGTCTATAATTGACGGGCATCTAAATTATTCGTGTTTTTCAATTTCGTCAAATGGCGCAAATCTCGACGTCATCCGGTCCGGTATGGGTAAACACATAACGACGCAATGCTACATATTATACAATTATAATCTTCAAAGTTAAACGTTATTAACTTAGTTAATTTTTTTAACGTTGTTAAAATAATTTAACACGTTAACGTTTGAAACGTTAACTGCTCCCAGCCCTGCTGGTCACTTTCCACGAGTGGGCAATATTTCCACGAACACACTAATATCAGATTCCAAACACTAATTATAGGAATAATTATCAAACATGTAATTAATGAAGTACTGAAAGGCGTACTTTACGGTCTCCGTACACTCGTCTCTTTCCGCATGTGAGTGATATTTGCACGGACGCAATAACATTAAATCCCAAACACTAATTATCGGAATAATGATCAAAAATTTAATTAATGAAGCACCGGGTACAACCCGGTGTTTCATTAATTAAAATTTTGCTGATGATGATTTTTATTACCTGGTAAATGCATGCGTGGACAACACTGCCAACGCGTGGATCGTGACCAATCCACGGCGGCGTACTGTACAAAGCTATTGATCTAATAATGTCCGATTATTACTTTCCTGTTTTTTAAAGAAATCATGTCCATTTTAATTTTCCTCATCAGAATATTCAATCAAATAATTATTGTTTTATATCCTAGTTTTTCATTTCAGGACAGTTGAAATGTCTGTATGCTATAAAAAAAACATCTTCAGGACTAACATGATACAGTTAAAACTAGAAGTCCTGTCATGAAATGCGCACAATTAGCACGTCGATCTGCGCGTTAATCTGCGCGTTATGGCCATAGTAAGGCTATCAAATTCTGTACATATAGCCTGTGCACAAGCAATGTTTCAGCCAATGGACCTCCGGGTAACCTGGAGGTCCTTTGGCAGGAACATTGCTTGTGTTTGTTATGAGTAGCCAGGAGAACCTGCCATGCTTTAGGTGCCATTCGATATGGCAATTGCGCGCAATTCCTGAGCGCAATTAAGCCTAGATAAGCGCACAGTTCGTGGCAGGAATTCTAGTTCTAACTCTATGTATCTTGTTGGAGTTATCATATTTTACTCTTTCGTTCACACCGAGCACACATTCTGCTTGATAATCCTATTTAGATTTATTTACAATATATATCAATCTGTAACCAGGACTGAATACTACAAAGCATTTACAATTGTATATTATAGAATTGTATTTTCAACCGTTTAATATAACTGACTAAAATGAACTATTAGCATTCTAAAAGATATGGCAATTTGCCAACTGGAAATTGCCACATCTTTGAAAATGCTAATGCTTCATGTCAACCCCTTTAAAGTCATAACTAGAAAATACAATTCAAGAAAATACAATTGTAAAAGTTCTATAGTATTGGACTTACACTGAGAATAAATCAGGATTATGTCATAGGTATCAGAATTCCTTACATATGGAAATGTCAAACTCTCTTTCAGAGTAGTGAAACTATCTATAATAGTTTCGACTAATGACTATTAATGAAGTTCAATAAAGCCCTCACAGTAGATCTGCTGTTTCGCGGGTCATTTTTTTGTAAAACTGCATGCGGGCTGGCGGTTTTCTATTTTATTTTTTTTTTTATTTTTGTAATTATTTCTTTGCCATCAAAAGTTCATGTTCTTGGTTTGTTTTATGCTTTAGGCCTGATCATCTACAGCATAGTACGGGTGGTGGTGTATTTCGTCCTTTGAGTGCAAGAAGGCTTTGCAATGCCTCATGTTATAAATATCATATTGGGTTTTATTACATAAACAACAGCCTTTTGATATTTAACTCCTTGCATGCTGCTGAGGGATAATCCTGCTCAAGACAGGAAATCTCGTGCCACTATAATAAGTGTAATATGGATATATTTAATCCTCTACATAAATAACGAGTTGATGTTAGATAAGCGAGGGAAAGCTCTCTAGTCGAGGACCGTTAGGCCCAAGACGGGGTGCTTTCTCTCACCTACCCAAGAGCAACGAGTTATTTATCCTACGTAAAAACTTGTTGTTGTTGGATAGTTCAATAGATGTAAAATGCCCAACAGTCAGCTGTTGCATATTATTAGTTACACAGTTTGTTGGTGGCCTAATATGGTATATATGGTGTCAGTTAATTTCATAGCTCGAGGCTCAGTCCAATATGAAATTAACTGACACCATATATACCATATTAGGCCACCAACAAACTGTGTAACGAATATATCTTACCGACTGCTGCATCGATGTACAGAACTAATAACAAGTGCGAGCAAAATTAAATGAGAGAATTCTCACAATGTGTTCAACAGTTCACGTGTCTTTGCCTTGTTACAATTTATGGGAGCGTGCCTACAGGCACTCTCCCATAAATTGTAACAAGGCAAATTCATACATACCAAACAGTTTCATTTCGAAGGTAACATGACACGCATCCACAGAATATGAAGCCTTTTAAGTTGCCTAACCTGCACTTCAGACCAAATATGAGCTTCCAACACTCAATCTTTCAACTTGAAGCGTTTATCGGCTGCCGCCATTTTGAATAATCAATGAACAAAGGGGAGATTACCCATAGCTGTCAGCGTATATTGATGTTGACAGGCAGTATATGGTTTTATATGCAGTCTGCATGTGACGTCTTCGAACCAATGAAATTCCCAGATACTTGTAGGAGGTAAGATATACAACTATCCAACTATTACGCGTGAGAAAGTCAAACTATATACCAATGAATAACAATGGATGCATCAGTAAAAACATTTTAGGTGGAGTGTACGGACTTTGTCTTTTGACGAATCTTTCTACTTTTTTTAAGTTGCGGTGCAAATGTTTTGTGCAAATTGTGCGTACTGCTAAAACCCGGTAGTATTTCTGATGTCATAAATCATAATAAATCTTAGACACTTAGACTTATAACTTGGATAGCTTCATATCGGCCGCGATAACAGCCCCAAGGTAACTTTTTATCGGCCTGAGATGGAAGATTGAATAATTACAAAATATTCTCAGACATGCTATAGTTTTCCGACCGTGTTACTGTTTCTCATTCTTTTCATTAAGTCCGAAGTTTCCTCGTCTCGTAGTTCAGCTATCCGATTGTTCCTCCTTCCGCAGTGGGGAAGTCGTGACGTTCGGATAGCTGACCTATCTCTTCGCTCACTTCAACGAATCTCCACTTGCAGCTCTGAATCTTAGTTTGTGTTGAATTTTGTGTACAACTCTATTCTTTTTTCTCTTCAGATCCAGAGAGAGGAGTTGGGCTATCGCCTCATCTTTCTGGGTTCATGAAGAAAATAATTGCATTTTTATAAGGCAATTGTTTTCCTATCGAAGCGCCTTATTTGTGTTGGGAGAGGGGGTCGCCATGCCATTGCAAGTTTATAATTTATTTTAACGGTACTACTAAAGCGACCCTAAAAACAGTTGCTTCAAAACCATAGCGTAGGACACCTCATCGGAGCAAACTCGAGGAGCCTGTTTCAATGAGGGATCATACCACTGTTTCTGAAGAAAAACGTTCCTGAAAAATAATCATTTAATTATACCCACCCTCTACAGCTTTAACCCTTTACCCAACGTAACGGCCAAAACCGGCCAGCGCTATTCTCAAAAATCGCCAATTAATTTTCATTATTTTTCTTTCATTTTTGTCTTAAAAACATAGGTTATGACCCCTCGTTGGAACGAGCTCGTCGAGCTCGTTCCAATGAGGGGTCATAACCTATGTTTTGAGACAAAAAAATGAAAAGAATTTGTTATTGAAGAATTTTTTTGCAAATGTCGTCTGCTTTTCATGTTAGGTAAAGGGTTAATAAGGCTATAAAATTCTCTACAGACCGGCCATCAAATCTGTCACAAACGTTTTAACCCTTATACCCGAAGGATCGCATTTCCGGTCCAGAATCGTGATACAACCTGTATTCATATTGTTGATAGCTGCTCAGTGTATTTGTGTGATAGACCAAACAAGATTTTCAACCTGAAGCCCCGATGCTACACGTTGAAAATATTGATTGGTAGTCCCCCAAGTAATGAAAATAGACTCTACCAGTTCATGTCTCTGAACTAGCGTGGAATATGCCATCAGGGTCCAATGGGTTAAGTACTTGACGAGTCATTCGTACTAACAGCGTATAGACCTAAACAGAGAAGTATTATCTACTCTAATCTACCAATTTAAAACTTACGCAACTCGACACCTTTTCCGGGAATGTTTTTTTCTTCTTGCTTTCTCCGAAACTATTTTTCAGAATTCGAGCAGTGGTTCAGATAGCTTGGTCTGGGGGCGTTGAATAACAACACTTCCGATTAACATTAAAGCATAGCCACGAACAAAATGGGTTTTTTTCGGAAATACAGTGGAGCCCACTAAATTGGATATTTCCTAACTGAATAACCCTGTTAACTGAATATAATTTCCCAACACAAAACCACTTACTATACCTCCAGTACAAATTAGGCTATATAGTAAATTCCTGTTAATTGAATAAAAAAAACTTGTAATCTGTCGAGAAATTACGCTGACTCTCCTCAGTTTTCCGTTGTTTTAGACCTATTTAGCGTCAGTACATCCAACACAGGCATTTAATCTATTATATCTTCTTTGTCAGAGCTCAGGGAGCTCTGCCAAACAGGATATAATAGAATAAATGTTAAGTTCATCTCTGGAATACAGAAAGTGACACAATCCTTGTTAATGGAATACTCCTGTTAATGGAATAGTTTTCATTGGCAATGTGGCTATTCAATTAATAGGGTTCAACTGTACTATGATCTTGACCCTAGTAGTTCTATTTTAACTTGGTTTTGTTTAATTAGGTCTAGAAAGCGAAGTAGGTGCATTGTAACTCAACCCCCCGCCCCTAGCCCCTCCCCCCCCCCCCCCCCCCCCCATATACATTTTGGCCAAAATATTGAAATTTCAAGCCGTGAATTTTTTCCATAATGCGACTAGGGATTTATCCAATTCAATTGCATAATTAACACTTGGTGACAGAAACAACTTTACAAACCATAGAAAAAGTCCTTCACATTTTCGCCTAAACTCAAGAAACTGCTATTTTTTATTCAAATGAAAATTTAAAAAATCACAGATTGTCTGTAAACAAAGAGCACAAAAAATATAACAATTGAATGACAAAACGGCCACTTTTCGTGAGGCCGAGAAAAGATTTCTAGACAATTGGAGGGATGTTTTATTCAGTCAAGATTCGCTCAAGAAGAAACGCGATTGACCACAGAAAACTGTAAATTAAGTCGCGTACAGCAAATAAAGGGAATGAAAATAAAAACAGCCACACCATTTGAGGACTGGCGGTCACATTTGAAGCAAAAATTGTCAAGTGATGAGACTATCATGAGACTTGGTAATGAAATAAATTACTATATTATATGACTATTTAATTTAACCGCTAAATATCACTAATGTTTGACGATCTTTTCCTGGTCCCGAAAACCCGCAGTAGGAATCCGATTACGTATCACTATAGTATGACGGACTATTTACGGGTGCGTTGAAATTCGTATAATTAGCTGTTCCGGTCGCAGAGAGTACTTTACTCCGAGCAGGAATGGGTGCGCTCGAACCGCGGTCCGGATTTTTTTTTTATCGTCTTCATGATATTTTTATGGTAATCATGCGCATCGGGTGATCCCCCGGAAGTGTGCACCTGTTACAAAAATAAGTGTAAACAAAAAAAGTTCTTTTTTTACTTCTATCCAATTCACCAAAAAAGGTTGGGGGAATTGTTAATGCTGGTGTTGGCATGCGATGTTGAACTATAAATCAAATAATAAAGCTTTTATCGCTACAGTGAAGTGATCTGGGTCGTTGCATCACGTCTCGATGAGCAGTTCAAATCGCCGGACCAAACTCGCTGCCTGCTCGTTTGATCCGGCTATCTGACCTCCTCAGCTTGACGAGAATACTACGACCCAGAACACTTCACTGTAGCGATAAATAGAGATTATTACCATTATGTGGATGTACAAAATATGTATCCGAGTCGAGCTCCGGGTTCTACCCTTAGAACCCGACGCCAGACTCGGATACATATTTTGTACATCCACATAATGGTAATAATCAATTTATCTTACAATATATTGGGGATAAGTCAAAAATTTAGACGAATATATAACGAACTATTTATTCGTACGGATGAACAAAAAGAAAAAAAAATGGAAGTCACGCGAAAGGAACGTGCTTGTATCCGATCCACTGATACAAACATCTGTATCAGGGGGCCGGATACACGACAGTTGCGGAGTTAATACAGACAAAATACATGTTGATTGTAAGATAATTTGTATTATCCGTGTGCATTCTAACAATTTACATGGGCTTGAAAACCAATACAATAATATGATCTAACGAGACGGAACAAAACATGTTTATTTTCAGGAGCGCATCTACCTCGGCAGTATTTTAATGTTGCATCTCTTCGAGACTTATTTTACAACACAAATTATCATGCCATTATGTCGTTTCTGTAAGAAAGTAATTTTTTTAATAAATTTTAAATTGTTTTTGTTTATTTTACGCTCTTATCTATTCATATCTATTTAACAATTTATTTACACCGCATTTTTTAAACAACTTGTCTCATTTTCTTATTCCAGTGTTCACTCCTTTGTTTTATTCTTCCTATTTCATCAACTCGTTTTTATTTATTTCATAAAAGATAATGACCTCTTTAATAAAAAATGCTTTTCTTCGCCACGATATAAACTTGGCTGTTGATGGGCCGCAAACACTAATAAATAAATACCCTCGGTTGAATGAAACATAAATTCGCGTGTTCATGATGAAGTTAAATAGAGATTATCAAAAGAATGTAGTTTTCTTGTATTATGTATCTCATCGAGTTGGGAACCTTCAACCAAGCAGTGTCGCACGAGGTGGCGTTGTCGACTAGAGCGATACTGCTTGGTGAAGTTCCTCAACACGGCGAAAGCAGGGGACAAACGTTTTCATGTGGCTGTTGCTGCGGCGTGTTCATTATCTCCATTCCGGACTGGGTGTATTTTATCGACCTCGTTACATTTGTGTATCTGGGAGAAATCTAATGTTCATGTAGGTTCGATACTATTTGTCTCAAAATGAAGTGATGTATTTGTAGAACGAGGAAGATGTAAAACAAATCTTATTTAACCCTTTACCTAAAATGAAAAGCAGACGACACTAGCAAACAGATCCAGTCACATAATGTTTCGACTCTGAAACATTTGCGTTGACTCAGACAACACGAATGTTTATGGTATTTGTTTTAGCTCCAACCGACTGAAGTATTCCAGATGAGTGAATTTAACCCTTTGAACTCGTAAGACTTATTTTTCGGTCCAAGGCATAATTTTGTCCCATTTTTGTCTTATTATAAGAGGTCTATACACGGGGCATTGATGATAAAATAATAACCTCACTCTGCAGCCAGACGACTGCAGACTGCATTTATTATCCCCCCCCCTGTATAGTGATATTGGACTGACCCATCTCACTGTAAATGTACATAAAGGCGATACCATTCCAGGAACCGAGGGTTCAAAGGGTTAAGCATAGATCATAGACCATTTAAAGCTTAGACAGATACCAGGCCGTAACAGCTTTGAATTTCGTACATAATTTGACGGGTGGCTTGAGTATGACAACTCAGCTGATCACTGTGTTACAACTTCCTTCGTGCATTTATTGAATCGCCACAGAAAAATATAGTGCCCTGGTATTGTTTGAACAAATTCACAAATGGATCAAAACTGAGTTACAACAGCAAAGGATGATAGCGAAATATATAGTTATATTCAAGAGGGTCTTCCACTTTGACACGTGAACTTTATGACAAGTAATCGATGTCTTTCTATCATTTAGAGTTTTCGAAAAATTATCTATGGGGTTATGATTACATCTTTATCACGTTTGGTCCAGGTAGTTCCTCTCAACAATATATTTTATGTTGATTTGTGTTCTGGAGGGGTCCTAAAGGGGCAAATCCTGGATTCAAAGCCTCAGTGTTCAGAGAGGTTTTACGTCGTCCCCAGATATAATCATATTACATTCTTAACCAACTTGAAAACACATTTCGTCCCCTGAGTTCCAATGTGTTCTATGTGCCAGTAGGCACATAGAACACATTGGAATTCAGGGGACGAGTTCTGTTCTCTCGTGGTCTGTGAAATTCTTGTACGATAGCGTCCTGTTATTCTCTGTTTCAAACGTTATCAAAGAAGGCCAGGGACGTAGGAAACATTTCGAATTTATGGAGGAACGATCCCACAATGGCAAGGTTAAATATCAGTAATGGCTCATGTACCCTAGTGGCATATAGGAATACAATACACGAAGGTATGTTTGGGACTCACGTACCTCAGCATTTAACAAGATGAATATGTTTGGATCCATATTTAACAACTTTTTTTAATAAGGAGCCAAAAATATGCATTTTTCTCGACTTTAAAGTTCGTAGTAGACACAAAGCAATCGAGGGAATCTTTGGCCACATATTAGGAGTAAAGAGTCCGTGCACCCCGACCCTGCTAATTCATAATAAGCTTGAAAATGACGGGTTGGTAAATATAATGTTGGCCAAAATTTCTTCTCGCTCTCTCTCTCTCTCTCTCTCTCTCTCTCTCTCTCTCTCTCTCTCTCTGTCATACTTCCCTTCAGTGAACTTATGAGTGATGAAGAATTATTAAATCTACTCTAATAATCAGCGATGACCACGTGTCTCATATTATCCGATATTGGTTATCACCAGCCTGGGTAGTTCCGAGATAGTGCACTGAAATTGAAACATCGCCCTTGGGCATATATCGACGTGCCGAAGGACGAGTAGGTTGAGACTTCAGTACATCACCCCGAACCCCATTGGACGGTAATGACCAATGTATCTTAAAATATCACTAAACAGGGCACTACTTTGTTGTGCCCAAATGAAAATAGGACGAATGAGTCATGATTTGGTATGAAATTTCATAACCAAATTCACAAAGTAATTTGACTCTTCACGAAAATGTTTTCATGTGGAGAAAAAGCAATGACATTGTCAACGGCGTTTATTAACCTTTACCTAACGTAACGGCCAAAACCGGCCAGCGCTATTCTCAAAAATCGCCAATTAATTTTCAAAATATTTTCATTTTTTGTCTCAAAAACATAGGTTATGACCCCTCGTTGGAACGAGCTCGTTCCAACGAAGGGTCATAACCTATGTTTTTGAGACAAAAAATGAAAAAAATTAGTTATTCAAGAATTTTTTTTGCAAGTGTCGTCTGCTTTTCATGTTAGGTAAAGGGTTAATTGTCGGAAGTGCTTAGCGTACAGTACGATTGCCGTGGACTTGCCACTTTCCACTGGTGGACAATATTTCCCCGGATGCAATAATATTAGATTCCAACACTAATTATAGGAATAATCATAAAAAAAATTAATCAATGAAGCACCAGGTACGACCCAGTGCTTCATTGATTAAAATTTTGCTGATCAGGATTTTTATTACCTGGTAAGCGCATGCGTGGGCATCGTTGCCCATCCGCGGATTCCGACCAGTCCACGGCGACTGTATTCGTGCATATCAATTCAGTTAGATTATAGCCTTAATTAGTATTTGCAAAAGCAGTGACCTCAACTGGTATACAGATTGAAGTATCTGATTATTTCTGTACGTGAACACAGCTTCGAAAATTCCCATTCCTCAGTGCGCGCGTGCGTGAGTGTTACCAACATCGAAACAGATATGTGGTTACAATACACTGTCTTTTTTCCATTGACGACAGTGCTAATCTTTCCTCCTCTCTCCATCTCATCAAGCTGATTTGGGCAAAAACAACCATTTATCCATATAGTTTATCATCTCATGAAAACAATATAGGTCGCCATATGCCTTTTGTCTTTAACTTTGGTGATTCATATACTCCCGTCCAGTTTCGCACTGAATGAAATAGATATATTTTTACCTTCCCCAACCCACTCTCATACTTTTCAGAAGACAATTGTCACCAATATTTTATATTTTTTCAAAACGTGTTTGTTAAAATTGTATTCACACTTACAAGCTCAGTTCATTTTCCACCAATCGGATAAATCAGGGAACGTTTATATTCCATTACAGTGTATTGTAACCATGTAGCGAGTCTCGGTGTTTGTATTTGTATTGGAGAAACAAATTTGCTTGTTGTTAGATAAAACACACAGTTATTCCAGTTCAATTCGCAGTACTGTCCAACACATTACTCAAATACATTGCTATGCGGTTATCTTTCCATAATTCTCTTTGCATATTGTGAGATTATTATCTGTGGCTTCAACAGAGAGGATCACATTGGTAACAAGTTATGAAAACAACTGGAGTTTTGTTGTGGTCTATTGGGTATGTCACGGATTCTGAGAGAGTTAGTTCATCACTAACGCCTCTATCAAAGATATGGATTTTGACCAGACCATTATTCAGATTTCTTTTAGTGGCAAAACCGACCAGCGCTATGCTTAAAAATGGCCATTCGCATTCCGTTATTTATATGACTGTTTGTCTAAACAACATAGCTTATGACCCCTCACTGGAACAAGCTCGCCAAGCTCGTTCCAGTGAGGAGGCACAAGCTATGTTTTTGAGGCAAAATGAATTTGTTTTTATTATTCAACAAGTGATATACGTGGAAGGTAAAGGAATAACAAACGTACCAGAAGAGCTAACAATAGTTCAGCTAATGAACTTCCAGGAGCAACATAAATAACAATTTCTTCCAAATCTTCTAAAGACAAGTATTTGTCCTGATGAATAAGCACGCTCTGTCTCTCTCTCTCTCTCTCTCTCTCTCTCTCTCTCTCTCTCTCTCTCTCTCTCTCTCTCTCTCTCTCTCTCGTCAAAGTATTGAACTTACAGTTTAGTGCAGAAACAGTAACAACTGAAATTACAAGATGTTGCGATACTCCGCCTGAAGAAACGGGTTATAAGCTGGTTTTGAAATTGTAGGAAATCTAGTCAACTATCAACTGATTCTAAAGTCATGGCTGCCAACATGGAAACCAGAAACACAGAAAAATGTGAACATTTCATTGAACAATAACTTGGCAACGAAACAGCCTTGTCCTTGGACACCGGGGTTGCGGGAATGGTCATGCCACATAGAAAGTGATGGGACTCGCAAAATATGCATTTAACAAATTTACGAGTCATTTGGAGACATTAGAAAATGTGTACTGTCAAAAAGTCGGAAACGGCGTGGTCAGGTTTCCAAAAAATAGCGAGACACCTCACCTTCCAATGAACAACCAACGTGAGATATCAATAATGTACTGCAGCAGTTGAGTCTTAATTTTGAATAAAACACATCGAAGATAGGACTAAGCACGTTATCAACCTGGGTCGTTTCAGTTTCAAAAGTGTCCGTCATGTTTACGGTGGGAAATTCAAAACACTGAAGGCTGTGGGCAACATTGCGACGAAAGATCTCGCCATATGTCCCGTAAATTCTCATGACAATGTCACAAATTAAAATATGACAGAAGTGTGAACATGAAATTTTTCTCTAGGAAATTATTTTATCATTCGTTGCATAGAAATTCTCAACGAAAGTGAAGTATGGCAACACACACAAGGCACAATAGAGCTTCAAATTCTTGAGTGTTTTGCTTTATCGAAATATTGGCTAATAAATCCTCATTTTCACAAAATATCTCTGCACAAAGTTACAAATAGGGCCTCTAAATAATCAAAAATCCAGAAAACGGAATTAAAAAACAGTAATTAGATAACCAAAATACCAAGAAGATTATATACGTATTCATTGTCAATGGCTCGGCCACTCTGAATAGCACAAGAGTCTAAGAGATCCACACACACACACAAAATACATTTACGTAATCTTCACAAGACATTATACATTCCATAAATCAGGCAAAGTATGTCCGTCCATCTGTCCGTTGGTTTACTTTTTGCATTACACTCTTACTTGCCTCATAATAGTAATGGCTGAAAAATGGTGAGGTCTTGCACATTTGATAAAAGTTATTGAAAATTAATAATAGTGATGGCATTTTCACCTTTGGGCTCTTTTAAATAATAATGGTGACTGCAATTTTCATGTATAATAGTAATTCAGCACTATTATTCAACAGGTCAAGGTATTCTAAAATTCTTTCTAATAACACAGGATGGATGGATTCACAGTATTAGGAAAAAGGTTAAAAGAAGTAAATTCTAGCAAACTTTTTTCATATATTCCCGTGTGTTCGTTTAACTTGGTGGCCATGGGTAAAACACAGCTTTTTAAATGTATTAACATGACTGGATATGAAAAGCACTGTATGTAAACTACATGTACAGTTTAGGGTTTGATCCCAGTAAATTGGGAAAGGGGCCTTTATTCATTTAGCCATCTAGACATAAACCCAGCTGGATATTAGGAATTTTATTGCATGTACCTCATTGGGAATGAGGCCTGAATTTGGCCACATAATGTGGCCTCACGAAGCTCTGGTGTAGTGGGCATATCAAAGCAGCACCATTCCCCAACGTATAATTGAAATGTTTTCTTTTTTTATTCTCTGTACCTCACCAACACCTCATGTGTACAACCTTTGGTTGGAATGGTAAGTATTGCTTATGGGAGGGAAACGATTAACACTTTCAATAATGCAGAGGAAAGGTGGCACTTCTGTGATGTTTTCTCGTATCACAGAATATATACACTTTCTCCCATAAAAAACAGAGCTGATAACCTCCCGTCGAAATGGCTCCAGTAAGCTCATCAGTTACCGTTGAAGATCATAATCACTTGCTATGTTTGTGTTGCAAAATTTGTACAAATAATGAAATCTGAATGGTCATTTATCTGTGCAACAATAGTGATTTGATCAGTGTGTTAGATAAATACTTGAAAGAAGTTGTCATAAATATTGTTTTCCGGTTATATTAAATACATAGACAATATACATATAGTGTTTTTTTATATCTGGTTTATACAACGAGTTGAAATATAGTTAATATTTTCGAGGCTCTGCCGAGAAAATATTAACTATATTTCAACGAGTTGTATAAACCAGATATAAAAAAACACTATATGTATATTGTTTTTATCTGATAACAAACAGCAGTTTCAATAGTTGAGGCTTATATTCACTTTTATGCTCATTCCCACGGGCCTCCGTAGAAAATGAGACAAAGCAAACGCGATCTTTTGGTTGTTGCTGTACAGGCAAAACCACTGGTTGCAGTTGATCTATTATTCATGTCTTTTTTAGCTCTTCCTGGCGACGATGATAAAGTGTATTCAATCGAGAAGTTTCCAATTTCCATTATTTATGGTACACTTTTGTTTTTGTTTACTTCTACATAAGGTTTTGAACGAAGTAGGTTGTAATTATTTCTTTATTTCAGCAAAATAAACTGAAAATTTACATGTTTATACTTATAGAAAATATGTCATATATATTTCGATTAAATTTCACTTGCTCCTTCAACGTAGAATTCAAACTTGCATTACGAAGTTTATGAATGAATGAAAATGGAATCGAACGAGGTCAAAGGTCGTTCGCATAAATTATAATTATATACAACACCCGTTGTATATACTTCAAGTATATACAACGGGTGTTATACTCTATGGTTATCAGATAAAAGTACATAGTGATAAAGAGGTAAGAGATTGTCATTTCATGATGGGACTCTTCAACATCTTGAATGGGTGTTTTGGGGAAACAAAATGTTTTCATGAAAACATAATGTCTAGTAAAACGGTTGATAAGAATTCATAACTGTATCATACCACTGGGGGTGTGGGTGGTACTAGTCTGCAGGTGAAGACTGAATCAGAATATTATAGTCCGTCAACACTAGAGCCTAAAACCTGAACTCACCGTTTACAGTATTTACTGCACAGGTTTCACAGTGTACATACTAGTAAGAGGGCACAAGAATCAAGAGAAAACCTTTATGACAAAAATACTGAATACAGGTGGAAATTGAAGGTGGCTTGGGAATGCTGCATGATTCCAGTCCAATCTGGAAATGTGTCACTGTTAAAGGGGTCTCTATTGTGGATGGGATGTGAACCAGCATCAAATGCTGAGTTGGTCTATTACTGTTGCGGGCAATATTAATGTGTACCATTTTTCCCTATCCAAATTTTTCGGGGGACTATTAAAATAGCCGTTGTCCGTCCGTTCGTGTATCCGCCCCACTGTGGTTCCCCTATGATAACTTTAGTTATAGTTGACCAAATCAAATGAAATTTGGTATGCAGGTGTATCAATATAAAATACAGGTCCAGTTCGAATCGTGTAGTCCGACAATTTTTGCCAGAGTTATGTCCCTTTTTCAATTTCGAAAAATTCAATTTTTTATGGGGGGGGGGGGGTGGCCACGGAATCTTTTATTTTCTGTTATTGGGATTTGACGATACACTTTCAACAGGGTCTTCTCATGTCAAAACAGTTTTACTTGTGGAAGAGGACAGAACCGATATATCACTTGTATGGCTAATATTTGCAGGGGAGGTAAACTAGATTACTGATTAGTGTGGTGTGCCATACTTTTGAGCTGTAAATAGTTCCCCAGGCTTGGCAATTTCAGTAGAGCGATTTTTTAGCTCTCCTTACTGCCCTCCTGAAAGAATTAAGGAGAGCGAAAAATTGCCCTCCTAAATATTTTGGTCTGGGATGATTGAGATCACATGAATTATGCTCACATTAAATTTTCGTTGTAAAGCAAAAATGTAATTTAACTTCGAAGTCACATAACATCACGTAATTTCATTTTGAAAGTGGTTTAGTGGTAAAAGGTAATGGCTGCAACCATACCCAAACACAGTTTGCAAACATATGAAGCAAAATGGGTCACAGCAATATTTTTTTTCTGTCAGTTTCAAGTTCAACAACTGACATCACAGTTTGAGGGGTAATTATTCAAGGAATATTGACACTATAATATACTACCATTACTACTATCCTGTCACTTGAAGCACTTGCACCAGGATGTGACTGTAGATTCAAGCAGACCTGTTGTCCAAGAAAGTCATACGCTTACCACTACCACCTTCAACCCCCCCCCCCCCTTGGGGGGTTGATGGTGGTAGTGGTAGGCGTATGACTTTCTTGGACAACAGGTCTGGGTACACACACAGGTCTTGTAAAGTGTGTGTTCGGTTGTTGAGTGAGACATCTAGATGTCTAAGAGATTTCGCTTTACCTTAGTAAAGTTAATAAAATCACTGATGTAGTCTGTTGGTTTCAGTTTCAATGAGTTCGTTCAACTGGATACTTAAAATGCTGTGTAAAGCTAATTGCTCTCCTAAGCTGATTGAGGAGAGCGATTTTTTGCCCTCCTGCATTTTTCAGAATGCCAGGCCTGGTTCCCTGTGAAAAAATGGCTGGACCTGTGCATGCAGTGGTCCTTCAGAAATTTAAATTAATATACAATTGGATTTATTTTGTAAAAGGTTATGACTCAACTGTTGTTCTCTAGTGCATATAGAAAACATACAGTACGTGGAGAGTGGATTGTAACTAAATCACCCGCGGAGTGGAGTCATCACCCAAGTTATAACTTTCAAATTTTGTACATATCGATAAAACACACAAGCAATGTTTCAGCCAATGGACCTCCGGGTTTAACCCGGAGGTCTATTGGCTGAAACTTTGCTGGTGCTGGTTATGCTTTGCAATAAATTTGCAATTATTCCTCGGGTGGAATCTCCACTCTGCGGGTGATTTAGTGATAATACACTCTCCACGTACTGTATCCTTCAATGTGATATTCATATTCTAAGTTTTGGTGGCAGGAAGTTGACCGTGAGTTCGGGATTTTCAAAAGCATTTTTTTTGGTGAGTAAAAGCTTTTTTTCAAATTTTATCACATTTTTGTAATCTATTAGGTAGGAAGCAATCATTCATGTATTAAATAACCATTACTATTGAAAAGTAATGAAAACAACATCACGTTTTCCATCTGTCCACTCAAACTACACTCTTCAGTTTAGAATCACCTTAACGAAACCACTTGTTTTCGGAGTGACTGTTATGGTATCACGGAACTAAATATTTTCCCATAGGCGACCATTATAACGTCCAGGCCCCCCAAAAATATGATCGCATGACTTTAGTTTTGGCATTCAAATATCTTTGTCAAGAATACCCCTTCAGACAACTTTTTCTGACCCCAAAACAGGGGGCCATGCAACAAATAAGAGAGAAAAATTGACAGTAACACAAGTACCGATCACGTGCATATATTTTTCAGGTAATTCCCCACAAAAACACACCAAAAGTAAATTGTATTTTTTAGGTCCAAAAGTCATCAAATCATCCTCTTTTTTATCTGGAATATTCATCAATAATGCAAGATGTCAATGGAATGCTTCAAACGTTTATTGAAATAATTTATTCTCCCAAGGCTGTTTATTTTTAGAGATTACATCACTTCCGAGTGCAACATTTCAAGGCGGGTATTTCTAATTCAAATATTTAGTTCAGTGATACCTATAATCATCCCCAACCCTACCCAAAACATAGGAAATTTGCTCTTTAAAGGAAAAGTGTTCAAACTGTGTCAAATGAGCTTAAAAACTGGTATTGCCCCCAAAAGATTTTTATAGCCCATAACCAAATAAATTAGCTGAAAGGGATGAGAATTTATAGTTTTTTTTTTAAACTACCCTGATCTCAAAATGAAACTAAAATCTGCATCAGCACACGAGATTTTTGGAAAAATATCTCTCTCATTTAACCATACCGCAAGCAAAACAGTGCCCAACCCCATGAAACAATATGAATGTCAATTTTATTTCAAAAATTAGGGCTGCAGCTATATATTTCACCAATATAAAAGGACTCTGCCATTTTATCCTAAGAGCTGATGTAAAATTTTCTTCTACCTACTCATGTGGTAAAATATAGCCCTGAATAGGACACCCCGGTATGCCCATTGTCATCAAAATCTATGACATAATTAAGAAATTAATTGATATTGACTCAAAACAAACCACCTGTGATATTAAATTTCCATTTGTGATAGATTTTAAATCACATTCTGGCTTCTGAAGATATTTCACCTTGTGTTTGATGAATATTTTGCCATTTTTGTGATAGAAAGCATCAGTTTTCTCATTTAAGGCACCTAGAATCATTGGTAAGGCACTGACAAAACATAAAACAGTGCTGTTTACCAAGGGAAAGACCAGTACCTGGTACTGTGGTAACTCACAACAAGTTAAATGCCTGAAACCATCAAATATTGATTCTATAGTGCTGTGCCTGTGCTGCAAGTACCCATTAGTGCACTTTCATAACTTTTGTTTCATTTCCCACAGACACCCATTCTGACAAAAAGTGTGAAATTGTAGAAAATATGTTTCCAAAGAGGATGAATCTGGGTGCTGAAAGACTGTCAGCTGCCAATTATTGAAAATACAGACGCAGATAAATGAAAAACAAAGAAACAACTTGTCTGATGAAGAGGCAGAGAGATAAACAGACAGGAGGCAGACAGACAGATAGATTTTCAGTCACACATTTATGAAGTCTACATTAGAGTACTGAATGAGATACAATGGAAAATATAGTGGAGGAGCCAGGACAAGATAGTCAAATAGAAAAATAACTCAGTGGACATGGAGTGCTGCAGTCTCAGAGTAAATTATAAGAAACTGAAAGTTATGATATTAACTTCAGCCTCTAAAAACATGTTGTACAGTCTTTCCAAATGTTTATCATCAGAAGAAGGGTTAAGTGTGTATGGGAGGGGGACTTGCTTCAAGGAGAGAGCAATATTTTACAACTGTCACTGTAAATTTGTGCTGTATCATGGGAACTATGATAGCACTAGTACCAGACCACTTTATTGGTAGCTATGCACAAATGTCATTCAATCACATTTGTCATTTTATTATGTTATTCTTCCACTGTAGCCCCCACCCCTCCCCAACTTTGTGTTCCAAAATAATCTTTCAATGACGAACTTGCTTTTTGACATTTTGAAGAGCATAATATAGAAGAGAAAAACTTCTGAATACCAATGAGTAGAAGTACAGTATAGGTTGTTTGGCTGTGTGTTTAAATGATGTTTGTTTTGTTTTTGTTTTTTTCTTTTTCTTTTTTTTTGGGGGGGGGGGGGTGAACGTTGGAATTATCCTGCCCCCAGTACTATGGAAGGGAACAATGGTTTAAATAAATGTGTTAATAGGGTAAGGTAGGCTGTTAGTCAGCAGCTGCCAGAGGTTATAGTGTGCTCCAGGGGAATACGCTTGCTCAAGATGTGAATTTGTTTGCATTAACGGCATTAGTTTTGGCAATATATAGCCTTTGTTGCTGATTGTGACAAAAATGCAACTTTTCAAAACAATAAAACAGTTTTCTAGGGTATGTGGTCCCCCAATGAACATTTAATTGTGAAATAACCCCCCAAAATAATAACTAAATCTGGTTTGGAAGCAAAAAAACATATTTCCTATGGGTATCACGGAACTAAATAGTTTCCCATAGGCGACCATTATAACGTTCAGGCCCCAAAAAATATGATCGCATCACTTTAGTGTTGGCATTCAAATATCTTTGTCAAGAATACCCCTTCAGACAACTTTTTCTGACTCCAAAACAGGGAGGCCATGCAACATATAAGAGAGAAAAATTGACAGCAACGCAAGTACCGGTCACGTGCACATATTTTTCAGGGAAATCTCTACAAAAACACTCTAAATGTAAATTGTATTTTTTAAGTCCAAAAGTCATCAAATCGCCCTCTTTTTATCTGGAATATTCTTCAATAATGCAAGATGTAAATAGAATGTTTATTGAAACAATTTATGTTCCCAAGCCTGTTTATTTTAGCGATGGCAACATTTCAAGGCAGGTATTTCTAATTCAAATATTTAGTTCAGTGATACCTATAATGTTCGACACTGCTCAGATCATAATTGACGTCTTACCTGATTTCTTTTGACGTGGTGTCCACCTCTCTTTCTGCCTGTTGTGAACTGCTTCTTTGAATGTGAAGCGATGGTAAGAGGAGATTTCAACTCGGATCATATTGCGGTATCAACAGACCTTCAATTTTTCCATCGTCTGAGCAAAAAAAAGTTAATCGACAACAATTCCATGACGATGGATTTGTCGGTTTTGTTTGGACAGACAGTGAAACTAATACGTCAGTTTTGGACCTTCAGACATGTCGCGCACGTGACAACAGAAAACATGTCACAGCCTTTAGGTATTTTATCAAACTTTACAACTAGGTCAGTTCACATTAGAAACTTACGCAACCCGTTTCGCCTTTTCATTCCTGTACAAATAGAACTTACGGGAAATTCTTATAGCTCTTATGCTGTGTCATTAAAGATTCAACATTTTTGCTTGAGAATCCAGAAACACTTATAAACTCTTTGAGTTGGTTCCAATGTTGAGTTATAAGTTGTGTTACAAAAATTAATTTGTTTTTAATTATTCAAGAACTAGTTTACATGTGTCATCCACGGAAGATACAGGGATAACAAAAGTGCAAGACGAACTAACAATATTACAGCTCACGAACTTTCGGGAGCAACACATGTAACAATTTATTCCAAATCTTCAAACGACAAGCATGCATTCTGGTGGCTAATCACGTTGTCATCATGGTCGAGGTGCACCACTTACAGTTTAGCACAGTCAGATATATCTCGACACCTCGCGCTGTTCCATCTGCAAATATGGGTTATGGAAACTGTTTTTGAAATTATCTGGAACCTTGCCATTGCATTAACCCTTTACCCAACGTAACGGCCAAACCCACCTGTGCTATTTACAAAAATCGTCATTATTTTTTTCATTTTTTGTCTCAAAAACATAGTGTTTGTGACCCTACATGTGAACGAGCTTTATGTGCTCGTTCCAATGAAGGATCATAAGCTGTGTTTTTACGCAAAAAATAAAAATATTTGCTATTCAAGATTTTTTTTACTAGTGTCGTCCTCCCTTCGTGTTAGGTAAAGGGTTAACGAAAACCAGTGGCTTTAGTGGTTTTAGTGGTTGCTATTTTGGACACTGTCCACATCACGTTTGGCGACTTACCTGTTTTCTTTTGGAGTAGTGTTGAACTCTATTTCTGTTTAGAGCGAACTGGTTCATTTGAGTGTGGAGCGGTGGTAAAAGAAGATGCCGGCAGGTCTTTGCTTTAGGCAGACAGTAAAACTAATACTACAGTTATGAGCCCCCCCCTCGGAGAAGTCACACGCGACAAAAGAAAACGTGTCACAGGATGCAAGTATTTTATCAAAATTTACAGTAAGCCTGCTTGTCAGGGCAAAGCCAGCCTAAATATAGGGGCAAGGGGCCTCATATATAAAGATAGTGTAAGTTCAAAAGATATTCCGCATCAAGGTGAAAACCCTACGTGAATTTCACTTCTCTGTGAAGCTGGACATGGAAAAAAACACACGTGGTGTATATCCAGCTTCAGGGCAGGGACCCAGGGGAGAAACGGTATGTTAGATAAGGTTCTAATCTCATTTAATTTATACAGTAGTCGCGAGTCTTACGAGACGTAATCGGTTGGTGGCAGGATATCGTCACGGCCAATTGAGAAACGAGATTCTAAAAGATAGAAATGTCTGTCGTGTCGTCACCTGATCATTAGTAGCAATGACTGACAGGAACGAATCGGTTCTCTCGACAAGTGCAATCACCGTCAAGTCACGCGCGAGATGACTTATATTGATTCTGCCTCGATGTACGTCATCCCCCGCCGTTTTGGCAGATGGACAGATGAGCGTCTGTCCACCTGACAGTTTAGGGTAAAAAGTATATATACCTTGAAGAGCAGAGAATTAGACACACAATTGGGTCACACATACGTTGGTGAAGTCCAGGGCAGGCGGACTCTGTTTCCTGGCATAGGGGTACCTTCGATCACAGGACCCTGAAACGGCTGGAATCGCCAGACAGGGCATTCCACGATTGATTTAGCTTAAGGTTGATAGGCGGCTACAGTGCCAAATTCGTTGAGAAGGAAAACCCAAGGTGAAACGTTAAAGTTTAGATTGTCGAGTAGCAGGTATCAGCCTGCAATAGTCAGAAGTGTAGGTTAATTGTATTGTGCGTATTAACCCTTTGAAGCGTCAGACTGATTGCGTTGTGAGTAGTTTGTTTTGCTGTCGAAGCATCGTAATACCGACTGGAGATCGGTGTGAGTGACAATTTCGCCCTAGCACAAAAAGGGGCATTTGTGAATCGTGAATTCAAACAGGAACAGTGAACATTTCAATAGGACTTTCACGGAGGACTTTCGAAAGGCACATAAGGTATGAGTAGACAATATCTGACCCAAATCAGAAGTACGGTGGCTTTATAGATGACAAACATTGCTGGTCGGAACCCTCCGACAGCCAGAGGTACAGTTACGCGCAGACGTTGACATTTGAGCCTAAGCGGGTGAAGCTCTTATGGCGAGCTCACGGTAATAACATTTCAGATTTGTGAAGCTCTTATGGCGAGCTCACGGTAGTAACATTTCCAGTGTGTAGACTATAGTGCCAGTACAGGGCTATAGAATGACTATAGAATTGTTGAGAATTGTTTAACCCTAGCAACACATTTTCTGTGAAAAGAATCGAATTGTTGATTGTTGAAATACTGAAACGGCTTTATTTTTATGTGTAAATAAAAGAATCGTTGTTACTTTAAATCATTCTTTCCATTATACAACCTGAAGTGATTAGGAATCACACCTAACGGAAATCGAACCTATTTCAGGCCAATTTGGCAGAGAAGGAATCACGGCGTCGGTCCAACTCAGCTCCCAGCGCCGAGTTCGCGACACTTGGATTCCAACCCTCCACGTTGGTCTAATTTTCCCGCAATTTCATCAGCGGGACTAAATAACCCCACGTCAGCCCAGACCTTACGGGGCCTCAGGTGTCCTGACACTGCTCATATTTGAAACTTACGTAGCCCCGTTCGCATTGACGAGCAAATCTTATCTCTGTTTCTTTTCTTGTCTGTCCCAATAGAACTGGCGGAAACTTCAGCGCGAATGTTGTGTCATTAAGGATTGCACATTCTCGCTTGTGAATTTAGGAACACTCATAACCTCTTTGGTCGTCTTCGCCATGTTGTCGTCTGCAAAGAAAACAGTGAAAACAAACATTTTGTTTGCCTGATTTGAAGTGCCTTCAGAATCATAATATGTCTTTGGAGAAAATACCCCAGTACAGTGTAAATAATTTCCTTAACCATTAGAGCACAGTTACTGTCAACTAGCTACAGTTAAAACTAGAAGTCCTGACATGAACTGTGCACTGATCTGAGCTTAATTGCGCGTAGGAATTGCCCGCAATCGCCATATCGAATGGCATCCAAAGCATGGCAGGTTCTCCTGGTTACTCATAGCAAACACAGACAATGTTTCTACCAATGGGCCTCCGGGTTACCCGGAGGCCCATTGGCTGAAACATTGCTTGTGCACAGGCCATATGTACAGAATTTGATATCCATAACGCGTAGATTAACGCGCAGATCGACGTGCTTTTTGTGCGCATTTCATGACTTTTAGTTGTAACTGTACCGTTAATTCTGCAGTACATTTTACGACAAATTATGTTAATACTTAACGTTCCATCATATGAAAACTAACAGAGGTGTGTTCATATGCAGTGTAGCAAATATTTTTCAGAACGAACGCTTTCAACTCTTCCATTCCTGCGTTTGCCAAGTAGCATGCATGGCTGACAATTTGCTGATGGTTTTTATACTTGGTAAACGTATGCGTGGACATCGCTGTCCACGCGTGGATTACGACCAGTCTACGGTGACTGTAATGTATCCACCAGAGCTTGGGATGGGGTGGTACCAAATAATGGCATTATGGCTCATGTCACAATCTTGTCGGTTTATCGCAGCTCTTGGGAGCGGTAGTTTATCAGTAACGCCAATCACTTTACTGTACATGTGCATGTACTGTATCAGTATATCGCAAGGGTGGATTTCATGCCCGATGAGTATTTATAATTGTTTTGCAAAAGCACAAGAAGCTCCAGCAGTATTTCAGCTCACGGAGTATTGGGTACAAGTGTTACACAGAAATCTGTAATGAGTGAGTTATGATTTGGTGTGAAATTTCATAACCAAATTCACTAAAATCGATCTGAGCCGAGGTTTACTCAGACTCAGATCGATTTTAGTGAGAAAAGTACGGAACTTTAACTTTATTGGCGCGACAGGCGACTAAAGTCGACAGACGGCAGACCGCGGAAAGGTACTGCAGTAGTCATTGTAGCCAACTGTGTGTGTCCATTTCCAAGTGTCTTTAACCCTTTACCCAACGCAGACGATATCAAAATTTATTATTTTAAATATCATTTTTTTCAATTTTTTTAAAACATTTCAACAAAACCATATCATGTGACCCCTTGTTGGAACGAGCTCGATGAGCTCGTTCCAACGAGGGGTCACATGATATGGTTTTGTTGAACTCAGATTATTCCGCGCCAAAAGAGTTAAAATCCAATCGTGACAAATATGAGATTCTTTTTATCATACAATGTCTGTTCTAACACGATGCCTAACGTGACATAAAATCAACCTATTCACAAAAAATGGTAGACCAAATTTTATTATTATTTTTTTAATTGCTGTCTCGAGAAATAGCTTAGCACACAAGATGGAACAAGGACCTCGAGCTCGTTCCAGTTTGGGATCATAAGTATGTTATCGAGGCGAAAAGTGAATTATATTCGTGATACTGCAAATGTAATATTAAATTTTGGCAAATGGCGCCTGGTGGACGTGTTAGGTAAACGGTAAAGAAATAAATGACTTCAAAAACGAAGAAGGTTAAATTAATTCTATTTCTGAAACCAACTCACAGTGTTACGACGTCACGTTGTATTTTTGTCGACATGTTGCGGAAGATATTTCCGTAGTAAGCTATTTGATCGAGATTGTGTGATAAATTAATTTCTTCCAACCCTTCATGGGATGAGGATTTGTCCCGAGAGCTGCCTTTGCAGAATAGGTCCGCAAGCCAGTTGTGTCCCCAATCCCCGAAAACACAAACCGATTGTGCCCCAAATCGATTACGTCTGCAAAACTCGAGCCGATCACAATCGGCTTGCTTTTTTACGGACGTGATCGGCTTGCGAACACAATTTGTTTTCTCAGACGTAATCGAATGCGAGTCAGCCTGTCGGACACAATCGGTTCGTTTCCGGACACAGTCGGCTCGTGTCCGCACACGTTGACTGCGTTGTGTTCATGGACAAGACTCTTAATGCCGATTGCCAACGAGGGAGCACGGCGGCGTTGTGTACTAAGACGTACTGCAGGTCATTGGTACACTTGCCTTCAACCCCACTTGTGAGGAGCTGGTACGTTATGGAGTCTGACAGCTGCACGAAGCTACGCGGTGGTTCTTTCCTGGTACTCGAGACTTTCTCTCCCCGTGAAACTGTCCGACACGAGGTGACCCTGGCTGTCGAAAGTGTTGTTATAAACCCAATAAATAAATAAATAAATAAATAAATAAATAAATAAATAAATAAATAAATAAATAAATATCTGCTTTATTTTCTTTCGTTTGATATGGTGTGGAGGGCTGTTTTTGTCTTGAGTCAACTAATTTATTTGACTGAAAAGTAGTTGTCAGTGGAGGTACCGTATTTCAATATTAGCTGACCGACATTTCGGTGTGACTCAAGTAATCGAACATAGTTTTGTCGCGTAATATTAGTCTGTTTGTTGTGGGAGACTCCAATACGGAAGTTTTATGAATACTAACCAACGGCATGCATGATAATACTATACATGCTACAACATGCAAGTATTAAATCCTAACTTAGAACCTACAAAATTAGAAACTTACGTAGCCCGATTCTCTTTCCAGGAATTCCATATTGAAGCGTATTAGTCATATAATAATTTAATAAACCTTTTATTGCTTCAGTGAAGTGATCTCTTTCCAGGGATTACATATTGAAGCGTACTAAAATGTTAGAGAGCCAAAATGAGTTTGGGCCAGTGTAGTTAGATTAGAGCTAGGAGGTGTATTACCTCTATGGACAAGGTACCAAACATTTGTCAACAGAGTCCCGATTTTGACGTTGCCTTCTGTAACCAGACCACACGTAGTTACAGTTAAAACGAACCGGTTCCAACGACAGCGCTATTTGTATAATTGTATTGACTAAGTGTCGGCACATTTCAGGTCATCCTATCCTTGTGCTGGTTAAATTGCTGCCGCTACGTTAGAAGAGAGTTAAATTGACTCAATTATTTTCACGTGAATCCTAACAGAGGTGCAGCGAAAATTTATATGGATTCTGGCTAGTTTTGTAGCACTAATCTTTGCGTGAATCGAGTCTCTGATTCTCGTCGAAATATAAGTCCATGATACATGTTAGTCGGAAGATGGTCTCATACAGTTTTTGATCGTTTAGCCTCCTTAAATAAGTATATGATATGTTGTTGATTATCGCCACATTATAAAGCAATCCTAGTTCCTTAAAGGAGTCTAACTCGAACTTGTAAACTGGGGGAGGGGGGGGGGGTGTGTTTTTTTGTGTTTTTGTTTTTGTTTTTTTTTTGGTGGGGGGGGGGAGTAACCTCATTGAAATTGTGATACAATAACACAACTCTACGCAATACAGTATTGTTCCAGATGGTCTATTAGTGGGAGGGCTATGACAGTTATTTTTCGTTTTCGAAAAATTCCAACAAAACCATATTATGTGATCCGCCATTTGAACGAGATCGACGACAAACCCACTCGTTAATGAGGGGTCGCATGATATAGATTTTTTGATTGTGTTTTAACGTGGCTCAGTAGGTAGAGGTGCAAGCTGAGAGGATCTCGGTTCGAATCCCACCTGCGGCAACCGCGTTGTGTCCTTGGGCAAGACCACTTCACCCCCATTGCCCACGCGGGGGGCACTGTGGTGTTGTGTACTAAGGCGTACTGCACGTCGACAGTGCACTTGTCTTCAACCAGTGCAAACCTTGCTTGCGTGGAGTTAGTATGCTGGGGAGCCTGACAGTTGCTCGCCGTTGCTCGGTGGTTCTCTCCGGGTACTCCGGCTTCCTCCACCCGCAAAACTGTCCGACACCAGGTGACCATGGCTGTAGAAAGTGTCGTTAAACCCCATTAAATAATTAAATAAATAAATAGTAGTGTTTTGAATAAGTGGATTTTTTTCAGATGCGACCGATTCGTTAGGTAAAGTGTTAAATAAGCATGTGATATTGTGTTCAGTAGAGTTTTGTGCCAAAAGTTTTCAGGAACAACAGCTGTGACTTCATTTGATGAAAAAAATAACCATTTGCCTAACGAATTGCCTGGATCCGCCCACGTAATTTCCAAAATGAGTCGTTGGAAAACAATTATTTTTTCAAAAAAGTTTCAACTCATCCATATCATATGACCTCTCATTGGAACGAGCTCGTCGTGCTCGTTCCAATGAGGGGTTACATTAAATGGTTTTGTTGAAATTTTATGAAAATTTTGAAAAAATAATATTTCAAATAATAAATTTTTATATCGTCAGCGTTGAGTAAAGGGTAAATGAAGACTGCAATCTGTCGAAATGGATCCACCCAATTGCATTTTGTTACAACAGATTCTACTTGTTAGCTAAGCGTTGTTGCTATGGACAGTAATATTATTTAGAGGTTGAGAAGAGAGTAGCTGCACCAGTACAGTAGCAGTAGTAGTAGTAGTAGTAGTAGTAGTAGTAGTAGTAGTAGAATAGTAGTAGTAGTAAGTAGTAGTAGTAGTAGTAGTAGTAGTAGTAGTAGTAGTAGTAGTAGTAGAATAGTAGTAGTAGTAGTAGTAGTAGTAGTAGTAGTATAGTAGTAGTAGTAGTAGTAGTAGTAGTAGTAGTAGTAGTAGTAGTAGAAGAAGAATAGTAGTAGTAGTAGTAGTAGTAGTAGAACAGTAGTAGTAGTAGTAGTAGTAGTAGTAGTAGTAGTAGTAGTAGTAGTAGTAGTAGTAGTAGTAGAATAGTAGTAGTAGTAGTAGTAGTAGTAGTAGTAGTAGTAGTAGTAGTAGTAGTAGAAGTAGTAGTAGTAGAATAGTAGTAGTAGTAGGTAGTAGTAGTAGTAGTAGTAAGTAGTAGTAGTAGTAGTAGTAGTAGTAGAATAGTAGTAGTAGTAGTAGTAGAAGTAGTAGTAGTAGTAGTAGTAGTAGAATAGTAGTAGTAGTAGTAGTAGTAGTAGTAGTAGTAGTAGTAGTAGTAGTAGTAGTAGAATAGTAGTAGTAGTAGTAGTAGTAGTAGTAGTAGTAGTAGTAGTAGTAGTAGAATAGTAGTAGTAGTAGTAGTAGTAGTAGAAGAATAGTAGTAGTAGAAGTAGTAGTAGTAGAAGTTTAATTGTGGTGCTTGTAATAGAGAAACCAGTAGTAGTTGGTGGCTGAGCAGTAGTAGTAGTAGTCGTAGTTGCAGTACCCGCCTTTGCTTTGTTGTTGTTGTTGTTGTTGTTGTTGTTGTTGTTGTTGTTGTTGTTGTTGTTGTTGTTGTTGTTGTTGTTGTTTAGTAGTAGTAGGAGGGAAAATAGTAGATGTTGGAGTTTTAGCAGTACTATTAGTCGTAGTTGTAGTATACGCGTTTGAAATGGTAGAAGTAATTTTTGTGTCATCCCTGACTTATCTCGTTAAGAAAATTGACTTTTGATGAAGTTATCTTACTTGTAATTATTAGATGAGAGAGTTTCCTTTTGTTGCTGCTGATAAACAAAAACAACAGATAACTCTCGGAGCGGAGCTGTCTGTTTTTTTCCTTTATTGAAAGTAACAAAAGTAAACTGTTTATCGCAAGCCAATAAGAATCAACAAGTTCACAGATAGTCCGTCATTAAGAATTTCTATCGGTATCACACCCACCTACACACCAGTCCACTTTGGCTCTTTGTTCAGTGAATATGTCCTAACAGTAATTTGCAAATTTTTATTATTCGCAAGAAAAAAGTAGCAAATCTCACTTTCTCGATTTTTTATTGGATGGAAGGGGCATTGAATGTATAATATGTCACGATGAGCTCAATGCTGATATAATAAACAGATTAAAAGTTACAGAACATCAAAAGATGGTGAAACCGCCGTTTTCTTATTTTTAAAAAAGTTTCAACAGAAAATAAAACATGAAAACGGATTGGGTAAACATTATAAAAAGCCAACTTCTATATTTTAATACTACCCTACAAGAAAATGCCAGAAGTTTGTAAAATGATGCGCACATCGATGATAAAAAATCCCAAACATTTCGAAATTTCAATTTTTTTTGGAAACTCCTATCGTGTTAAATGCACTTACCGCTTTGAGACATTTACGTTCCCGTAAATCTTTTCCACTGACACATGTCAAAATGAAATGGGATTTTTTCCGAAGAGTTTTTAAAACTTGTTTTACACATTCATCTCTGGGACAAAGCTCATCATACATGCACAGAACGACACGCGCGTGTGAATGGGTTAATCGATATGGAACGAGTGCCAGCGCGGAAGGATAGAACGAGAGGCCACAGGCCTCGTATTTTATCCTTCCGCGATGGCACAAGTGCCATATCGATTAACTCATTCACACACGCTTGTCGTTCTGTGTTTATTACACGCCTTCACCTCTATAAAAACAATTATTAGAAGAACACTCAGTAATTCATTTGATAACTATCAACACAAAGAACACATTTTATCGCCAACCAACATTACGAAGGGAAGCCGTGTTAATATTTTGTCTCCTGAGTTCCAATGTGTTCTATGTGCCCACTGGCGCATAGAAAACAATGGAACTCAGGGGACGATTATTGGCTATCGCCAACGATTCAAATTGTAATTGCGGTGCACGACTTGTAGAAGATTTAAGTGAAATTTCGCTTCTGTATAATAATAGTCCGTCAACGATTTCCGTTCCGTACATGTGTGTGCAATAGATTTTCATTTTCCGCATGGTTTGGTGTTTCTGTGGATGGAGATTTCATGGAACAGGCGTGTAATAAAGATATGAGAGCGCAGTGGTACTGGTGTTCAAACCTGCAGGTCCACGATTTAATCCTGACAGCGATACCCACTCCGTGTCCTTGGGAAAGATATTTTATCCCGATTGCCCACTTGGGGACACGATGGGGCTGTGTACTGAGGCGTTCTTTATATTAATGATGCACATTCCTTCAGCTACTGCTACCTCTGCTTGTGTTGAGTTAGAAAGTTGGAGAGTCTGTCATTTGCTTACCACTGCTCGGTGACTATCGCCCGGCTTCCTTCACTCATACAACTGTCAGACACGACCTAACCCTGGTGTTGAAAATGTTGTTAACCCTTTACCCAACGTAACGGCCAAAACCGGCCAGCGCTATTCTCAAAAATCGCCAATTAATTTTCAAAATATTTTCATTTTTTGTCTCAAAAACATAGGTTATGACCCCTCGTTGGAACGCGCTCGTCGAGCTCGTTCCAACGAGGGGTCATGACCTATGTTTTTGAGACAAAAAATGAAAAAATTTAGTTATTCAAGAATTTTTTTTGCAAGTGTCGTCTGCTTTTCATGTTAGGTAAAGGGTTAAAACCTTAATAAAATAAACAAACAAAATACAGTACGACCGCCGTGGACAAGTCACTTTCCACGGGTGGGCAATATTTCCTCGGACGCAATAATATTAGATTCCAAACACTAATTACAGAAATAATCATCAAAAATGTAATTAAAGCGGCACTGGGTAATACCCAGTGCTTCATTAATTAAAATTTTACTGATGATGAATTTTGTTACCTGGTAAACGCTTGCGTGGACATCATAGACTTTCCTTTTGAGTATTTGGATAAGCCCAGTGGATTCATTCTAGTGACGGAAAGAACAGCATATATATACACAGAACGTCGCGACGTATGAATGCGTTCGTCAAGACGGCACGTGTGCAAGCGCGGAAGGCGAGAACGAGAGGCGCAGCCTTGGGTTCTATTCTTCCGCTATGGCGTGAGTCTCGTATTGATGAACGCATTCGCACATCGTGACGTTCCGTGGTTATTGCACGTCTCTACAACATATAATCTATTAACCCTTTACCCAACGTAACGACCAAAACCGGCGAGCGCTATTCCGAAAAATTGCCAATTAATTCTCATTATTTTTTTTTTAATTTTTTGTCTCAAAAACATAGGTTATGACCACTCTTTGGAACATGCACGTCGGGCTCGTTCCAATGAGGGGTCATAACCTATGTTTTTGAAACAACAAAATGACAATAATTAGTTATTCAAGCATTTTATTTGCAAGTGTCTTCTGCTTTTGGTGTTAGGTAAAGGGGTAATTTAAGAATTCAAACATCGCACACATAAATTTTCAACTTTAAAATTCTTTGTTATTTTTCCAATTGACATTCGATTTATCGGCTCACCTCAGCTTCCGAATTAATTTGGGTCCGAATGCGACTTTTCGATTGGCCGATTACGAAAATGGGAAGAGTTCAGTTCTTTTGACGGATCCACAATGTTAGTTGGAATATTAGTCCATTAAAAAAATCCGTATGGAACACGTGTTCCGTGCGGATTTTAAAATGTGGAACTGGAGGAAGATGAATAGGCGTGTAATAAGTGTTCTGAAAAACTAAGATTTTTTGTGAAAAAATAAATTAAACTCATATTCCGTCAGGTAATATAGCTAGAATTTCATATATAGTATGGATAGATGTTCTGGATGCCATCTATTCAAATCAAGGGCTGTTAATTGATTGTACAGACAAATCACATTAACCCTTTCCCTAAACTGAATGGACGATGGCAGTTTCAAAACCAAATTCTTGAATAACTAAAACCATTTACATTGGCATGGCGGGGGTTCGAACCCACGCCGACAGAGTTTCCTTCGGCACCAACCGCCTAGCGAAACTATACTGAACCACGCATACCACTCGGCCACAGACCCCGGTGGCCGAGTGGTATGCGTGGTTCAGTATAGTTTCGCTAGGCGGTTGGTGCCGAAGGAAACTCTCTCGGCGTGGGTTCGAACCCCCGCCATGCCAATGTAAACAAAACCAGCGTCCTTTCTTAATTCTATGGCATCCGAGAAATTTGAAAAAGACAAGTACTGTCGCTGATTTCTTCTGAGGTGCAGTTCGTAGAATTAAGTGCTTAGATGCAACTATCCGATGAATAAAACCATTTATTTTTGTCCCAAAAACAAGGCTATGTTTTTGAAACAAAAATGAGAAAATTTCTAAAATTTGAATAGCGATTTTTGTAAGTATCGAGGGCCGGTTTGATAAATTATGTAAAGATTAAAGTGACCTGTAAAATTCATTCTTTTGATTATTTTATGTACTTTTTATTATTATTATTATGTTATTATTATTATTTTCTCTCTTTTTCATTTTCGGTGTTTTTTAAAGCAATGTTCAGAATTAAAGTTTGCTTTTTTGTATTAGTTGTGACACTACATTCTCACCACAGAATACGTTGTACGGTTAGTATGTACTCGTGTGAGTTCTTTTACTGTTTTCACAGGTGCACTGTAGAAAGCAGAGAAACAATTTTCACGATAAACATTTCATTCATTACAAATGCGAAAATAAGTCATTTAAATTTTCTTTTATTGGTACTAATAAATATATTGTTTCAAACTGGTCTGTGGTACTGAACCTTAAACTGAAAGTGTTAAAAAGATGATAAATAACAGTTAATTTTACCATGGATGGACATTGAGCAACCCGATCAAATGTTAACTTTTTCCGGCGACATATTTTTCAGGTTACTTTCTTTCAAGCAAGAGTTGGTAAGTTAGATAGAGTTAAACCACTAGGTTCAACATTGGGGGTCACTTCATCTCTCATGTCTCGGAATCTGGGGGGACATATCTTAACCCTTTGACCCCCAGCGGCCGCTTTTCCGGCCAGGACCATGATACGTCACACGTCATTAAATAAGATGGGTTTTTTTCAATAAATGTGTGGGTAGAGCAATCAGTATTTTCAACGTGCAGCCCGAGGCTGCACTTTGAAAAGACGGATTGATCTACCCCAAATAATGAATATGGACTCTTCTAATGGCTGGCATTTAACTGGCATGGAAGATACTTCGAGAGTTCAAAGGGTTAATTTTAAACGATATGAAGAATGAATCAAGTTCCAGTTTACGTCCGTCTGTTCCTGATGTGTTTAACTGTGAAGGTGAAAATTACTTTTTATTTACTTGAATTCGATTCTAGTTTGAAATGAAAGTTATTTGCAACTAAACAGTGTGAATAGAAACTTTATCAACGGTTTTGTCAATATTTTGTTGAAGTTTGTTATTGCAAAATAACTGACGCTGCGGTTATTAAAAATATACTACTCAAAGTTTGCTAAGCACCAAGTATATCCAACTGCCTGTTTTACGTTTTAGTTGAAATATTGTAATGAAAAGTGTATATATTTTTTATTTAATTATATCTTTAATGATTTAAGTACAAAAATTAAGATTTGATTTGTGTTTGACATTATTTTTTAGCTTTTGAATACAATAACCATGGAAAATGGATATTATTGATAAAAGAGGAAATTGTTCAATATGCCAAAAAGTTGACGGAGTGAACTGGTATGGGTTTAATATCGAGTATGAGACCCATTACTGTTAATTACAGCTTGATAACGCCTTCTCATGCTCCCAATCAGGTTCCTGGTGGTCCTTTGTGGGATGTTGTTCCATTCTTGGACCAGCACGGCACCAAACCTCGGGACACTTCGTGGCTGGACTGGACAGGCTGAAATTGCAAGCTGCAACTCATTCCAGACATGTTCGATTGGATTGAGGTCAGGGGATCATGGGCAACATGAGGACGGGCATTATCGTCCATCAGAATGAATCTATCACCCACTGCACCTGCATACAGTCTGAAGTGGACATCCAGGATACACCGCTATCAGTGTACCACGTACAAGGACACAGAACTCTGCATGTCCATCCCAGCTGATGCCGCCCCAGACCATGTTTGATCCTCCACCATAGCGGCCATGCTCCGCAATGTTGGCTGCATGGAATCGCTCTCCTGGTCTTCCCCATACCCTAGAACACCTATCTGTGTGGTCTGGGCAGTACCTTGACTCATCTGGAAAAAGGACAGGTCGCCAATCTTCTCTGGTGCATGCAACGTGGCCCATGGCCCATTCATATCGTGCCTGGTGGTGGTTCTGGGACAGCGGAATGGGAATACACGGTCTTCTCGATCGGAAACCACCTTCGTGCAACCTTGCCCGGATAGTCTGCGTCTAAACATTCACCCCGGATGCATTCTGAAGGTCACTGCGAAGCTGGATTGCTGTGGCAAAGCGCGGTTCCTACGGACCTGAATGATCAAAAACCGATCTTCAGCTGCAGATGTTGCCCTGTCTCTGTCACCAACATGCCGTCTTACTGGTGCGCCATACTGCTGAAATCTTGCCCAGGCTCTGGTGATCACAATATGGTGCACTCCAAGGGATTCACCAACCTGACGATGGGTAGTCCGTTGCTCCACCATCCCTACAACCCGCCACATTTCTGCTTCAGACAAATGTCTTCTTACATTTGCATTTGCTATATTCAATCATTAAATCACAAGGGTTTGTGTTGAAATGAAGACTGAATACCCTACACATGTCATGTACATGTAGACAGTACACGGGAACATCATGAAAATCAAGGGGTACATGCTTTCCATGACAGTCACTAAAAGTCTGCCTGCCCAGAGAGCTAATGTAAACACTAAGGACCATCTCAATACATTCCTCAATCATATCCACCAAATATATCGCAAATATGTCACCAGCAAATTTCACAATGATGTGTCAAATATTTGGTGCTTAGCAAACTTTGAGTAGTATACGTTCACTAACCCACAAGGAAATCCTTGACTAAGGCAGAATCTCTTGATGCATTGCTCCGAAACGCACTTTTTTCTGCATCGGGTCAAACGTTCATGGTAAGTGATACTGATGTGGTTGTCAGTGTGATTGCAGATGCTGCGATTGTTACTATCCTTGAAAGATGTGGAGTGGGATGGGGAAAACTCAACAGAGGTGAAAAATATTTGGCCCAGACACGAGGCTTTCCAAGTGTTTGGGGCAAATATCTGTCCCCGAAGGTGAGATTTTCCCATCCTACCCACACACTATTTATTATTTATTTATTGGTGTGTAAGGTCACATACTTATGCACAATGGCTAATCGTGACCTACCCACACACTACTTAAGGATGAATTTTTTCCACCGCATTCCCACATGATGTCAACGAAATGAAAATACTGCAAGTGCGATTGAAATTTATAGTCCTATCGATTGATCTAAGAGAAAAAAAGAAACGCATAATAGGCCGTATTTATTTATTTATTTATTGGTGCTTAACCCTTTACCTAACATGAACAGCAGACGACACTTGCAAAAAAATTCTTGAATAACTAATTTTTTTCATTTTTTGTCTCAAAAACATAGGTTATGACCCCTCATTGGAACGAGCTCGACGAGCTCGTTCCAATGAGGGGTCATAACCATGTTTTTGAGACAAAAAATGAAAAAATAATGAAAATTAATTGGCGATTTTTGAGAATAGCGCTGGCCGATTTTGGCCTTTACGTTGGGTAAATGGTTAATGCTACCTATTTCTGCACAATGACTAATCGTGACTGCAACATAGATATAAAGTCAAGTCCGGCCAATCGTTTTTCCCATGTTGCCCATTTTAGAGGACTTCCTCTCCGGGCATTGGTTACCGGGTCCTATTGTCCCAGTAAAACGGAGCTTGTTTACCACAGTAAGCAAGCACTGCTCCATATCTTTGGGTTCCCATTGGAAAACATCGAAGTGACCCGAAAACTCCAAACGTATATACTTACAACACGACGTTGGCTCACGACAACGAAGGGTCAACATATTGAAGTAAACTGAAACAGCTTCTATTCCGGTGACGTCACATTTGAAATAATGGATTTCGAATGACGTTATGTGGTACGTGGTGGGAGAAAAATCATCCTCGATTAGTGTGGGCGGAAGGATGCGAAGGTTTATTTATGGCAACAAAGAGGATCGACATCTTTGTACACAATATGCAGACAATGACGAAATAACCAGGCGTCATTTTTTCCGCCCCCTCCCCTCCCCACGAACCCCCCCCCCCCCCCCCCCCCCTTCTTGGTCAAAAATGCTAACAAATGTGAAAACTTATATTTTCCTCATGTTTCGCACTGGATACCTCATTGTTTCGCACGAATAATTGGAAATAGTATGGAAATTTCTCACTCTTCATCTGGAGCCGGTCTAAATGTGGATTATGGTATTAGACAAAATAACAAATGAAAACCATGACCAGTTGAAGTGAATGTTTTGGTAATATTTTCAAACAAATAGCAGGGGCACCTGGAATAAATTTCCTTGCTATTTATTCAAAGTTTAGTACTTAAGGCAAATTATTATCCAGCATATGCTAGATGAATGGAATGCTCTGATTGGTTAGTTACTTGTAGTAAAGTGAACTGATTGGACTATCCGAAAAAAAAGAAACATGGCTCATACCGTTAGACAACAACATTCGCACACAGAATAGGGTTAGAATTAGACCGAACAGACCAGGAAAGTTAAAAATTGTAACAATAAGCTAAAAACTGTTCCAACTGACAGGTTCTTCTGCTCTGCTGCTGTATATTCCGAAACAATCGAATAGGGTCGGGTAAAAAAGAAAGAATAATATATATACATAGTCAGAAGCAGAGGATTCTGAAGTAATCCTAACTGGTAAAAATAGTTGCCGGGTCCAAATGGGGACTTAAATACACTCACATTCAACCAAACACAATTTCCGAACGCATCCCTGTCCTATTAAAGGCGTTTGGGTCACATAACAGTCACGTGCCACCATATAAACCAAGGTGGCAGCCTCCACTATACACAATAGACGATGGAAACACGTGTCATCCTAACAACACGCGCTGTATCTGCATACTGGCACCGTGTATCTCTATAGTAATGACGTTACAACTTGGGCACTCACGCAGGCTACCATGACAACCAACCATGACGGAACTGGGTCACGTTACATGGCGTCACTTCCGGGTCCCGGTGGGGTTCGACAATTGAGGGCCGTCCAGCACCTGACATACCACGAAAGGTCATTGAAGATTGAATTTACATTAAAACACAAATAAATATAAAAAAGAACGATATTATTAGAAATACAAAAAGCACATACAGAGCATTTGGGTTTTGCTAGTTTTAATGTTGTGTTGCGATACATAGTTTTAGTTTTGAAAGGTAATTTGTAGAATCAGGGAAGTAGGAACAGCGGGGGCACAGCACGCTGAAAACTAAAGTGTTAAACTGACACTTTAAAGGTGTTAAACCCATTCTAACGCTTAGGGTTTGATTTTAACACTCAAAGTAAAATGCTTTAAGCACTTAGACATTACAATCGTCAGACATCTGAAACTTGAATGGATGGCACTTCCCATGTGTCTTGCATTGGTGGTTCTTCCAGAATCGTCCATAATTTGATTTGCGCTTGGTGGGTACATAATTAAAAGGACACAACGCAGATGACGCGGATCAGGCTCGAGAGTTCGAGCCTGATCCGCGTCATCTGCATTGCTTCCTTTTAAGTGTCGCGACATTACACTTGTCACGTGGTACTATTGTAACACCTGTCAAGTTCTGGGATATCTACACTTGAACAAAGAGCTAGTTCAGCACTTAGTAAGTGTTAAATACAGCACTTTAAGTGTAGTTTTTAACACTTTAGTTTTTAGCGTGAGGGGGCAGCCCCCCCCCCCCCCTCACACACACACACACTCCCTCCCTTACAGGTTCCGGAATACTTCAGAGATGGAGTGGAGGGAGTTTAGACCAACATTATCTTTATCAGCCTGTCATTGAAATCTTATTGGAAATTTCGCAGGAAGGGAGTACACAGACTCTTTACTCTTAAGATGTGCCTGGACTGAACTCTCCCTCGATATAGTGCAGTCGCCGTGGACTGGACATAATCCACGAGTGAGCAGTGATATCCGCGCGTGCGTTTACCAGGTAATAAAAATCAACATCAGCAAATTTTAATTAATGAAGCACCGGGATGTACCCGGTGCTTCATTAATTAAATTTGTGATGAGTATTCCTGTAATTAGTGTTTTCGTCCGTGGAAAAATTGTCCACCCGTGGAAAGTGACCAATCCACGACGGCCGTACTGTATATTTGTCTCTACTACGAACTTTAAAGTCGAGAAAACTCTACTGTTTTGGCTCCATATGTAACAAACTTCCCCATCGGGCGAAACAATATTTGTTAAAATGGAGCCAAAAATGTGCACTTTTCTCAATGTTGAGGTGCCGGAATCCAAAACGTAACTGAGTGTTTTGTATACCACACATTCCAACAATTCCGATAAATCGGCTTCCCTAATACCTCTCCGATCTGTCATTTTCACGATCCCTCTGGTTATTACGTACTTCATACAACTTAACATGCCCACTCCATATTCATACGGCAAATAATTTATATCAATTCTTATATAATAATCTTTTTTGCTAAATTCAGAAGATTTTGTGAATATGTGCAAATGTATTACTAAACTCAACAATTTCATAACTATCCAAATCAATATTTTTTTTCTATACATAAGCACTATCTGCCATCTTACAAAATATTGTTCCGTCAACACCAAAGATCACATTTGGATTTCTTGGGTGAAAATAATAAATTTTTAACTTATTTTTTTTGCAAAGACATTGGCAGAAAAACTGTTACACATTTTTTCGAGGGGTGATCATTTAGTGAGTAGGCCATCTGAGGGGGAGGGGAGGGGGTGTCATGACGGTGCGGTTGCGGTTTGGGACATTTTTTTTCTTTTGGGGGTAAGGCTCCTAAAGAAAGCACATACGAAATGTAACAGGGGTTGGGATCGAAGGTTAAAAAATTAAATAGCATTTTTGCTCAACCTTTTCTTCATGTTAAGATAATTCCTTTGAGAATGTTAATTATTTAAAGAAAGAACTTTACCCAGGTGGACTAAATGTAAAACATGGTCCATGGAAACGTTTTGATTTTATGAACGAGTTTAAATGAGTAACTTAAACCTTTGAACCCTGGTGGTATCTTCCACATTAGTTCAATGACAGCAACTGGAAGAGTCCATGTTTATTATTTAGGGGTAGACCAATTAATATTTTCAACGTGCAGCCTTGGGGCTGCACGATGAAAATATTGATTCGTCTATCACACACATGCACTTAGCATCCATTCTATTTAATGCAATGGAGCGCGGTGGCTCAGTAGGTAGAGGTGCAGGCTGCAAGCCGAGAGGTCCTCGGTTCGAATCCCACCTGCGGCAACCGCGTTGTGTCCTTGGGCAAGACACTTCATCTCCATTGCAAGCGTGGGCGCACGATGACGCCGTGTACTAAGGCGTACTGCACGTCGATGGTACGCATGTCTTCAACCAATCTAACCCTGCCTGTGCTGCCGATTGGAGTTACGATGTTGGGGAGCAGGCAGCTGCTCGTCGTTGCTCGGTAGTTCTCGCCGGGTACTCCGGCTTCCTCTACCCGTAACACTGTCACGGTCATGATTAGCCATTGTGTATAAATATGTGACCTTAAACATCAATAAATAATAACTAAAATTTAATGCAATTATGACGTATAATGTACCCGGCCGGAAAAAAACTGCCGCTAGGGTTCAAAGGGTTAATTAAACAATTGTGTAAGTGTTATCAAACTCAGTACATTTTGGCTGTGCTGGGTTGCTACCTCACAAAACATTTTGTACTCAAAGTTCACATTTCTTGATTGCCTATTATCGATTTTCATCATTATACCTTCTAAATTCCCCTCTAGCTTTTCCCAAAGACAGTGGGATGGAAACTGTTATAATGTTATCCGATTTCACGAAATTCCCATTGAAATTACCTATTTTTTAAATTTCTTGCATTTTAATATTTCTATGGTGTAGTTTTTTTAACTTAAACTTCCGCATATTACAAACAAATATGGTATGGTTGAACTTATGTGCATTCTTTGTTTAAAAATAACAGCAACAGTTCAATTTATTAAACAAATAGTTATCGTGAACTCTCCGTGCATGGTACACATCACACTCAGTATTTACATTGTATTAACCCTTTGAACGCTGGTGGTATCTTCCATGTCAGTTCAATGTCAGCAGTTGGAAGAGTCCATCGTCATTATTTGAAGGTACATCAATTAATATTTTTAACGTGTAACACTGGAGCTGAACTTTGAAAATACTGATTGATGTACACCACACATTCACCTATCAGTCATCACACTTAATGAAATTATAACGTATTATGTTCCTGCCCGCGAAAGGGTCTCTCGGTTTCAAGGGGTTATTCAGTTAGACAAATGCCCGTAAATTCACAGAAGGACACGCGCGTGTGAATGGGTTAATAGATATGGCACGAATGCCTGCGTGGAAGGATAAAACGAGAGGCCGCAGGCCTCGAGTTTTATCCTACCGCGATGGCACAAGTGCCATATCGATTAACCCATTCACACGCGTGTGTCGTTATGTGTTTATTACACGCCACAACGTCTATAGAAAAACAATTATTAGAAGGACACTCAGCAATTCATTTTGCGAGGGGAACCCGTGTTACTATTTCGTCTCCTGAGTTTCAATGTGTTCTGTGTGCCTACTGGCACATAGAACACATTGGAACTCAGGGGACGAGTTTAGCTATCGCTAGCGATTCAATTTGCAACTGCGTTGCACGATTTTAGAAAATTCCAGTGAAATTTCGCTTCTATTTAAAAATTGTACGTCACCTATTTACATATGTGCGGACAGATTTTAATTTTTCCCATGGTTTAGTGGTGTTGTAGGGGGGCGCGGCGGCGTCGCGGTAACCGGTTCTCGTCTGATCACCGAAGTTAAGCAACGCCGAGCACGGTTAGTCCTCGGATGGGTGACCGTCTGCGCGATCGATTCGGACTCCCGCATTGTGTCTTTGGGCAAGGCACTTAACCCCGATTGTCCATGTGGAGGCACGATGGGGCCGTGTACCAAGGCGTACTGCACATCGATGGTGCGCATGTCTTCAACCAATCTAACCCTGCCTGTGCTGCAGTGCGGAGTTACGATGTTGGGGAGCTGGCCGCCGCTCGTCGTTTCTCGGAGGTTCTCTTCGGATACCCTGGCTTCCTCCACCCGTAAAACTGTCACGGTCATAATTAGCCATTGTGCATAAGTATGTGACCTTAAACACCAATAAATAAATAAATATAAATAGTGTTGCTGTAGTTGGAGATTACATAGAACAGGCGTGTGATAACTAATAATATTAGATGTCACGTGACTTTCCCACGTTCTGATTGGTTGAACAGAAACACCCTATTTTCCGATAGTTCGTCAGCGAAATCGCACAGACCTACTATCAGTTTTGAAAAAAGAATAGTGCACGGTAATAGTGCACGGTTATAAATAGTAACATTCGAATTCGCTTAGAAAATTCCATTGAAGCGTAAATACTTTACAAGACATCTCGTCCCACACACATTATTACTTAGTTTGGAGAAATAAAAATATGTGTATCGAAAGTGATGTTTGTAGTAGTGTTGGGGACGGGGAGGGGGTTAATGGAATAATGGTATTGTGTTTCTTGGGGTTTTGGTTCTCTACCTCTCTATCCCAGAACTATGAGTGGCAGAATTAACTTAGTTTACCTGTTTAAACCCTGAACCATTTTCTTTTCTCTTTGGCTGTGAATAAGAATATTATCTTGCATATATGACCGATGAAGAACCTCCCACCGCACCCCCCCCCCCCCCCACACACACACATCTAATATAATAAATATAGCTTGACTTTTCGTTGACTATGCAAAAATAGTGGTCCTCGAGGAGAGAATAGTCCCTCGAGGACCACTATTTTGGCATAGTCAACTCAAAGCCATGCTATATTTATTAAATAGTTTTTTAAAAAAACTGTTATCGAGATTTACCTCGATGTGTAACATTTTTCCAACGTTATCAAGATCATTTCATGGAGATACTGTATCCCATATTTTCTAACCTTGATATGAGGAACTGATAGCGAATGATTCATTATTTATTTGTCTATAGTTCTTGTGAACTTGCTGGGCAAAACTTTCATTTTTCAGTACATGTACTTGAACAGCTGGATTAATATCTACACCTGCCACGCTTTAGCGATGAGTAGGCCTACAACCCATCATATACTCAGTCCCCAGCCTCCTAAAATTCCAGATCGCCAAGCAACCCGTCATTAGAGTGTGGGATGTCGGAAACGATATTAACCCTTTGGATCCTGGTGGATTTTCCTATGTCAGTTCCATGATAGCAAACGGAAGAGTCCATATTCATTTGTATGGGGTAGACCAAATAATATTTTCAACGTCGGCGGTTGCACGTTAAAGTATTGATTGGTCTACCTCACACATGCACTTAGCAACCATCCTACGTAATGGAATTATGGCGTATCATGTTCCTGGTATTTCTGTTCTTAACTTCATATTTTTGTAATAAAGTGCTTAAATGTTGATTTTCTGACACTTCTGTAGTTGTTGTCGATTTGTTAGGCAAATATCTATTGTACATGTATAGTACTGTAATCAGAAAAAAACGTCTATTTCTCGATCTGATCGCGATCTGGTCGCGATCAGATCCCCACACTCCATCAGCAGTGAATCGAAATGGATCGAAATTTAATAAATTAGGACTGAGTCAGGAGCGGCTAACAAACACACTATATGAGATGGTTTTGCATACCTGTCTCGAAAGGTGAGATTCTACAGTGTTGGGAGAGGGAAGCGGACAGAGACTTTCAACCGGATCACGATATGGGTTTAATCCCGGGAACCGAAATTCCCGGATTCCTGGTTCCGAAAGCCGGTCACGATACCCGGGAAATCTATAGCACGGAACCGGAAATCACGCGCGGCACTGTTTGTGTGTTGAACTGATTTCTCAATTGCAAAACTGCCCCAACGTAACTTTGTAAGATTTCGTCAGCCCTTACACACATAAACATTTTACAATCCTGTTTCCTGAAGTAGCTTTCTCACCAAATAACTTTAGCTCTCAATCAGTTCCGAGGACTCCTCTCTTCAACAGCAAGATCTTCACTCGCTTCAAAGTTCAAACTCGCCTTCATTCTCCGAATCACTATAGTATCACTCACTTTTAAATACCACCTTGAACATCAACTTCTTCTTCACTGCCATCACCAGTATCCTCTCTCTTAAGTACCGGGTTTGGGTTTTCACACTTCTGTTTGGAAAATTATTAGAAAAGACCAAGCCCCACCCCCACCCCCCCCCCCACCCAGGTTGAAGAGTCACCCGCGATTGTTCCGCCAGGAATCATTAGGGTGGAATATCCCCAAAGTACACTTCGGTTGCGATCACATCACTGTAAGGAATACAGTAAGCAACGGAATAAGTATACCAGTATAACTTGAATCATCCATCCTTGTGATCAAAGTGCGGAAAATACGTACAAGTATTTCGAAAGTCTTATAAATAGGATACATCGTTAGCTATACATAGAGTTAAAACCCTTTACCCAACGCAACGGCCAAAACCGGCCAGCGCTATTCTCAAAAATCGCCAATTAATTTTCAAAATATTTTCATTTTTTGTCTCAAAAACATAGGTTATGACCCCTCGTTGGAACGAGCTCATCGAGCTCGTTCCAACGAGGGGTCATAACCTATGTTTTTGAGACAAAAAATGAAAAAAATTAGTCATTCAAGAATTATTTTTGCAAGTGTCGTCTGCTTTTCATGTTAGGTAAAGGGTTAATTAAGAAAATAATGTTATTGTCTTTCTTCTAACCGTACCCCTTTGAGATAACTTCAGTAATATCTCTATGGACAGATACACAGTTGGGAGAGCGGTGGCTCCGTGGTCACGGCACTGGATTTCAAACCAAAAGGTCCACGGTTGGATTTCCGACAGTAGAAAGTGAGTTGTGTCCCAGAGCAAGGCACTTAATCCCGATTACTCATGTGGGTGGGGGGAACGGTAGCGCTGTGCAGGAATGTGTACTGCACGTCAATGGTGCACTTGGTGCACTTGTCTTCAGTCAATGACAACCCTACTTATGCGGAGTTAGTACGTTGGGGAGTCTGATAGTTACTTGCCGCTTCTTAATCCCGATTGCCCACGTTGGAGGGCGGGGAGGCACGGTTGTATGACTATCGTATCTCAGGCATACACGACAAATTGGATGTTAACACGTATTATGCGAAGCGTCACATTAAGATTGGTGGGCTAATTACAACCGACTGATGCATTCATTGCAGGCTGTACTGTATATACAGTGGGGGTGTGGTCGGGGTAGATCCACCTGAGACCATAATTTTAATCTTTTTTTCTAAATTTTAACCCTTTGATACTTTTGTTCTTCTTATGACGTACGAAATCAAACAGCGCGTTGATAATTTGTGGTCATATGTTTTAATATTTTTCGATGTTTTGAAGTTTTAACCTCAATTCCTATTTTCTCCCGAATAGTGCTCAGTGACAACCGTTAAGCCAAATGTTATCGCAGCTTAAAATACTAATATAATCTTGCTGTCAAGACTTCTTAACTGGTTGAGTGCTAGAAGCCTCTATCAGAGCTTTCAAAAATGACGACACCATAGCAAAAGCCAACACTTTCCTTGCTTATATTTCATATTCAGTCAAACACAAATAATATTTTGTTTATATAAATTTATTTTATTACAAATTATTGGAGAGTGCCTATGGGCACTCTCCAATAATTTGTGATAAAACAAGTTTTGAATAACAAATTTAGATCACCAAAAATAATCTAACCCTCAACCAGATAATCACTAAAGTGAAAAATATCTTGTTATCTGTGCTTTCCGACATTTGACGTCGCATTTTAAAAAAACGTTGAAGAAACTGAATTCGCAGTGACGTTTGAACGTCAGGATAATTAAAGTCTCAAAGGGTTAAGTTTTTCTCTATATTTTTAGCGGGGGTGGGGGGTATTTTTAATAGCTCTTACTCTTACTTTAATGAATGCGATGTAAGCAGATTTGATCTTATGCTGTGAACAAATAACTGAGTGAAAAGCAAAACATTTTAAGAGACATGGAGATAGGTGGTGAGATGGTATATGGAGCTGTTTAAAGACATCAGTGAGGAAAAAGCATGATATTCTACACATTGCATGTTGAAGTCGCAACAGACAGTATTGTAAGAATCCAATTTTGGGAACTGAGAAATCTGCCTTGTAAGCTGGTATTATTAAAGCTAATCAAAAGTATTTCGTAATGATGTCTCACTGGAATGAGCTTGATAAGCTCATCTCAAGGAAGTATGGAAAAATAAGGTAAGGGGCAAAAACATTCACTGAAAATTGAAACATAAATGACTGTGTATTTATTTATTTATTTATTTATTTATTTATTTATTTATTTATTTATTTATTTATTTATTTATTTATTTGTGTTTAACGGCTGTTTCGACAGCCAGAGTCACCAAAAGTTTTACAGGTGCACGAAGCTGGAATGCCCGGAGAGAACCACCGAACAGCGACGAAAGACTGCCAGACTCCTCAGCGTACAATCTCCGGACAAGCATAGTTAGCATTGGTCGAAGACAAGTGCTTCATCGACGTGCAGTGTACCTTAGTGCACAGCGTCTCCGTGCCTCCACACGGGAAATCGAGATAAAGTGCCTTAGCCAAGAACACAATGCAGTTACTCCTGGTGTGGATCGAATCGTGGACCTTTTGGTGTGAAGTCCAACTCCGTAACGACTGAGCCCCAAGGCTGCACGTTGAAGATTTTAACCCTTTACCTAACGTAACGGCCAAAACCGGACCGGCCAGCGCTTTTTCTCAAAAAGCGCCAAATACTTTTAATTATCTTTTCATTTTTTGTCTCAAAAACATAGGTTATGATCTCCTCTTTGGAACGAGCCCATCGAGGCCGAGAGCTACTTCAAGGCCGAGAAGTAACCGCGTGCTCATTGAATACCAAAGAAGATATAAGTACAGTCATCTGCCAACTCACGCACTGTAGCAGAGGCGGTCTGACCGTATGGCCCACCGGGAAGTCCCCCCCCCCATTACGAGCCACCCAGGGTCCACATTTACGCAGCCCAACACCTGTCGGCGCATGAAATTTGGTGAAATGACCAAAAGGCGAAATGGATCGGATTTCATAGACTGCGGTTTATCGAAATTTCGATATACCTGCAAACTAGTCTGCCAGGATCATCTTGAGTCGAAAGTCCTTGTTTCTGACCAATAAATGGCAGACTGGTTTGCAGGTATATCGAAATTTCGATAAAGCCCCTTATTTAATAAATGCATACCGTACCCCGAACTGGGCACGTTGGAACCCATCGACCCGAATTGGGTATAACAGCCGTACGACAGCGTGTGTAATATAAGTCCAACTATTAATTCTGGTCTCGCTAGAAAGTACATAACTAGACTACAATCCATAGACGAAAAAAATCCTGACTGGATAAAAAATATTGTTGGGGCGGGTGTGTGGGGGCATAATCCTCAACGTCTTTTCACAATGCCCTTGCATATGCTATTTCGAGTCAAGCTGTGTGAGTTTGCATAATTTCATGTTCGTACTGTTGCCAGCGTCACGTCAGGACGTTGTAATTCACACATGGGGTGAAATGAAAAGTTCACACATGCGGTTAGTACCGTATATGTCCACCGTTTGCCTCTTGGATGGCAAGACATCGACGGCGCATGGACCTGATAAGTCTCCGGATGTCACCCTGTGGTATTGCGTTCCACTCCTGCCTTAGAACATTACGTAAATCGCCTAAGGTCTGAAGATCATGAAGTCGTACCCGACGGTCCATTTGATCCCAAAGTTGCTCGACTGGTGACAAATCTGGCGAAAGTGGGGGTCAGGGAAGAAGTTCGATGCTCTGCTCCTCAAGAAAGTCACGACAGATACGCGCCACGTGACATCGGACATTGCCTTGCTGGAGTAACTACAATCCGACGTTAGCGTTGAACAACGGGACAACAGCAGCGTTAAGAATTTCGTCCCAAAATCGCTGTCCATTCAGATTACCATCGATGAAGATCAACTGCGTTCGATGGTGCAAGGAAATTCCTGTCCAAACCATTACACCATTATAGACAAAGGGTTATAAAAACTATAAAAAACAAAAAACACTGAAGTCCCCATTACACCTACGGCAAAGCATATATGACACAATTGTTGAATGCATAATTCACTTGTGAAGTTACCGTTTATAATCAAACCCGGCAATTCCAGTAAATCACATTTGTCTTCGACTCGTCGTGATCTACCCTTAGAACCCGGAGCCGGGGCGGCCGATTCGTTGGGTAAAAGGTTAAGATTTGACCAGATTTGCTTCGCTTTCAAAACGTGATGTATTCTTCGTTATAAGAACTAACATGGTGGATAAAATTTTCCAAAATAATTAATTTAAGTTTATTAGTATTGTCCAAGTGGACAAAAATGTATTATTTTTCTCTGCCGGTCGCCATTTTGGTGGCCGTATTAAATTGATGATCCTGAAATAGCCCCGATATGTTCCATTTATGTCTTTGCATTAGCTTGGATTCCGTTTTTGGATAACATCTGACACTGCATTTTTTTCATCCAAAGGTCTGTGTGTAAAATACTGAAATTTGACGGCCCTCTTGCACGCCATCTTGCATATTTTCAAAACGGCCGCCATTTTTCGAGTTAACATCCAAACATTTTTTAAATTACTTCAAAGAACAATAAGGTTTTGGTTTGGCTTAATCCTGGAAGGGTGTGACATTGAAAGTGGTGCTAGCTCCCAAACTAAACGGTATTGATAAGGATATAGTTTCCCTAAACGTCACTTCGATTGTTTCATTTTCCGCTCAATAAAGTTTTGGTACTTTCTATTCTTCAAATCTGTTTCTATGTGGCCCATGGTCAAATGCAGGGCTCAAATAAGTGGTGTCGCGTCGCTTATTTCTATGCAAAACTTGCAAAAAGCTACACAATGTTAAATTATGTATAGCATTTTGCGATACAAGATAATCAACTGCAGCCTATTAGGCTGCAGTTGATTATCTTGTATCGCAAAATGTAAATGAAAATTTGCAAACAAATTTGAAAACTAGTTCACTGATGCTTTACTTCTGATTGTGGAACATTCCAGGCATAACTCAGATTAACTCTCCATCAAGCATCATTAGCAACTTCATATGTAAGATGAGTTCTGTTGGTTTAAATACTTCCTGCATAACTCAGATTAACTCTCCATCAAGCATCATTAGCAACTTCATATGTAAGATGAGTTCTGTTGGTTTAAATACTTCCTGTTTTTACAACATTTTGCATAAAATGTCCATTACAAATAACTACAAGCCCATAAAATTAAAAATCCCAACTTCCATTTTGAGAACTCTATTGAACAACCAAGACGTCATTTATAACAGTATACAAGTGCATGCAACCCTTAAAGGCAGTTCAGTTTAAAAAAACATAGTAAATGTTTCACGTGTTGCAGATCATCAATGTCCAGAAATGGATGAAACTATTCTGTCTACTTAGAAGAATTCAATATAAAACAGCATAACATAACCCTGGTTTACAAAAATAGCTATGTTATTTTTACAAAATGCTATTCATTTTTTGGAAATGCGTAGCATTTTGCCACGCAAAGAAAAAAAGTTATTTTGAGCACTGGTCAAATGACAACGGGCGAACGTGATAATATCTGTGAAACGCGTCTAATTTGATAAGCGTACCTCCTTGGTTTGTTTGAATTGTCTGATTTGTCTATTTAGTATGAGTTATTAGGGTTATTCAGTATTTTGGAATGTTTAAGTTTTATCTTAGGAATAAAACAGTTTATGATAAGCCATGGCCAACGTTTTGTTTTTTCAAGGTTTATCAGCAATTGTTCTATTTCTGAAATAAAATGTTACGAAGAATAAGGCGAAGTGTTGCAGATTTGGAATAATAGTAATAATGTATCTATGGGATATCAGTGGCGTACCTACCGGGGGTCCGGGGGGAGGGGGGGGGGGCTTTGAAAAAACATTGACCCAATGGACGTTTCACACACCATAGAGCCTCAAAATGGTCTCCAATATAGGGGCTACACACGCTACAAATGCCTCAGATTCGATCTTAGGTCACTAAATTTTTCAAAATGTTCTGATGGGTTTGGGAAGGCTAGACTAGTCCTAACTATGACCCTCTGGTCGTTGGCCCCTCTTCCCTTCGGGAAGTGGGACGCGGGAGCAACGATCCTGACTGCGCGCCAGTGGGGTCTAACAGTAATAACTCTTTTCCATGGGCGACCGTTGTAAATAAAAATATGATTGCAACATTTTAATTTGGATATTCAAAGATACCTTTGACAAGTGTAGTCCCTCAGACAAGAGAAAAATGGTTCGCCTGAATGAAACTACAGGTCACTTGCACATTTGTTTCTGGGAATCCCCAACAGAAGGACAACAATAGTAAATTATATTTTTTGGCCCAAAATTTATCAAATCCTCTTCTTTTCTCACTGAAAAATTTAGCAATGATGCAACATTTCAGTACAACGCATCAAAAGTTTTTTAAATCAGTATATTTTTCCAAGGTTGCTAAGTTTCGAAGATATCATAATTTGAGAGTGCATTTTTGCAAGGCGGGTAACTCTGGTTCAAATGTTTTGTACTGTTATACCATATGCGCATGGTAAATACCGATTGTTTAAAACAGTCTGTTGATCTGAGTCGTCGGATACCGGCGATTTAACGAGACCTGGTCAGCCAGATCAAACAAGACGCCCGAAGAGTCTTATTTCATCTCGCTGATCCGGTCTCGTCAGCGAGACGGAAAATGACAACCCAGATTAACTGACTGTTGTAATGATATGTTTATGATACGACATGAGGTTTACAAAAACGGTTATGACACTTGCAATTTTAACAAAAAGGGAAGGAGTGTTTGTCCGGAGTGTTTAGTGCCCTCTGATTGTTTGCAGTTCATTGGTTGAAACTTTTAAAGAAAGTACATTATCGGTTCTATTCGATTATAAATTTTATTATGGTGGATGCATGGACTTAGCTCTTAACTCGCTTAGCATTTTCGAATTATTTTTCATTAAATCTTGTCATGGCCTCTTGGAAGTAGCCATGACTAGATTTGCTGAAAAAGTCGATGTGCGCATCATTTCACAAACTTCACGCATTTTCCTGTAGAGTTGTATAAAAATACAGAAGCTGACGTTTTACAGTTTTTTTCCAATCAGTTTAAATGCGTGACTATTCTCTGTTGAAGCCCATTTAAAAAAATAAGAAAACGGTGTTTTTACAATTTTTTGAAGTACTCTAACTTTTTTTTCTGTTCATTATATCAACTGTGTGCGATCGTAACATTTAACACAGACCCTACCGTTTCCATTAATGTGCAAGTGAAGGGGGTGAGATTTTTTGAAAGTTTTTTCCTGGGAGGAATAAAAACTTGAAAATTACCGTAAAGCACATTCACTAAACAAAGAGCCAAAGTGGATAATTACTTGGTGTTGATAGGTGTGAAAGTGATAGATATTCTTAACCCTTTACCTAACATGAAAAGAGGACGACACATGCAAGCAGAATTCTTGAATAACTAATTTTTTTCTTTTGTTTGTCTCAAAAACATAGGTTATGACCCCTCATTGGAACGAGCTCGTAGACCTCGTTCCAATGAGGGGTCATAACCTATGTTTTTGAGACAAAAAATGAAAAAAATAATGAAAATTAATTGGCGATTTTTTAGAATAGCGCTGGCCGGTTTTGGCCGTCACGTTGGGTAAAGGATTAATGAGGTATTATCGGTGAAGTAGTTGCTTTTAGTTAGCTTGCCATGAAAAGAAAGTTTCCTTTTGTGACTTTTAATGAAGGAAAACAACAGACAGCTCCAAGATCTGTCTGTTATATTTGTTTATTGAAAGTAACAAAAGGAAAGTAGGCTTCTCTTCTACTGATGCAATATGTGTTTTCTCGATAATTACTTGCTTCTGATGGAGAATGTGAACGAAACAATTTGGCGAAAATTGTCTTGTGGAATTTATTTTTATTCCTAGTCTAGCATGCACTCTTATAGTACTTGCATTCTATATCATAAGTAAGCTATGCTGAGACATTCTATAATTTAAATATTTGATAATCTTACTTTTAAAGTGCATTTTTCGAGTCAGTTACTCATTCCTGTGGAATCCAACCTTTATAAAATATATAGAGACACTTCTCTCTGTTTCAAGTGTATATCAGCTGTTACCTGGAATTTTTATATATTGTGTCATGAAAGAAATACGAGTAAAATTTCTATAAATATGCAAATTAAGCTGATGTAAACAAATACCAATCATCTTGATCGTGTTAATAACAAGGAGTTTTTTTTCAAAACGTATGGTAGGCTACACCAGTCAGTGATGTTCTATGGAGTGTGTTCGTCCCAGGAACATTGGAAAAACTGATGTAGTTTCATACCAAGCCTGGTCAATGTCATGGTTGATCGACTCTCTGTTGTAAAGTAGGCCCCGTAATTGTTTCCGATAACGCTCCACTCGAATGGGTATGTTACAAATCGTACAGTGAGGATCACGTTAGAAACAAAAATGGCCGGTTCAGTTTATAGAACCTTTCTCTGTTGAGCTAAAGTATTACAATATTTTTTTTATTTCTCTTTATATGCAACTGGGGAAATCTAAATGCAATTGATGGACATATCCGAGTCACACTGTTAGCCAAACCAAATTTATTCAGATCACAACCATAAAATTGTTTTTGAGTCTTTCCATGATTCTGTAGTTTTCAGCACAGTGGTACTTGGACTAAGCAAAAAAACCTCTCTTAGCAAAAATGACCCGCCATACTTTCGAGAGAAAATTCCTTCCCCACATCAACATGGATTTTTTTCGGCCTCATTAGCATATTTTCAAAACTATCACACTTTATTTCTTTTTGGTACAATATATCAAATTTTCATTTTTCAGTTGATACAGTTAAAACTAGAAGTCCTGTCACGAATAGTGCGCTTATCTAGGCTTAATTGCGCGTTGGAATTGCGCGCAATTGCCATATCGAATGGCATCCAAAGCACGGCAGGTTCTCTTGGTTACTCATAGCAAACACATGCAATGTTTCTGCCAATGGACCTCCGGGTTACCCGGAGGTCCATTGGCTGAAACATTGCTTGTGCACAGGCCATATATACAGAATTTGGTAGGCTTACTATGGTCATAACCGCGTAGATTAACGCGCAGATCAACGTGCTATTTGTGGGCATTTCATGACAGGACTTCTAGTTTTAACTGTATATAACATATAAATACAGATCTGTTGACATTGATTTTGTACAGGAAAGACCTCACAAAAAAATGAGAATAAATGTATAGAACAATGATCGTTGAAAGTTAGTTTTTAAATATTTATTTTTTAAAATAAACTTTACAGCTGTTGGCATATGTACTTTATGGCAAAGAATGCAAAGGAATTGAAAATGCATCATAAAATTGAATTAATAGCTCTTTTGCACATTGTGCTATTCGGTCCTTTTCTTCATATTGTTTCTGTTTACATTCCCCTCAAATGGACTCTTCTCGTCCGTCTAATAATTTCAAGGGAAATACCTTTATCGAAAGTCAATTGTCTTGACCATGTAAGTCAGGCATAGAGAGCCTATGGAATGCATCGTTTTTAAGTAAGTGGCTGAGTTTTGAAAGCCCATATGTGGGTCTTTATTCTGAAGTGCGTTTTTCATATTCTGCGAATTTTCTCATTTTCGAGGTGAAAATATTCAGTGTGTATGAATTTGTCGTGTTACAGGCATTCTCCCAGAAATTGTAACAAGGCAAAAATAAGTGAACCAGTTGGATGACCAAAAACAAGAAAGCTCTCTATCAGTTGAAACATTACAATTTGAACAAATATGAAATTCACTAGATCTTTTTGTAAAGTGCAAACTCTCCATAGAGGATTCGGAATAGTGACTGTCAAACGGAAATAAGAGTGCTGAAGCTCCTTCTAGGATATAGTTATGGTCCACTTGATGTCAATACAGACAGGTCCCCAAGCTAAAGTGGAAGTCTCCCGACAGCTGCTAACCTCTGTGAGGGGATATGTTCCAATAAGAGTAAAATCCTCGCCCTCTGGCTGGATGAGAGCTGGCGTAGTTTGTTTTATGTTTACGGCTCCAGTAGCAAATGTTACCGTCTGAAATATTTGAAATGGCGTCGCCCATTTCATACTTGCTTCATCAACGCTGTGACCAGCAAGCCGCTTCATTTTTCCAGATTTTTCACACTTGCAGCAGACGGTGTTTCGGATGAAGTGTTGTTTAAATAACAAACCGATTTACGATTTGAAATGACACGGAATGAGTTTATCTGGGGTTTTTTATTATTTATCCAGTGACGTCGCGGGGTACACGAGAGGTTTATTTACTAAACCTGTGATCGTTAAAGGTTGCCTTGAACAAAGCAACTTTTAACGATCACAAGTTTAGTAAATAAGCCTCCCGTGTTTCACGATGTAGGTTTTGGTCTATGGGAAGTGCCTTATTGGATTGACGGTAACATGGTTTGAGGTTTGCGGCTCGGGGCATATGTTCAACCTCGACGCATCGCGTCTCGGTTGAATATAAGCTCCGAGCCGCAAACCTCAGACCATTTTACCGTCAACTCATCACAATAATTTATAATGTTAGGGCTTGAACGTTCCGAGCCCCTGGGAGTTCAAAGTCAATTTGACTGAAAGTTAGTGAGACCAATGAGCAAATTTTACATTTGGCATCACGAACATTGAAAGAGGCGAGGGTTGAACTAATCATGTGAGCAGAACATTAACATATTTATCTGTTTCATGGTGGGTATTAATTTGAGACCAGCCTAAGGCTTGATGCCTACTTGGAGGTTGCGCGCCATAATTTTCTCGTAAAACTCTGGAGATAGGTGAGATCAAAATAATAGCCATGGTTGACAAAAAGGATCAATGTTTGGGAGGTGACTAAGTTGACGGGAGCGCGGTGGCTCAGTGGTTACTGCATTGGACTTCAAACCGAAGAGTCCACGATTCGATCCCCACCAGGGGTAACCTTATGTAAACGGCATTTTATTTTCCATACGCATGTCCGAATAAAATGTTTTAGGGAGCCACCTTCAGTCACCTTTTATACTTTAAGTCATACCTCAAGAAGAAGAACTTCCTGAAAACTTCATTAGATGGTAAAACCAACGTTCGTAAGAAGGGTGTAGACGACAATGCCTGAATGCGTACCTAGTAAATCACATTTTTCTCTCTCACAATAGCCTCACAATCAGATGCCTTGCAACCTTTACCAGTATAGCCTAAAATATCCAAAACAGTATTTGAATTTATTACACGACTTCTCCATGAAATTCCCATCTATAGCAACACTAAACCAAGCGGAAAATGAAAATCCGTTCCGCACATATGTGCCGAATGGAAATCGTTGACGGACTATTTTTAAATATAAGCGAAATTTCATTGGAATGTTTTACAAATCGTGCGCCGCAATTACAGTTTGAATCGCTAGCGATAGCTGAACACAGTAACACGGTTTCCCCTCGCAAATTTGGTTGGCGATAAAATGTGTTCTTTTTGTTGATAGTTCGTCCCCTGAGTTCCAAAGTGTTCTATGTGCCACTGGCACATAGAACACATTGAAACTCAGGGGACGAGTTGTAAAATGAATTGCTGAGTGTCCTTCTGATAATTGATTTTATAGATGTGAAGGCGTGTAATAAACACAGAACGACACACGCGTGTGTCATTCTGTGAATTTATCTCCCTGACTAGTGGTTAGAGAATTGAACTTCACATCGAAAAATCGTAGGTTCAACTCTGACCCGTGACATGAGCGTTATGTGTTTGGCCAAGGCGGGAGCGCGGTGACTCAGTGATTACAGATTGTACTTCAAACCGAAAGGTCCAAGGTTCGATCAACGTCAGGGGTTACTACATTGTGTCCTTGAGCATGGCACATCATCTTGATTGCCCATGTGGGGGCACGGTGGCGATGTGTACTAAGGCGTACTGCGCGTCGATATGCACTTTTATTCAACCAATGCTGACCCTGCTTGTCCTGAGTTAGTACGTTGGGGAGCCTGGCAGTTGCTTGCCGTTGACCGATGGTTCTCTCCGGATACTCCGGCTTCCACCACCGTAAAACTATCCGACACGAGGTGACCCCGGCTGTCAAATGTGTCGTTAAATCCCCAAATATAAATAAATAAATTTGGACAAGGCACTTAATCTCTGTATGTCCACATGTGAGCAAAGTTGCGCAGTGTGCTAGATAATCCGTACTACAGGCCGATGCTATACATACCTTCAACTGATGTTAATGTGCTTGTGTGGGGTTAGTAAGTTGCAGAGTCCGACAGTTACTTGCAATTTCTTGGTGGTTCCGTATACTCTGATCTCGTCCTCATGTGAAGCTGTCAGTCGCGATATGACCCTGGTAACTGAAAGTACTGTTAAGCACAATTAATTAATATCTCTCAATGTTCCTTTCAAACTGAGCAGAAATTGAATTTTTCCGTTCGCGTCTCGTATATAATTTTTGGCCCTAGAATGCAGAAATGTTTTTATTGGAGTCTTCCTGAGGTATAATAATTATCCACTTCAACGCGTTTTCCTGGAAGCATTTACATTTACCTAATGAATAGCCCGCATTGACCCACGTAATTTACTAATTGAGTAGTTCGAAAAAAATGAATTTTAAAAAGTCTGAACAAAACCACATCATGTGACACATCATTAGAACGAGCTCGTTCAGCTCGTTTCAATGAGGGGTCAAATTATATGGTTTTGTTAAAATAATTTTTTGAAAAAAACTGGAAAATATTTAACATTAAAAATTATATCATGTACGTTGGGTAAAGGTTTAATACTGCAAATTGAGAGATTTTCGGGAGAAAATAATAATTTAATACTTTAGCACCTTGTGTTGTGGGGTTAAATCATTACTGATCCCCTTAACCTTTTACTGCCACGCCCACTTTAGTAATATATGGAGAACCTCTATTTACGCCTGCATGCGAGGAAGTTTAATAAAATTTATGACATGCTTAAAACTCTTATCATCTGATTAATTGTTGGAAAGGGCTCTCTGAGCCCTTGTTAACAATTAATCAGATGGTAGCTTTGAAACTTCTGTATCGTCAAAAGACAACCGTACTCCCAGAGCATTCGTCATCCAAAGACCTTGTGAATAGATTTTCTTCTTTCTTTTCTGACTATTAGAGCTTCGCTTGATACAAGCTCACAATCCGATCTTCGACAGATGTCCGACATGTCACGCACCTGTGTTAAACTGTTGCATAGTTGTCCCAATTCAAACCTTTGGCTACAACAGATATCCAGAGGTTAATATCCAAGGCACCATCTAAGCAATGCATGCTAGATATCATTCCAACTTGGTTGTTAAAAGCATCTCTTTCGGAGTTAACTACAGCGATCTTGAAACTGGTCAATGCCTCCCTCCACTCTGGCGTCTTTCCGACAAGCATGAAACACGCTTTAGTAAAACCTCTTCTCAAAAAAGCCAACACTTGACCCAGAGGTTCTGAAAAACTACCGATCGGTCTCTAATCTTCCATTCCTATCAATGATTATTGAGCGTGCGGTGGCTTCTCATCTGAATTCTCAATTGGCAGCCCACGGCCTAGCCGACGTTAACCAATCTGCATCCAAATCTAATTGCAGTACAGAAACGGCGCTTCTAAGGGTCCAAAATGATATCCTCCTATCCAAGGACAGGCACAACCTAACATGCCTTGTTTTGTTGGATTTAAGCGCCGCTTTTGACACCATAGATCATAACATACTTGTTGAAAGACTGGCAGTGAGAATAGGCCTTACTGACCAAGCACTTAATTGGTTTTCGTCGTACCTAAATGGTCGCACACAAAGCGTCCTTATTGGCAGTGAGTCGTCAGACAAGGTCACACTACGTTTTGGCGTCCCTCGAGGATCGGTGTTGGGTCACCTACTGTACACTGTCTATGTCTTACCTCTCGGTGACATTATCCGAAACCATGGCCTTGACTTTCATTTTTACGCAGCTGTATATTAGTTTTATTCACGCCTTTGAGCCTGAAGCATGCAGTAAGATTGAACTTTGTATTTCAGACATCAAGGCATGGATGACTAAAAACTTTCTTAAATTGAACGATGACAATACTAGGTCTACCTCATCAACTTTCAAAAATATCCAAACTTCCCCTCAATATTGGAGGTTCTGCGATAAAACCCAGTAGCTGTGTTCGAAACTTAGGTTATTTCATGGATGTAAATTTGGCCGCTGATGAACATATCAAACATGTCTCTCGCAGTGCATTTTTTCATCTTAGAAATATTAGCAAAATTCGATCCTTCATTGATACTCAGACGTCACAACAGCTTGTCCACGCCTTTGTTACCAGTCGCGTCGACTACTGCAACTCTCTTCTGATTGGCTCTAAAACATCTATTCTTGAAAAGCTACAACACATCCAAAATTGTGCTGCACGGGTCATAACCAGAACTCAAAAGTACTGCCATATAACACCAGTACCCTCTGAGTTACACTGGCTACCCGTTAAGAAAAGAATTCAATTTAAAATTGTCCTTTTGGTGTTTAAGTGTATCTCATGATCTGCACCATCCTACCTGTTTGATCTGCTTACCATCCAAAAACCACCGAGGTCTCGTAGGTCATCAAATCAACTCAATCTGGTTCAGCCCGTCTCTAAATTTACTAGTGCTGGTGATAGGGCCTTTGCGGTTGCTGGCCCAAGGCTTTGGAATTCTCTTCCAATCGACATACAAAATAGTAAATCACTTGAATCATTCAAGTCTGGTACTAATACCTACCTTTTTCGAAAGGCATTTCCTTCAGTGTTCTTTTAATTTTGGTCATAAACTGACATTACCAGGTGCGTGGGTGTAACTGAGTCAGTGAGGATTGCCTCGTTACTCGTCAAGTTACACTCACATACTTGTTTTGGTAAAGTTGTATTTTGTTTTGTTTTTTTTGTTTTTATTTTGTTTTAATTCAATACCCTTTTTCTTTTAGGTTCTGCCGCTTATCGCTACGATATAGCCTCGGTTGCTGATGTGGCGTTGGACACCAATAAATGATAATAGTGATCTGTATATCAATGTATCTGTGAGAGACTGTATGTGTATGTGTGTATATGTATGTTTGCAATTATTGTACAGCCATTGAGCACCATGTGTGGATTCTAGGCTTTAAAATTATTATTATTATTATTATTACTATTATTATTATTATTATTATTATTATTATTATTATTATTATTATTATTATTATTATTATCAGCGCATACTGAACGGACAGATAATCATCGTAAAATCGGTGACAACAGTTGCTTTCAGCTGCGAAAATGTTAATGGGTGTTGTTTTTGTTTTTTGCTGTTCGCTTATGGCCTATCACCCTTCTAGCTATCCCCTTTTCTGTCGAGGAGAAAATCTCTCTTTGACTTCTTCGGCATTTTCTAGAGATCTGATCCGATCCCCCATAATCCCTATACAAAGTCCTTACCATAGTCTATTGCACACCCCAAGAACTCGTGATGTGGTTTTATTTTTATCATGAATAATACACCGTGGTTTGAAAGACAAACACTGAAGTAACAACATTTCCATGAAATGTGGAAATATCATTCGGAGGATTTTAATGCGTCAATAAATATAATTTTTTTATACTAATATCACAGGTATTTTAGTTCATTTTCAACAGGGCAGGAGGTCAAGTAAATTCTTCTTAGAGCACAAACCCTCTTACTCATAATGCGAACACAGAAAGTAATCTTATATCATTGAATTGTGTTAACCCTTTACCCAATGCAGACGTTATCAAAATTTACTATTTTAAATATCATTTTTTTAAATTTTTCAAAAAATCCAACAAAACTATATCATGTGACCCCTCGTTGGAACGAGGGGTCACATGATATGGTTTTGTTGAAATTTTTTGAAAAATAATATTTTTTCAACTGCTGAATTTGCATATTACGCGGGCGGATGCGGGCGATTCGTTGGGTTTAGTTAAAACATATTTTATTTGTCAAAATAAACAAAAAGGGTTGGACAACAAGAGCTCAACACATAAAACACGTCCTCTCCTTTGTATACGATTAACAAGTAAATGCAGCATCAATATATACACAACATAATAAACAATACGCTATTCAAGATTGCAATGGTGTTAATATGGTAGACATTCAGCGAAAGAAAAGAGAAGGAAGAAAAGAGGGGGACTGATACCTTGTACTCATCAAACAAATATCAAACCGTCTCCAGCCAACTCACCAGGCCGCAGCGCTACAGAAGAGCCCCATCACTGCAAGATGCATGCAGTGTTTTGTCATCACATATAAACTAGGTAAGCTACGTCGTTGGGTAAAGGGTTAAAAGCAATAGATTGAAAAGTATCAACAGTTACCAGAAAATAGCATGGCCTTGCATTCATAGGTTATGAGAAAATGTTGACAATTCGGGTGGTTGTGTGTTATGGCAGCCATCCGCGAGCGCTTTATCTATCCATTGTTTAGAAACCAAAAAGGATATATGTGAGTGGAATTTTCCATTGGTATTTATTTATTTATTGGTGTTTAAGGTCACATACTTATGCACAATGGCTAATCGTGACCGTGACAGTTTTACGGGTGGATGAAGCCGGAGTACCCGGAGAGAACCACCGAGCAACGACGAGCAGCTGTCAGCTCTCCAACATCGTAACTCTGAACTCTGCACCGCAGCACAGGCAGGGTTAGATTGGTTGAAGACATGCGCACCATCGACGTACAGTACGCCTCAGTACACAGCGTCATCGTGCCCCCATGTAGGCAATCGGGGTGAAGTGTCTTGCCCAAGGACACAACGCGGTTGCCGCAGGTGGGATTCGAACCGAGGACCTCTCGGCTTGCAGCCTGCACCTCTACCAACTGAGCCACCGCGCCCCCTATTCCATTGGTAAAGCTATGATTAATTCCTCGACTTAAACATACCAGGAAACTGATGTTATAAATAATAAAGAGATCAAGGTACGAGTTTTAACCTGTGTTTTATTGAACATTCAATCGATTCATGTGTCATTTACTTGCTCTTAACCCTTTACCCAACGCAGGCGATATCAAAATTTATCATTATAAATATCATTTTTTCAAATTTTTCAAAAAATTTCAACAAAACCATATCATGTGACCCCTCGTTGGAACGAGCTCGACGAGCTCGTTCCAACGAGGGGTCACATGATATGGTTTTGTTGAAATTGTTTGAAAAATAATATTTTTTCAACTGCTGAATTTGCATATTACGCGGGCGGATGCGGTCGATTCGTTGGGTAAAGGGTTAAAACTCGCAATTCGGGATTGTGAGTGGGAATGTGGCCTACTATTATTTATCAAAAGATCATATCCAAACACGCTGGGCTTGCCCCGATAGTTATGAATTATAAATGAGCTCTTACAAGACTAGGTCTGTCATGAATAATCGAGAAGTCGACTAATCGTTGAAACACCCATTATCGACAACAAATTCAATGTCGACGATTATAAATATTCATCACTCCTTTACTGGTGAATTATTATTTATTACTCTCCTTCCCATCGTAAGAAGTGTCAGAGACTGTAGAATATCAAAATGCATTGTAATTGATATGAAAAACAAGAAGAATGTTACTAAGGTAAAACATGCCCCCCCCACCCCCCCCCCCCCCCACCCCCACACACACACACACACTTGTGATCTTCACCTTGCAGATGCGGCGGAAACTATTATACGCGACACACCTTCTGACTGTCATTAACATTTGTAAAAAGTTTAACAATTGTATTATGATTCGTTTCTGAGTTATTGCTGAGACACGAACATTGACCGATTTTTAGTGTGACCTTCAAATGTGACCTTGACCTTGAAGGTACGAACCCGGCGATGGAGTGTGACACATCCTCCCATAGTCCTTTATAATTGTGTGAAGTTTGATGACTGTGGCCCTAGCAGTTTTCGAGTTATTGGTTCGGACACACACACGCACAAACGGACACTTCAATCACTATATGCCACCCGACTTAAGTAGGGGAGCATAATAAGAATATAGATACAAAGAAACACCAGGTCTGGCATTCTGGAAAGTATGGGAGTACAAATAATTGCCCTTCTCAGTTTGCCAAGGAGTGCAATTGGCTTCTGAAATCTTGATGCAGTTATTATTATTAGAGTTCTGACCACCTCAGGCCCAAACCTGAGCGTAGGCTCAGGTTTGGGCCTGAGATGATCGGGAGTTCGCATACGCTCTGACAGCAGTAGGCTGCCTGCATACATAAAGAATGTCCGGCCCAAGGAAGTAATGACCAAAAATATTGTTTCCTACACAGTTGTTTCTAGAGGTTACAGAGTACGAATGAAGTCGACTTTAATCGATTGATCTTCTTCAAAAGTCGATTTATTTATTTATTTATTTATTGGTGTTTAAGGTCACATACTTATGCACAATGGCTAATCATGACCGTGACAGTTTTACGGGTGGAGGAAGCCGGAGTACCCGGGGAGAACCACCGAGGAACGACGAGCAGCTGCCAGCTCCCCAACATCGTAACTCCGCACTGCAGCACAGGTAGAGTAGACTGGTTGAAGACCACCATCGACGTGCAGTACGCCTTTGTACACGGCGTCATCGTGCCCCCATTTGGACAATCAGGGTTAAGAAGAGTTCAAGAGGAGACACCTGGTGGGACCTGGGTAGTCTTTGTATTATTCTTTTAAGTGAACGCTACATTATTGTGACTGATAGGTGTGAGAAATGAACAATATGCTTACATGGTGCCTCTCAAGTCACACATGTTGGGCGTGCATGTGTGTATCGTTGGATGGTGGAGGTGAAACTTAAAGCATGTAATGAAAAAATCTGCAGAGTCGTACTTTTAGAGTCGATCCTATAGGCTATACCTTTATTTAATTTACGGCGTATGTACAACGTGAAATCCTGTATGCTGTGCACGGTAAGAACACTAAATTTGCCCCCGTTTTAAAGGCAACCACCATTATGAAAGGGGCCAAGGGTCCCCGTCTCTATCTCGCGGGTGTGGGGGGACAAGATTTTCCACTACGCCACAGCCCACTGAACACTACAGGTAAAGTTTCATCTCCTTCTCCTCAGTTGATAACTCCACGCCTTGGCATCTTTTGGTGGAAGCTCTACATGAGAGCTTTTCAATAAATGATGTCAAGCATTTGTATTATCAACAAAAAATAAGTAACAAATTTTCTTGTTATCTAGATTCTAGAACATATTTCTCGGCAAAAACAATATTGGACTCGGCGTACCGCCTCGTCCAATATTGTTTTCACCTCGCCTCATATGATACCGTATCCGCCACCTGAACGTCCTGTAACTTATAGTATACATGATTTCCACAAAATTACCAAGCGAGTGTGGAAAAAATGGAATGGTTCAGGTCTACGGGCCGATTCTAATTTTCATGTCTTATCCTAATATTTTTTATGAGCTCTTGGCAAAATAAGTTATATCTATTGAAACCGATACATAAACGATAATACCATAGTGTGTTTTGATATGTTTGATATCTCAACGAGTTGAAAGTGAGTTTTTTTCGGGAGGCTTGCCGAGGGAAAAAAACTCACTTTCAACGAGTTGAGATATCAAACATATCAAAACACACTATGGTATTGTTGTATTTATCCTATACCGACCATTTTTGTTCTTTTCTGCATTTTTAAAAGGGTTTAGGGGATGATTTCGTGTCAAAATGTCGACTCATCTGGAGTGGAGTCGACTGCTTTCTCTTGTTGGGCATGAATACATGTGATGTGCCCGGAAAAGCTGTTGGTGCGTAACAAGGCTACAAATTCAAGTGAATGATAGAGTATAGTTCCCCTTAGAAAGTGGCCCTGTAACTGGGAAAACAATTACAGAAAATATACTTACGCCTCAATTCTTATGATTTATGACAAAAATATGTTTGATAATCAATTTCACCAGATTTGACACGATTTATAAACAATTTTGCGAATGTCATCATTATATTATAATATAGAAAAAGACTATAGTCCGTTCTCCAATCTGTATGACATAGGGGTATGTGTTATAGATAATCTATAACACATGGGCTATATCTTCAACAGGTATAAGATAATAAAGATATTTACGGGTCTGGAGTCAAATACGTGTGCACCGCGAATATAGACAATACATGTTAACCCTTCGATTAATTCGAAGAGCATACAACACTTGTTAAACACTTCGTGAATAAGTATACATTTTCATTTAATTTCCCCCTCAAAAGCATAGCTTATGACCCCTCATTGCAAACGAGCTCAACGAGCTCGTTTCAATGAGGTGTCATAGGCTAAGCAAAAAAATGAAAATATGATATTGTTTGAATGGCGAATTTTGTATATAGCACGAGCCGCTTTTGAGCATTCGTTGGGAAGAGGGTTATGACTGTACGAGAAAATAAAATATTAAAATAAATATTATAAAAAATCCCTGCCAAACGACCCTAATTTTTTTTTCTATTGCATCTGACCTGAACCAAGCCACTTATTTTTTCGCCCGAAGGAGACGCCGGAACGCCCACCGATGGAAGACACACGCTCACCCCTAACCCAATGTTTTCTTCTTCGTAGTATGTGTGCTGCATGTTCTGTTAGTACACATGTTAGAAACGTTCTCCTACTCGGTCCCTCATGTCTAGTGTCCCAGTGTCGCCCCTTCATCATACAATCCGACCGAATATTTTAATAACTGTTTTAAGTGGACAGCTTTATGATATAATCATTAAAACACCCACTTCCTGATCCCTCTTCCACGAAACATCTTATCTCGACGCCAACGCGTTTCATGGAAATTATTATCGACCCACATTTAGTGACATGGGTGCAGTGGTGGCGCCAAGGGGGGGGGGGGGGGTCAGGGGGGCTACATCCCCCCGTCGGAGAGGTCCAGCCCCCCGTCGGAGATTTTTAGTCAGTCCGTCGGAGAGTCTCGTAACCCCGACTTCACGAGAAATTTCCGACAATCGAATGTGGATATCTCGTCTTGTTAGTCTCGAACCCATGCAGCACTGGAACTTTGATAGAGAATAGTGATTGTCAGGAAATTCCTTAATGTCGTTCGTCAAACTGGCTTTATAGATGAAATATTTCCCGACCTTATTATAATATGTTTACTTTAACCCTTTACCTAAGGTAACTGCCAAAACCGGCCAGCGCTATTCTCAAAAATCGCCAATTAATTTTCATTATTTTTTTCATTTTTGTCTCAAAAACATAGGTTATGACCCCTCGTTGGAACGAGCTCGTCGAGCGCGTTCCAACGAGGGGTCATAACCTATGTTTTTGAGACAAAAAATGAAAAAAATTAGTTATTCAAGAATTATTTTTGCAAAAGTCGTCTGCTTTTCAGGTTAGGTAAAGGTTTAAATAATCAACAAACATACTCAATTTGCTTCTATTTTGGTTCTCCAATTTACCAATTTTCACTCATTTTCCTTCGTTTGGGAGGTCAAATGTTATAGCCCCCCTGTCGGAGAGGTCAGCCCCCTGTCTAGAAATCCCTGGCGCCACCCCTGGTGGGTGAGGTGTTTCTTACCAGGTACAAAACATCATATCGATTTCCTCGGAGTCACCAGCGAAGAGGAATTTTCGTTGGGACAGTGACTAGAATTCTCTGAAAAATAAACAGGCGCAAAGTCTCTCCCAGTTGCTTTTTGGGTAGAATACCAGTGGTTAATAAGCTAAACTTGCTTTTTCATGCCCTTATGAAAATAAGAGTTTTTTTCTGGTCGATGGTTCATTAGTGAAGGTTATTGGGTCAGGCCACTTAGGCTCGTCACTAACCCACACTGGCAATATTTTGCAAGACAGGTCAGTGTGTGGAGAAAGTTGTAGCACTCGAAATGATCTAAGTAAGATAATCCGACTCGGGCGGGGAGTGATTCTAGAACCCACTGGTCGCGACATACCATGGCATCATTCAAAACTATTTTTGACTATATTTATCTCCTCTTTGTTAAATATTTCGTTAAATTCGGCGTAAGGGGTGTGAGAATTTTAAAAAGAATGTTAAAGATACACGTATATGAACTGTACCTGTCACGACTAGAAGACGATACTTATAAACAAATCTTGTATAATCATATATTTAATTTTTGGCGTCAGAACCATAGCTTATGTTCCCTCACTGGAACGAGCTCAGTCAGCTGTATATGATACTAATCTCTGACCTCCATCGACCAGACCACCCATTCATCTTCCCCGCCCACGATCTGTACTCCTCGCAGACAATCCCATGTCCTCAATACCTCTAAATCCTTTACTTTTGACTTATCCATACTCACCAGCATCTGTCTATGATTAGATTCCACTCTTTTCTGCCAATACTTCTGGCTACCGCTATCTGTCCTGTACTAAAGCAGCCCACCATTAATAATGAGTTATGGTAATACTATGGCTTTTAATACCTACAGTACAGTCGCCGTGGACTGGTCGAAATGCACGTGTGGGTAGGTGGTAAAAATCATCATCAGCAAAATTTTAATTGATGAAGCACCGGGTTGAACCCGGGGCTTCATTAATTAAATTTTTGATAATTATTCCTATAATTACTAATATAATATTATTGCGTCAGTAGAAATATTGCCCAGCCGTGGAAAGTGACCAGTTCAAGGCGACTGATCTGAACCGTGATAAAAACAGCTAAAGACAGATAAACGATCGTCATTGATGCTCTGGTTAAATATCCCGGCTTTGGAGTTTTCTGCTTCATCCCTTTGGCGCATGTCTCTGATGTTTTGGATAAATCAAATGATATGCGTTCCGGCTTGCAGATTATTTGAACGCGCCGATAATTCGTAGCTGTGCGACAACAGAGAGGTTTCGAAATGCACGGAGAGCTGTCATAGGAAGCTAAATATGGCCGTGAGACGCCTCCACAGGCAAAACGTCGTTTCGTACAAAAGCTTATTAAACAAACAATTGAGGTTAGCTCAGGTAAAATTAATGGTCGAGATACATTTTTGAATTAGCTTCCCATTCTAAAGCAAACGGATTCCTATAGAATTTCTCAATTTATTAAAAGAATTAGACCCTTCCACTGTCACTACAGTTAGAACGACAATGTTTACAGAGTGAACATATTTCCATGATCTAGTATCCTATCTCTTCCTGGGACTATTAAACGCGAGTTTACGAAACCTTTCTCATATAGCACTCCATCAATTTCGAAATTGTGCATTGATAAAATCGGGAGCGCGGTGGCTCATTGGTAGACTGTTGGACTTCTATGCTAGAGGTCCCGGGTTCGATCCCCGTCTGGGACGATCCGCGTTGTGTCCGTGGGCAAGGCACTTTATTCCGGTTGCCTGCATGGGAGCACGATAACGCCGTGTGCTAAGGCGTACTGTACATCGATGGTGCACATGTCTTCAACCGCTGTAACCCTGCTTGAGCGGTGTTAGAATTTTGTACAGCTGACAATTGCTCGTCGATGTCCGGTGGTCCTCTCCGAGTACTCCGGCTTCCTCCACCCGTAAAATTGTCACGGTCACGATTAGCCATTGCGCATAAGTATGTGACTTTAAACACCAATAAATAAATAAATTGATATATTCATATTTTATATATTTTTCATCAAATCATATATCGTTCCCTGAGTTCCAATGTGTTCTATGTGCCTACTGGCACATAGAACACATTGGAACTTAGGGGACGATATATAAATTTGTCAGAACTGTATCATGCTCGGGAGTTGACTCCACTTGGAGCATTTTCGACTGCTCTCAATTCCGTTGGAGTGCCGTACCAAACTACTCACCCAGACGTTAAAATTTCGCCTCATGCCGATAATTCATGACGTCGGCGTAAAAGTTAAAACTGTGCGTGGGGCGCGGTTGCGTTGCGCTAACCGGTTCTCGTCAGATCACCGAAGTTAAGCAACGTCGAGCCCGGTTTGTCCTCGGATGGGTGACCGTCTGAGCGATCGATTCGCTGTGTCCTTGGGCAAGGCACTTAACTCCGATTGTCCGCATGGGGGCACGATGACGCCGTGTTCTAAGGCGTATTGCACGTCTATGGTGCGCATGTCTTCAACCAATCTAACCCTGCCTGTGCTGCAGTGCGTAATTACCGTAGTTACGATGTTAGGGAGCTGACAGATGCTCGTTGTTGCTCGGTGGTTCTCTCCGGGTACTCCAGCTTACTCCACCCGTAAAACTGTCACGGTCATGATTAGCCATTGTGCATAAGTATGTGACCTTAAACACCAATAAATAAAAAAAACTGTGCGTCATGGCGCAATAGAAATCGCTCCTGTTCCGATATTATTTATTATAATGGAATAAATTAGTTTTTAACTATTGAAGACGGAAGTGAGCGGTGATGGGACAATTCATTCGGTATTTGTAAGTGATCTGCAAGTTTTATTATTACGTCTGATAAATGTGATCATCAGGAATTAATTATTTTTATTACTTTCCAAAGGTTGATTTACTAGGATTTCCAGATTTGATTATAAGCGATAACTTCACAAGTGAATTATGCAATCAACAATTGGGTCATGTATTCGTGCGCGCAAACGAAGACGCTTTGCCGTGGGTGTAATGGGGTCTTCATTGTTTTTTAACCCTTTACCTAACATGAAAAGCAGACGACACTTGCAAAACAAATTCTTGAATAACTATTATTTTCATTGTTTTGTTTCAAAAATATAGGTTATGACCCTTCATTGGAACGAGCCTAGGGTCATAACCTATGTTTTAGAGACAAAAAATGAAAAAATAATGAAAATTAATTAGCGATTTTTGAGAATAGTTTTGGCCGTTACGTTAGGTAAAGGGTTAAAAAATATAATTATGGTTAATAATGAAAAATAATAAACAGAGTAATCGCTTGACTGGACTGGTTACGTGACATAATTCATTCGAGGCGAGGGACTATATTGTAAACCACTCGTGCGCATTCGGGCACTCGTGTTTGTACAACGTCCCTTGCCTCTCATGAAGTATTTCACGTAACCAGTCCAGTCAAGCGATTACTCTCTACATAATTCTTAACACGGAATTGGCTGTTGAAGGTTTACAGTAAAAATCTGTGTCCATGGATATTTTCCCATATGAACTGAAAAAACGATGCTAACGACACTGAGAGATCTGAAACTAAAGTTGTGTCACGATCAAGTTTGATAGTAATCGTTTTGAGAAATGCAATGGCGGATTTGTGTCTCGAAACTGGAACGCGTCAAAGAAAACTGAGAATAATTGGTGCAGTATGGAAAATAATTTCTGACCAAAAAGGAGTTGTCGTCGGAGATGTTCCTGTTGTTTCCAAAAGAACCCCCAAGAGACAAGCGACTATTCACTTTAACCCTTTACCCAACGTAACGGCCAAAACCGGCCAGCGCTATTCTCAAAAATCGCCAATTAATTTTCAAAATATTTTCATTTTTTGTCTCAAAAACATAGGTTATGACCCCTCGTTGCAACGAGCTCGTTCCAACGAGGGGTCATAACCTATGTTTTTGAGACAAAAAATGAAAAAAATGAGTTATTCAAGAATTTTTTTTGCAAGTGTCGTCTGCTTTTCATGTTAGGTAAAGGGTTAAAGAACTAACAATAAAACTAGAGAAACAGAATTGACTGCAAGCAGTAAATTCAAGTTTTTGTGAAAATGGTGAAGGCATTAAAACTAAATTTTATAGAAAAAGAATTTATGGAGACTTATTTTTCGAACTAAAATATCTTTAAAGAATTCAGAATGTAGTCGTCGTCCACCCTTGCAGCCTTGTACAATTACTAGCAAGAGTACAGGCTTGCTAACTATCTCAGGTTGCTAGAATGACCAGAATTCCATCGAGCAAATGAGCCATACAGTAATTGCTCGAATGAGTGACTTCACATACGACTCTTTTGCTCATCTGGGTATTGTAGAATACTTATGATATGATTCAGCAATGAAGGGTATCTTTTGCTGGATACCTTTAGGAAGTACCTGCCGGAAGATGATTATGGTTCCTAATACCCAATCGGCTTCTGGTTTCTTCAGTTCTAAGACCATCGTGTGTCCTATGATTAGCTTCTACTATAGTCACCCAGTCCTATAGTCTTCTTCCACCCTTACAGCCTTGTACCATTAATAGCACTACTGCCTGCTTGCTCTCTCAGATTGCTCGAACGACTTGAATCCCATCGAACAAATAAGCCACCGGGTGACTGCACATAAACTTTTGTGCTCATCTAGGTATTGGAGGATACTTATGACATTATGATCAGTATTTGATGATATGGTAAAGCTTAGTATTACCCCAGCTCCGTATTTCAGTCTGATATGTTAATTTTGGATAATCTCATCCTTATGTGGGTGAGGGTGAGCTGTTCAGTCCCTTGCAGAGGCGGTGGAAGCTCCAACAAATTGGGGGGGGGGGGGCACACCTTTCTGGGTACCGCAAGGGTGTAGGATGAAAAATACTTTTTCTTCGGTGGAGCGGTGTATTCATGGAAAATATATATAGTGTGTTTTTATATCTGTGTTATACAACGAGTTGAAATATGGTTTATTTTTTCGAGGCTTCGCCGAGAAAAAATAAACCATATTTCAACGAGTTGTATAACACAGATATAAAAACACACTATATGTTTATTGTTTTTATCTGATAACAAACAGACACCCGTCTCGTGCGTCTACCCGACTTATATATGCTTCCCACGGGCCTCCAAAGAAAACCAGTCTACGAGACAAAAGAAATAGGACAAGACGCATAGAGTTGTGTTCCTTACATTACAAAATCGATGACGGCGATTGTAAAGTGCGATTGCACTTCTTGCATCATGTAACTGCGCTGGAACAAAATAAATTTCAACTATTTTATTAACAGTAACAAAACGGTGTTTCAGTAGAGTTATTCTTTTTTTGACATAGTTCCAGTTTTTTTCCGTGTTTTATGCTGTAGTCCCAATATAACAAATAATTTTGCGTTTGTTTACAATTTTTACGAAGCGTTTTTTTTTCAGGTAGAGCAGACGAACTTTTAATTAGCGCAGTTCCGCGAGTACTTTTGATCGAGGCCGTGACTATAAATAGTTCGCAGTCGCCGCATACTAATTACTATTAACATTCAAGTAATTTCTACAATGTTTTGAAGCAAAATTTTAGGTTGCCTTTATTGAAGCAAAATAAATAAGAAAGTGCAATAAGCGTACAATTAAAACCTGCCCTGTGATATAACGATGTTTCATGAATGAATGAATGAAAATGGAATTGAAAGAGGTCAGAGGTCGTTCGCATAAATTATAATTATATACAACACCCGTTGTATATACTTCAAGTATATACAACGGTTGTTATACTCTATGGTTATCAGATAAAAATTTATATACTCTACCCCTAACCCTTGAACCCACTCTATTTAAGACACTAACCTCAGCGAATTTATTTTGTCTCATTTTTACTTAACCCTTAGAACAATGGTGGTATCTTCCATATCGATTCAATGGCAGCAATTGCAAGAGGCCATATTCATTATTCAGCCTCAGGGTTGCACGTTGAAAATATTGATATTGATTGGTCTTCCCCACACATTCCCCATACTTTCACTTACCAGCTATCATACTTCATGAATTTATAAAGTATCATGTTCGTGGGCTGGAAAAGTGGCCTCTCGGGTTCAAAGGGCTAATCATAACCTTGAAACCGTTCTTTGAAACATTACGCTCCATTTGGTGCTTTCTATTTTTATTCATTAAAATCTTGAAAATCAATGTCGTCATATATGTATAGGTGATGTGAAGTGACCATACACGCTAAAAACTAAAGTGTTAAAAACTACACTTGAAGTGCTGTATTTAACACTTACGAAGTGCTGAACTAGCACTTTGTTCAAGTGTGGATATCCCAGAACTTGACAGGTGTTACAATAATACCACTTGACAAGTGTAATGTCGCGACACTTAAAAGGAAACAACGCAGATGACGCGGATCAGGCTCGAACTCTCGAGCCTGATCCGCGTCATCTGCGTTGTGTCCTTTTAATTATGTACCCACCAAGAGCAAATCAAATTATGGACGATTCTGGGAGAACCACCAATGCTAGACACATGGGAAGTGCCATCCATTCAAGTTTCAGATGTCTGACGATTGTAATGTCTAAGTGCTTAAAGCATTGCACTTTGAGTGTTAAAATCAAACCCTAAGAGTTAGAATGGGTTTAACACATTGAAAGTGTCAGTTTTAACACTTTAGTTTTTAGTGTGTAGGGGTTGTGCATGTTATGTCGGAAAATGCCGTTCGGGTACCTATAATTGGCGCCCTCCACATAGCTCCGCCGAGCCTGGTTCCTTGATAGAGCTGCATATTGTAAAGTAGTAGTTTATGGCGTCATCTTGTGGAACTGCCTTCAGTTGGGAACTGTCTATATCACAACACCCGGTGTAAAACAAGACCACGCTGAAGATATGATTTTATTCCATTGTCATTTAGCCCGTCTTTGTTCCTTGACCGGGTTATCATAGGTCCAGCTTTGGTTGACAGGTTTTTGATGCACAGGCAGCCTTCCCGCATGGTGTCTTGGATATAATAGGCACATCTCTGATGGCCAGGTTGTTAATTAATACATTGCAGCAATGGCCTGACTGTTCATATTGCCTTTCCAATAAACTGGTATAGCAAATTCTAAGGAACTTGTTTCATCAGGATATTGCGATGTCTGTGTGTATGAGCTTGCAAGTTCCTCGCCAGGGATTGGTGGTTTTATTTTCTGCACGATTTAGTGTTGATGTAGATGGGTATTTCATCCAGTGGATCAGCTTCACCTTCCTCTTGGGAACTAACAACGTGATATAATTGCCTTAAGTATTGAAATCGACGCTCATAATATAGCCTTGGTTTTTGAAAGTGTTGTTAAACCCTAATCAAACAATTTGCCATTGAATTATGATATTTTGTCTGTTTCAAGGTTTGTTTTACTATAGCTTGTCTCAAGTTTGATCCTTCCGCAATCTTTCTACATTGTCGGCACATGAACAAGCATGTGTTTTGGCAGTTTGTTGAATATCACATTTTACCGCTGCTATTTCTCCGATATCTATAGAATAAACGTATAGTGTTTTCAAGTAAACAATTTATTCTACGAGTAGTATTAAGAATGAAACCGACGAGCCTCTGGCGATACGGTTTCATTCTTAATTCTACGAGTAGAATAACTTTTTTACTTGAAAACACTCTACTTTTATTTTGTTTATCCCATAAATCTTTTACGGAGTTGTCGCGGCGAAATCGTACTGTTACTCTCTACAAAACACAGCGAGAAGTGAGGAGCACGTTGGTCCAATTCGATCGGCCAGCGAAATTGACAAAAAATAAACAAGGTGCAGTAAAACATTTCTGTATAAAAATAATTCCTCTACAAACTTGAGCTAAACTTGCAAAACTACTTTATTAAAAGAACAGTATGTGATGTTTTCTACTGGCATTGTGTAATACTTTCAAAAAGGTCCAAAGAAAACAACAATTGAACTATTAATTATGCTACACGAATGCGGTAGAGGTCAGAGGTCAGCAAGTCCGTCTCCACTACAGGAATAAATTATTTCAGTGTTAACCCTACGGGGAAAATTTATCAACCCACTAGGTGAATAAAGCCAAAATTTATCCAAGGCTTTTATTGTTCGAATAAACGGCCATTGATGGGATAAATACCATCTCTTTCTTGAAAAATCTTGTTTGGCTCAGCAACATTCACAGAGGTTAACAATATTGGGTATGCACCACTTCGTGTCACGTATTTTCATATTGTTATGTTATGCCCATACTTCATAAGATCGGGGTCTAATTGTGTTTTCCACGGTGACCCACTGTCGATCACGTGATGACCCCGATCGTGATGTTATTTTTATAAAAGAAATACCGACTTCTGACTTCCTTGGCTAGCCACAAGTTAAGATATACAGAGATTATTACCATTATGTGGATGTACAAAATATGTATCCGAGTCGAGCTCCGGGTTCTTATTCGTACGGATGAACAAAAAGAAAAAAAAATGGAACTCAAAAACGCGAAAGGAACGCGCTTGTATCCGACCCCCTGATACAAACATCTGTATCAGGGGGTCGGATACACGACAGTTGCGGAGTTAATACAGACAAAATACATGTTGATTGTAAGATAAAGTTTATTATCAACTTCAGTACGTTTTATTTTTTCCAAGAACTCTCCCTGATAACAGAGGTAAGTCCATGTGTATTGCATATTTACAAGAGGCTGGATTTTTTCGATATCAGAACTCCAACCGGTTATTGATGGTGAGTTCGTGGGCGTTGATCAATGAATTCGCGTTTGAAAGTATATCGTCCTTGGGTGGCAACAAATGAAGATATGATTCTCGCAGCTGTTGGTTCTATTTAAGAACTCCCACTGGCAAAGAGACAACTGGATGACCTCCAACGAAGAAACTTATCTACTCCACATCATGACTTTATATGAAATCCCACGTCTCCGTGTAAACATATTGGATAGACCCGGACAAATATATCACACAGCTATCACAATATGTTATTACTTTCCAAAGTGTGATTTACTGGGGTTTCCCGGTTTGATTATAAACGATAACTTAACAATTGAATTATGCAATCAACAATTGGGTCATGTATCCGTGCGCGCAAACGGAGACGCCTTGCCATGGGGGTAATGGGGACTTCGTTGTTTTTTGTTTTTTTTTAACCCTTTACCTAAAATGAAAAGCAGACGACACTTGCAAAAAAACATTCTTGAATAACTATTATTTTCATTTTTTGTCTCCAAAAACATAGGTTATGACCCCTCATTGGAACGAGCTCGATGAGCTCGTTTCAATGAGGGGTCATAACCTATGTTTTAGAGACAACAAATGAAAAAATAATGAAAATGAATTGGCGATTTTTGAGAATAGCGCTGGCCGGTTTTGGTCGTTACGTTAGGTAAAGGGTTAAATAATATAATTATCGTTAACAATGAAAAGTAATTAAACAGAGTAATCGCTTGATTGGACTGGTTACGTGAAATAATTCATTCGAGGCGAGGGACTATATTGTAAAACACTCGTGCGCTTTCGCGCACTCGTGTTTGTACAACGTCCCTCACCTCTCATGAATTATTTCACTTAACCGGTCCTGTCAAGCGATTACTCTCTATCTCATGAACTGAAGTAAAGCTCCTCCGCTATTTATAAGCCATAAGGGTGGGGGGGGGGGGGGTTAAATGATTCTTTCAAACGCTTTATAATTGGTATTCGTTCACATATTGTTTTCCCGATGTCTGGAAGGGGAAGAGAGGCACCGCGAGTAAGTTATAACAAACGGAGCTTTTTCGTCTTTAGAAGTTTTTTGCAGTTTCTTCAATAATTCTTCCATTCGATTTCCTCCACATTTTTCAAAAACTGTTACTCGACGTAGTCTTTTCTATAACCTCTGGCCAAAGGGTGTTCCCTTTTCTTAGTTTTGTGGCATTTATAGTCCGCGATATCGGAACACATTCTTGTTACCCTGGATACTATCCCGTTTGGTATTGCCTTTTTAGTGTTAACTGGATGCTCTGAAGTGGCATTTAGATACTGGTGTGTGTCTTTGGGTTTTGTTATAAACCAGCTTTGAGTTGCCTTTTCTCGATTTTGGCTACGGTATATAAAAATTCTAATTTGTCGTCCGACTGCCGTAAACCTTCGAACCCGGCTGCTTTTCTGGCTGAGAATCGTGATACGAAATGAACTCATAACGTAGATAGTTCTCAGTACATTTGTGTGTTAGACCAAGCAAGATTTTTAACGTGCAGCCTATAGGCTGCACGTTGAAAATTTTGATTGGTCCTCCCTCAAGTAAAGAGTATAGACCAGTTGATAGGTCTGACCTCAAGGGGAATATATAATCAGCGTTCATAGGGTTAAGTCAACCTGTATTTTTTATGTATTGTATTTGCCAAAGAGTGATATTGTTTTAGAGATTCCAAGCCGTGTGTCCATATTCCCCAAATGCCGTCAACATGTCAGGCTTGTTCGAAGTAGTGCAACTTCGATACCGTCGACAGTTGCTCTTCGCATTCACTCTTTTACGTGCACACATTGTTCATCCTAAAGCTCGAGTCTATTTAAGGAATAGTGCATGTCTTGGAGTTGACTACGCCCATATAGTGCCCAGTGAGGTGGTGTAGTTCCCGCCGCGAAGCGGAGAGAACTACACCACCTCACTGGGCACTATATAGGCGTAGTCAACGACAAGACATGCACTAATACTTATATTATATCGAACACCCATCAAGAAAAACATCTGTCCGATTTGTTAATCTATTACCAAGGTAGCAGCCCTACAAACCAGCGTTATATAGAACAAAAATACCATGTAGTTTTCAAAAAACATTTTCTTCTTCCAAAACACGACTAACTTGGATTATTGATATGAGCAGAAGACAGATTTTGAATCGGTCGGCAAGGGTAAACAAAACATTTCCCCCAAACGGAACTGTGTATTCTAGAATCGCGCAACTCGCGAATGAAAACTAAAATTTTCGAAATTTGACAACGCAGTTTGATAATTTCCACACATTTGTCACACATATACATTACCGAATGCGTCAGCACGGGATACAAACTCCGAAGATTCAATTGAATTCCATTATTTATTCGTTTACTGCCCAAAACATACAATTAAATAGCGAAATAATATGAGCAGCGAAACAAACGATTTTTCATATCCGGACGCGTTCTCATGAACTTTGGACCCAGGTATGGATCATTCTCTTCGAAACGAGATATGGATCATCTTCTCAAGGAATAAAATGAACGCCTCGAAAAATGTGACTTCAACAATGGAAAAGCGATACATTTTTCCACAAAGATTTCTTTCCGCGTCGTTTTGTGGGTGTTGTGCCTCTGTGAATCGATTTTTAAATTCAGCCTGATCAGTTTTATTCGCCCAGTATGAAAAAACACTGATATAGTAACGTGCTAAAAATAGAAAACGTGCAGTGCCTGGGCGTAGTGCCTGGTCAGTTCTGTGGATGCAAACTACACGAAATAGGGTATCATCTTTCAGCCAATCAGAATGCAAGGAAGTCACGTGAGATATAATATTGCTATATATTGTTTTCCTTGGAACGAAATATTATTATTATCCAAAACAGTTTCAATGAGATCATGGGATACTTTTGTTGGAAATAAATTATTTTCGTAATTTTCTAATGTTTTTTACGCGGGGATGAACATTCCACGCTCGGTACCCTTGGGTATATATTATTTGACGCCCATAGCGTATACTAAACTATTTTATGGAAGTGGATTGGGTATACAGGATAATACGGCTCATTCCGTTTAGAAAATGTGTTAATGTGTTGTATCATGAATGTAGAATAATTAAATTTTTTTTCGGTTCATGCGTTTTCAGATAAAACGATTAGCTCACACGATTCTGTTTTTTTCTTTTCAGAACTCAATGAAGCGAAAAAAACACAATTAGGTCCGCCCCCAGTCACGCCCCTAAAATACCAGTCTTCGGAGTTGCAACATGGTGTCAAATCAGTAGAAGTTAAAACACTGGCACGTTCTAAATGTGAAAAAGAAAAATAAATTTATATTACTAATTTATCACCATGAAATTATTTATAAAATATTAAAATGACCGTGGTGGGTCAATTTTTCTTTTTCTTCACAACTGTATTTATTTGACATTTCAATATTTACGCACACTGGGTGATCGTCTGCGTTCATCGTTTTACCCAAATCGATTGTAAACAATGGCTGGTCACGACGAATACGGCAATTTTGACATTGAATTCAACTAATTTCATGTCATCTGGCTTTATATCTAACTCCACTTTTACATACTGTATTTTTCAGTTCTGGGGAAACGGTCAAAACCAAAATACAATGTAATACTGATGTCCTACTTCCACCTACCACGGAACGTAGCTTTTACGTGAAGTGAACAGTTGAATGAAATTTGAGGGAGGCGTGGCTTGTGACATTTTCTTTGCATTACGTAATTCATTGGTCAATAAAAAATTTAATGACATAAGTGCATTTGACTTGGAAAGTGTGTCAATTGCTACCTGCATTTCAATAATATGCGCCCTCTTTTATGCCAGAAAAATAATATGTCTACCAGTTTTAGTTTTTAAGTGCTTGTTCGCTGAATTAGAGGACGACTAACACTATTTATTTATTTATTTGGGTTGCGAACGTTTAATTATAAGGAATGATCGTTTCTGTTTGTCTATTTCTTGAGTTATGAACCCCAAAAAACAAAGTCCAAACTGTGTAAATGGGCTACGCCCATTTACACAGTTTGGACTTTGTTTTTGGGGGGTTCATAACTCAAGAAATAGACAAAAAGAAACAATCATTCCTTAAATGTAAGAAGGTAATGATTCGATATTCTGTTTTAATTCTCACTCCATCATCCCTTCTATATTTTCGATTGGGGAGTTAATACTTGAAACTATTATTCGTAAAGATCCTCCACTTTTGCGTATTTTGAGTGATCATTTACCCTGCCTGGTTGTGGATGGTTTGGCATCATGTATGCCCAAAATTTCGTGTCTACAAAGTTGAATTTTTCCAGTTGCTTTTATTTGATTTTTAATTTTGTTTGCTATTTTCTCTGTCAGAACAGAGAAAACTTCTATATATGTTGTCTTATCTTCCAGTTCATTCATAATTTCGTTTTCATGTATAATTGCACCCCAAAACAGTTATTCCGGGTCATCTATCTGCTAGTTTCACAACTCAGGGGCAGCGGAACCGGGGTGGGGTGGAGGGCTGGGGGGCTTCAGCCCCTCCACTTTTTTGCCGGGCCATGTTTTTTTATAAGCACATATTTTAACACAACCAATGATTGGTAAAACAAGGGGCATATCCAGAGCCTCCCCATATATTTTCGTCAGCTATGTTTCTATTGTACTGGTTCAGTTTCGATGGATTTCGGACCATTTTTTGCAGTAAGTGGCAGTAAACGCTGTATACAGTCTGTTAAAAAAATCGATTAACTGGAATAGATCGTAATCTTACAGACATACAGGTACCAAATCCACCCACAGACAAGTTAATCCACAGACAGTATAATTGCTGTTAACGTCTGGTAAAGCATACAGGTGAGGTCTATTTATCAGCTTTGGTAGTTACGACGAAAGCTGATAAATAGACCTCACCTGTATGCTTTACAGACTTTTTTAACGGCTCTCAAAGTGTGAAATGTTTCAAATACATCTCCTGAAAAATCCCCAAATATCCGCTCAGATGCATGGAAATGTGAGTTTTGGGATCCTGGAATTTAAAATTTTCGTACGACGGACCGAACCATGCTCGTCCCGTCATACCGACGACCATCCATCGCTCGATCCAGCGCCCCCCCCCCCCCCCACCCCACACTTTGAAAATCGTTCCGCCGCCCCTGCAACTATTGTGGTCTCACTTAACATCTCTTTCTTAAATTTATTATTTTGCTCGTGAGGCATATTATTGTCAAAAAAAGCTCTCGCAACCGCATCCCATACTCCCATTCTTTCATTTCAACAAGGTTTACTATAACTAAATTTCTGTCCGTTGGAACGAACTTTAGACCCCTTTTAAGTAATATCGTTTAGGGTTTTGTTAGCTCTTTTTCAGAAAAAAACTGGACACAGTATTCTCGTGTTTTATTCTTTTTCTTTCGTTTCGCGTTCATTGCTTGAACGATATTCTCTTTTTGAGAGCTTTTTAACCGAACTGTCGGTACCTTTTCGAACAGCCCTTGATATTCGGTTTTGTTTTATCCTTTCGAAATACTGAGACCATTTTGGGGAAATCAGACCTGTACTCAGTCGGCCTGGTCCCTATCGACTTACTTCTTTTACAACCAAATTTGTGTGCAATACGAAAATGAGAATCATCCAGAAACAGACAGAAATTTAATTTACTTGTACTCACCATTTTCGCTGGTTTGAATTTCGCCCACCGCAAATGTGCAGCATACTTACAGAACATACGAATCCTAATTCCCAGCATATTCACCAAACCCACTGTCCTCATGAATAGCCCAGCTTTCAAAAGCGCCATTGGTTGTCATATCTTTGATGAACGTTAAAGTCGGCCCATCTACGTATGCTTCCATAAATTTCGAGCGATGTTCGACATATTTCATTACCCGAATCCGAATAAACCCCTTTCAATCCTCATCTCCAGTTAATATTCCACTGATGCATAAACAGTTGCCGTCTGACTTAACAGTTACCCCTTGTTTTTGTAGTTCATTATTAGATGCCGCGACGCTGGGTGCTCGGAAAGCCTTTTTGCGATTTTACTCTAAACAGTTTCGGGGCTTGATTTATTTCCTACAGTGATGTACATTCACCATTATCGAAAGCGTTGACTGGATCAAGCAGCTCCAGAATTATCTCATCCTTCGGTTTTTTCGGTTATCACTTGAATTTTATCTCCGTGTTTTTTTACTATTTGTAGAATATTTTCTCTTTCCACAATGTCGAACTCATCAAATATATGTTTTCAATTTCGCAAACTCATCCCTAAAACATTATAACTGGTCCTCGAATTCCGACCGTGTCAGATCTATTAACTTTAAAGATGTCTCATTCAACAGTATTTTTGTCGACCGAAACTTGCCTCGGATGTCATATACCATTTCATGATGAATCCACGCGGTATAATATTCTCCCCTTGATATGTTTTAAGGTACGGAAGCGTATTACGGAAGCGTATTGCTGCCACGTGGAAAAAAGTAAATTGTTTCGTTTAAACGAAAACTTTTTCGTTTAAACGAAACCACTTTCGTTTAAACGAAAACTTTTTCGTTTAAACGAAAACTTTTTCTTTTAAACGAAACCACTTTCGTTTAAACGAAAAATTTTTTGTTTAAACGAAAACGTTTTCATTTAAACGAAAACTGTTTCGTTTAAACGAAACCACTTGTTAGGGCCGTCTTCTGCTTTTTAACATGCAATATCATTACATTCTTTAGACACGAGTGATCCTATGAGAGGTTTGCCGGAGGGTGTTGGAGGTGGGGTGGGGGCTCATTTTTTTATCTGAGAGGAGAAGCTTGCCTTGCCTTCCCACCCGTCCGGAGTGCTTTTAGGGTAAATTCCACATATTTGGACCTATGGGGATACAAAAGAGAAAGTGCATGCATGCGAGGGGAGAGGGTGGATGGATGCGTGTGTGTGATGGACGTGGTAGGCAAATCCTGTCAAATGAACATGAAACCCACATCATGCACGGAGATGAGGGACATAATGTATAGACAGTGACAAGTCACCATTAGGAGTTAAGCTTCCGCACACCTGTATAACCTCCTATAACTTTGTCGGACATTATTATGTCCCTTGCCATCGTGGGAGGGGATATACGAAGGGGTTCCGTCAGGCCTTCTTTCTTCCAAATATGGGTTCTTCTTCACTACGGGGGCACCCTCTAATTTCCAATGCAATCGAACATGCCCTTTATAGGCCCCTAACACTCCGCGCTAGAATGAACAGGAGTCCTGTTCGATTATTTTCTGTCATTGTCGGGTTTACAATGCACCGCAGTATGACGCCACTTCCCCATCCGGCTTGCCCTTCGGGATATTCCCACGGCATAGTGACCCCCCCACACACACACACACACACACACACACACACACTCAGTTGGAATTCTCCCCGCGACTGGGCCGGATTCTCATACACGGTGTTGGTAAGTAGGTCTAGTGGACCTGTCTGTTGGGAGGTCAAGACCATATGTTTTCTCACAAAAAATAATCCGTGCGCATGAAAGAATAATCCTTGCAAACAAATTAACAATCCGCGCGCGCGGATTATTATATCGTGCGCACGGATCATTTTGGGTAAAAAAAAAAAATATGGTCTTCTCGACCCCCCCCCCCCCCACGCCCAATGTCCGAACATTCAGACCCACAAAGCAAACTTACCAACGTCATGCAAGGGAATCTGGTCCAGTGGCGGAATTAGAATCTCTACTTGGTTTGGGGGGAGGGGGATTGCAATTGGGGGCGGGGCGGGGCGGGGAGATGGGTCGATATGCCGCAGGTGGGGACGTTTGCAATTGGGGATGGGGGTCGATATGCCACAGGTATATCCCGAAGGCCGGAGACGAAAGGTATGGGCCGGTGTATCACCCTTTCCATTGGGGGGACCCGGCAGTGGAGGCTCCGGAGACTTTTTCCGCAATGGGGTGGGGGATGGGTTGTGCAAGTAGGGCACATGCTTTCCATTAATACGGGGGAGCCAAAAAGTATCATATCCATTACATTCTAGAAGCTAGAGCAAACGTAGGAGGTTTGCTGGAGGGTTTTTTCGGGGTGGGGGATTCAATTTCTATTAAATCGGGGAGGAGAGGCCCACCCCACGGGGGGGGGGGGGGGATTCTACTCCGAGAGAAAAAATCGAATGAAATCTTCTGGTGCTTTTAGGATAAATCTTCACATTTTTGGACGTCGAAAATCGAGAAACGCTTCCCACATTTAAAAAAAAAGTACGTTTATGAAATATCTGCATCCGAACTTGCAAATGGATATGTTCATCAGCTGAGTTTTGTATAGAAATAAAGAAAAGAGAATCAGTGTGTGTGTGTGTGTGTAAGAGAGGTGTGTGGATGTGTCACTGATGGACAGGTGGGAAATGGGGGAGGGGGCAAAGTCAATGTTTTGGGGCAAATGCCCTCTCATACCCCCCCCCCCCCCCCCCCACACACACACACACACTGTAGCGGCGCTACTGGATAAGAGGCCCCTTCCTTGAAATATAATTATTTAACTCTGTGGGCGATTCTCATTCTGATGCCTCCTGAGGGGAAGGTGAAGCCATTGATACGTGTCCGGATGTCCTCTCTTGTTAAAATTTCCAAGCAGTGAAGCGTTGAGAGCAATTCTGAAGCCTTCTGAAGAATAATGAGGCCATTGGTCCGGTGGGAGTCTGGGTCTATCGAAAATGTTCTTAAACTTCGAAGCACTATCAAGGGTTTTGGAGTCTCCTTAGGAAAGATGGGGGTTGGAAATCCTTAGTAGCTGTTTGAAATTTTTTTAGAGGTGGGTGGGTGGGGGCGGGGCGGGGGCAATGTAGGCCTAATTATTTGGGGCGGGTGGGGTGCGTTTCTCCAGACCACAGCCACTGACCCCATCCTTCTAAGGTCTTTCCACCTTGGAGTCCAAGATTGTGCCTGTAGCGGATAAACATAGGCCTATATTGCCGTCCGGGCCAAGCTCAAGTGACGCCCCATCCTCAATCTCCATGCATTGTTAAGCATTTTTTATGGCTGGCTTTATAACCTCAAAAGGCAATCTGAATTTCATGTCTTTACGAACATCTTTATGCCCCCCCCCCCGACATGCCTCCCATCCCCGCCACGCACATACACCTGCTGACAGTAACGGGTGTGGGGTCTTGCGCAGTGATGTGGGGTCTTGCGCATATTTCACTTCGTCCTAGGTTATTGGCCATCTTTCATCTTTGGTGACACGTAGGTGTATTGCATGTTAAAAAGCAGAAGATGGGCCTAACAAGTGGTTTCGTATATACGAAAAAGTTTTCGTTTAAAAGAAAAAGTTTTCGTATATACGAAAGTGGTTTCGTTTAAACGAAAAAGTTTTCGTTTAAACGAAAAAGTTTTCGTTTAAACGAAAGTGGTTTCGTTTAAACGAAAAAGTTTTCGTTTAATCGAAACAGTTTGAGTTTAAACGAAAGTGGTTTCGTTTAAACGAAACAGTTTTCGTTTAAACGAAAAAGTTTTCGTTTAAACGAAAAAGTTTTCGTTTAAACGAAAGTGGTTTCGTTTAAACGAAAAAGTTTTCGTTTAAACGAAACAATTTTTTTTCCACGTGGCAGCAATTGCGTTTGTTTGTTTGCTCGATCAGCCATCGCCCTGGATTGCAAACAGTCATTCCTTTCCATGTTAAATTTAAAAACTTCGAACTTGTATTGTTTTTCGCGCATATTCTTTTGTCCTCTTAGCAACATTCTTCATCAAATTAAATGTCGCCCCTTAAATGAAACAAGGTACCATCTGCAATGCTAAAGCATTGCAAATGGCACCTTTTTGCACTCAAGGATCGAAATATAAATTTGCCAACACAGTCGTCATGTCCCGGAGTTCATTCCCGTCAGCGCGGCGTTCATTTTTGACTACTCTAAATTTCATTGGAGTGCCATACCAAAAATACGCAGCGTCACCCGGGACGTTATTCATAGGGTCAATAAGTCATAAGATCGTAGTCTAAATGTGCTTTCCGCATCAATCGATCAAGATGATGGTCCCGATCGCGATCTTATTTTTATAATTATCAAAAATGCCGACATATATCTCCTTTTGGGTGACAGCTAATGAAGATAGATACGCCCTTCCCGTTACAGTTTATTACCAACTTTTGTGCGTTTTATCTTATCCAAGAACTCGCTCTGGTAACAGAGGTAAGTTCATTTGTGAATTTACAAGTGTCTGGATTGTTTTTATATCAGAACTCCCACTAGTAACAGATGGTGACTTCGTCCGCGGGTGGCAACAAGTGAAAATATGAAAATATGATTCTCGCAGCTGTTGGTTTTTAAGAACTCTCATTGGTAACAGAGGCAAGTTCGTGTGCAGTGCATTTTTACAAACAAGAGCCTGGAACTCAGACTGGTAACATTTGGTTGGTTTTGCTCCCTTAACAAAGTTTTTAGCTTATGCCCCAACAAAGCCCCCCCCCCCCCCCCCCTTACTCCATGAGGCACGAACGCAGGGTTGACCTCCAATAAATAAAACATCCCTAATCCTACCTACATGACTTTTTATCCCATAAATGGCCGTTTATTTGAGCAATAAAGGCCTTGGATAAATTTTTGCTTCATTCACCAAGTAGGGTGATAAATTTTTCCCATAGGTTTAACACTGAAATAATTTATTCCCTTAGTAGCGACGGACTTGTTGACCTCTAGTCTCTACCACATTTGTCTAGCATAATTAATAGTTCGATTATTGATTTCTTTAAATCTTTTTGAAAGCATTACAAAATGCCAGTAGAAAACACCACACACTACTCATATAACAAAGTATTTTTTGCAAGTTTAGCTCAAGTTTGTAGAGGAATTATTTTTAGACAAATGTTTTACTGCGCCTTGTTTATTTTTGCCAATTTTGCTGGTCGATCGAATTGGGCCAATGTGCTCCTCACTACTCGCTGTGTTTTGTAGCGAATGATAGCACAATTTTGCCGCGACTGCCCTGTAGATGATTTATGGGATAACCAAAATAAACGTTTAGTGTTTTCAAGTAAAAAGTTTATTCTACTCGTAGAATTAAGAGTGAAACCGACTCGCCAGAGGCTCATCGGTTTCATTCTTAATCCAACTCGTAGAAAAAAGTTTTTACTTGAAAACGCTATACGTTTATTCGAAATATAATTCATCCCACGTCTCCGTGTAATCATATCGAATGGACTCAGTCTAATATATCACACAGCAATCACAATCTCATGAGCTACAACACAGCCTCCCCCTACACGCCACCACGCCCACATTAAGTACGCAACAAACGCTACCACCAAACACTACGCCAAGCATTGCTGTTCGTCACACACGGACTCGGGCAGCCATACCACACATCAATTAAATTTGTCCACGAGCACATAAACAGCCTACTACCACTCGCCGCCCCACATCTGCGCCTCCCCTCTCAATAAACCCGTCGAGGCCCAGGCAAATATGCCACTCATCAATAACATGTAATTCGACCTGCTCCTCGTGGCACTCATATTAACAACCCTAGCTCCATATTGTATACTCCGAAAACACCATCCCGCCCCAGCCCACAATTCAACTTTAGTACGCTTTATTGTATCCAAGCATCCCCGCTGGTAATAGAGGCACCTTCATCTATTTTGCCTATTTACAAGACTCTGGAGTGTCTTTTATCAGACTCCCCACTAGTAACAGAATGAGTTCGTGCGCTTGAAGATTTGATTCTCATAGCTGTTGGTTTTATTCAAGAACTCACACTCGTTGTATTTTACAGGAAGAAAAAAATTACAATACTTTAACTCTTTACCTAATATGAAAAGCAGACGACACTTGCAAACAAAATTCTTGAATAACTAGGCTCGTTCCAGTGAGGGGTCATAACCTATGTTTTTGAGACAAAAAATGAAAAAAATAATGAAAATTAATTAGCAATTTTTTAGAATAGCGCTGGCCGGTTTTGGCCGTTACGTTGGGTAAAAAGTTAACATAATAGTAGCATTAAACTACAACTGAACATTGGCATGGCGGGGGTTCGAACCCACGCCGAGAGAGTTTCCTTCGGCACCAACCGCCTAGCGAAACTATACTGAACCACGCACACCACTCGTGTGCGTGGTTCAGTATAGTTTCGCTAGGCGGTTGGTGCCGAAGGAGTGGTGTGCGTGGTTCAGTATAGTTTCGCTAGGCGGTTGGTGCCGAAGGAAACTCTCTCGGCGTGGGTTCGAACCCCCGCCATGCCAATGTAAACAAAACCAGCGTCCTTTCTTAATTCTATGGCATCCGAGAAATTTGAAAACGACAAGTACTGTCGCTGATTTTTTCTGAGGTACAGTTCGTAGAATTAAGTGCTTAGATGCAACTATCTGATGTACAACTGAACAGTTTCATAAGAAGTGATCAACAACAGTATCAACGGCAACTATAACTCTTTTTCATTGTTAGCAAATGTGGAGAAATAAACCTGTAGTTTTATATGAATAAAGTAGAAAAACAGGCAGAAAAGTACAATTTAAATCCATTGCATTTTACAGAAAGAACAATTTACAACACTATAACGTCAGTACTGAGAGTAACTATAATTTTCAAAACTCTTTCTTTTTAGTGAATGGAGGAAATTTACCTAGAGTTTTATATGGTAATAAAATAGACAAAGAAGAGAGAAAAGTAGTTTTACAGGAAAACTATTCATAATACTATGGCATTAGTACCAAGACTAACAATAACTTTATAAAAAAATTTTTATTGTTAGCTACTGTGGAGAAATATACCTAGATTCCGATTCTTTTATTTTGCGGTGTAAATATGCATGTATAACAGAGCAGATTATACAATTGTTGTTACAATACATAATGCAAATGGACATACCGCAGGGACATGGCATATCCAGATTGGCTGTCTACCCGTCAACCCCCTGTAATGAGTATGTTATCTTTAACACTGCAGACTAACTCGAAACTAGACACTTTTTACTATGCTTTGACCCCTAACCGCCCCCCCCCCCCCCCCCCCCATTATAATTAAGTACTATTTTGTGTACGCATTCTGCACACCTGGTGGGTCACTTGGAGAAACAATGAAAAACAATGGGACGAGATACTCAGAGGTACTTCAAACTAAGAGGTAGATGTCAATTAATCATATTTTTTCTTGGATAAAATATTGTTTAAACTGAGAGGAAGATGAGGATAACACTTGACCTGGAGGAGGAGGCAACATCTTTAGGAGAGTCTCGATGGCCCTAGGAATGGTAATAATGGCGTCTGTGCAAGAAGTAACTACGCGTTACAGTCGGGGCAATGTGGATTGTTACATTGGACATTATCGGCATATGACGACAAAAATTTAAGTTTTAGTTTTCTTTTCAATTCATTACGGTTACTCAAGTTATGAAATTCGTCGACCAGATCATTCCATAACCTCGGGTACGCAAACATGGGTAACTCATCCAACGACCTTGTCCGTGTTTTGTTTAGCCGTAATTGCCCCGTTTGTCTTGTGTTCATACAAGATGGGTTGTGTACAACGATGAAGTAATTATTCAGGGACTGGGAAATTTGACTTGTTTCCAGTCAAATATAAAAAGGCAGGCCTGGAATACAAACGTGGCGTTCACTTTAAGAATCTTGTCTTGTAAGAAAAGAGGGTCTGTGTGCGAATTATAATTTTTATTATTTATAATTCGGAGTGAACGTTTCTGTATTTTGGGGAGTCTCCTTACTGCTCTTGAAGTGCCCCAAATATGGATACCGTATACCAGATGGAAGTGGACTGGAGCGTAATATAAAGTTTTAAGGGCTTCATGTGGTAATATCTTTTTTACTTTGTTTAGTGCGTAGTTTGCCCATCTTATTTTGGAGTTGATTTTAAATACGTGGGCTTGGTAAGACAGATTCTCGTCGAGGTGTATACCCAGAAATTTCAAGGTTTGTTCTTCCTCATGGCGACCTACTCTTTCGATTTTTTTGTTGTTTATTGAAATTTCAGGAATGACGGTATTCTTATTATTAGGTGTTGGATTTATCAACATATGTTTTGTTTAGTAGAATTAACTGGTTGGCCGAGCACCACTCAGACACTTTGTTGAGTTCATCTTTGGTTCGTGCCGCAAGACGTTTAACGTTCGATGACGATTCATATGTAGAGGTATCGTCCTCAAATGAAAGAAGATTTAACGATGTTGCGGTGCTGATATCGTTAATATACAACAGCAATAGTATAGGACCAAGTATTGATCCTTGTGGAACACCACGCGTTGTTTCAGCCAAATCAGATTTTCTGTCGCCATATGGGACGTATTGGTACTTGTTGGATAGGTAGCTCCTAAACCAGTTATTAATTATACCCCTGAATCTATATTTTTTCTGTTTGCACAACAAAATGATGTGATTTATAGTGTCAAAAGCCTTAGAGAGAGCTAGAAATGTTGCTGAGGTATCATTTTTAGTATCTTTATTGTTTTTCGATCCTAAATGCTTAAGAAGTTGCATCACAGGATGTATAGTAGAGTGAAACTTTCTGAATCTGTATTGATGATGGTAGAGAATGTTGACTGAATCTAAGTATTTTGTTATTCTATTGGACATAAGTTTTCTAACTCTTTGGAGAAATCTGGCAAGATGCTAATGGGTCTGTAATTATTAAATTTATGTTCATCGCCTACTTTGAAAATAGGGATTACTTGACCTATCTTCATTTTGTTCGGGACTATGCCATGGGCAAATGAATTGTTAATTATGTGAGTCAGAGGTACTATGATCTTATCAATTGTATGTTTAAGAAGGCAGGTGGTCATACCTTCACAATCCTCTCTATTTTTCCATTTCATTTAATTTATAACATTTCTAACTTCTATCGGTGTTGTGGGGGTTATAAAAAACTTATGTGGATAATTATTATCCATGTAATCAAAAATTGTTCTTGGGGTTGATTATTTGTTCACTCGTAATTTTTCCTGTGTTTGAAAAGTAATTGTTGAATTCCTGGCCAATTTCATTGAGATTGTTTATTTCCTTCTCATCCTCCTTTATAAAGAATGATGGCAAAGAGGAAACGCATTTGGCCCTGTGTATGGTTTCATTTATAATTTGCCATGTTTTACGTAAACTGTTTTTGTTTTCCGTAAGTATTTCTTAGTAGTATATTGCTTTTCTTTGTTTTTTGATCCTGTTGAGTACCCTACAGTAGTTTTTAATATTCCTGTTCTGTTGGCGCTTTTAGTTTTTTATTATAAAATTTGGATTTATTATTTGATGAAGTTAGGAGCCCTTTAGACATCCACGGATTTGGTTTTATGAGTCTTTTACTTATTGGCGTACATGCACGTCTCAAGGGGAATTCTTTTTCAAAAGCTGATGAAAATATGTTAGAGAATATATCATATGCGAAATTAGGGCAATTAGCCTCGAAAACTGGTGAAAAGTCAGTTAGGGATAAGAGTGTTTTAAAGGTGGCTATACTATTTTTGTTTATCTTGCGCTTCAGCGTGCTCGTTGGGATATCTTTGGGTTTTAGGAGAGTTTCTGCATAAAAGGTGGCAAAAGTGATCCGATACGTCTGTAATAACAACCGATAGGGATGTACATATATGATTTGAAAAGATGTGATCAATTGAGGTAGCCGAGTGACAGGTTGAATGCGTTGGTTTTGTTATGTGAGAAAGAAAGCCCTGGATTATCATTATATCAATATAATTGGCGGTATTACTGAGAGTGCAAGCTTTCAAAACGTCAATGTTAAAATCACCCATAATATAAGCTTTTTATTCTCATTATTTAGTCTATCTGCTAACTAATTTAATTTGGACAGGAAGAGATCTATATTTGCTTTCGGATGAGTATTCGGCCTATATATTACCTCCACTGTTTTAAAACATTTATTAACCCTTTACCCAACGTAACGGCCAAAACCGGCCAGCGTTATTCTCAAAAATTGTCATTTAATTTTCATTATTTTTTCATTTTTTGTTTCAAAAACATAGGTTATGACCCCTCATTGGAACGAGCTCGTTGAGCTCGTTCCAATGAGGGGTCATAACCTATGTTTTTGAGACAAGAAATGAAAAAAAATAGTTATTCAAGAATTTTGTTTGCAAGTGTCGTCTGCTTTTCATGTTAGGTAAAGGGTTAAATTGAATTTCAATAAAAAGGGATTAAAAGACGTGCGGAATGAAAATGGAAAGGTCATGGCGTATTTGAAGGCTACATCTTCCTTGATATAGATTCCAACACTACCGCGTGGGCTTTGTGTGTTTTAATTAGGCTGTGGTAACCTTTCAACGGATATCACATATTAGGAAGAATTTGGAATATTTCTGTAAGACCTATAATTTCAAACCGATTGTGAGAATCCTGTACTTCACAGAGAAGCCCTTTTGGAGGATCCCAGTGTGCTTTGAGACTTTGACAACTGAGATGGAGTAACGAAAATCCTCCTTCTTGAATATTGAAATCTACTGGGATTTCCTTTGGTGAGTGGTGCTGGCATTCGTTCAGGGGTCGTTTTATGGGGATAGCCGGGTCTTTATCTGTGTTTGGGTGTATATGATAACAGATATATCTAAAGTGGTATTCTGTCTGGATCTCGTCTATCGTTGTGTTACCCGCCATTCTTCAAAATGCGGCCACTCATGGGTGCTCGCAGAAAGTAATATGACTTATAGTTCGGCTGGATTGTTCTTAATGGAAGGAGGTCAAGGCCAAAGCAACAAGAATATTCAACTGGAATAAGAAGGGTGTAGTGCAGTGTTGAGAGATAGAACACGGCGGAACAAATAAAACATAAAAAGTAAGCAAAAAACATATGTACAATTATCACTGAGAATAGTCAGGTGCCCTTCCTGTAGGGTGAGGAAGTGTGTAAAGAACAGTCAAGGCGGTGTTATGGATATCTTCTGGCTTATAGGATAATCGAGACAAAATATTTTCTTAATACTTGCTATACGCTAATTGTCAAGAATTTTTCATTCCTTGTCCAAAAGGTAAACCGATTTTCCCCACTGGCGCTAGCCCAACGAGCTCATTCCAGTGAGGGGACCTATGCAAACTTTTCAAAACAAAAACTGTAAACATAAACTTTGGAGAAGATTTTTATGAGTCGCGCTGGGCACAGGTTTACTGGGTTACTTAGGAACTCAGTACAGTTAATCAATTTACCTAGGGTCCACACAATATTGTGTGGACACAAAGTAAATTATTCTTGTTTTGGAAAGTGCCCCTCATTCAAGAGAGCCCTCGAACTCAGACCGAAGACAAGGGAGCCACAATCTGTAGACCCCTTTTGCGATATGAGTCGCACGGGCACGAGTTTTCGCCAAAAATCAACATCTAAGATAACTCTCCAGAGGGGTCCCCAGACGGTCATTATCATTTCTTGTCCCAAAAAGATGTCCTGTGACTCCCCATATGTTCGAGACCCGCGGACTCGATCCAATGAGAGAACACAAACCATATTCCAGAAACCAAAATTTGGAACATAAAATTAAATAATGGGTGTGCGCTGGTCAAGGGGGTAGTGGCTTACTTAAACACTCGGTGCATTGGGTTGATTTCTAGTACAGTATGTGTGTGTGGGGGGTGGGGGGGGGGCTTCTTAAAAACTCTTGATAACATATTAATGTTTCATTCACTTATCGCAAAACATCAGAATCTTTTCCTCCTACCGAAACCGGATTTTCATTCTTGTCCCAAAGAGATGGTAAGTGACTCCCCATTGGGTCGAGCAAAACGGACTCGATCCAATAAGGGGATACACTCTTTATTCCTGGAACAAAAATTGAAAACATTAAGTTTAATTAGGATTTATGGGTGTGCGCTGGTCAAAGGGGTAATGGCTAACTTAAGCACTCAGTGCATTATGTTGATTCATAGTGCATTATGTGTGTGTGTGGTGGGGGGGGGGGGGGGAGAGGGCTTCTTAAAATTTAAAAACCTTGATAAAATATTAATGTAACATTCGCTGATTGCAAATCATCAGAATCTTTACCTCTTACCGAACGTGGATAATAATTGACACTTAAAAATAGATTTAATGAAAAGCTCAGAAATTTTCATTCATTATCCCAAAAAAATGACCCGCGTCTCCTATTTGGAACGAGCCTAACGGGCTAGTTCTAACGCGAGAACGCGTGCCAATTTTACGAAACAAAAATAGAAAGCATAAAACAGAAATGTCATTTTCCGAACTCACACCTTAGAGTGCCCCCAGGAGGGCTGTCTTTGAATTAGTTCTACCACTGCTAATGTCACGATTGACATATCAAGATACTTTGAGAGGGGGTCAGTGCAAGTCTGAGAGACTTGATACGATGGAATAGCTAGAACATGCACAGGTAAACAAAAACATATGTACAATCATCACTATATATAGTTTGAAGCTGTGTATGGAGTATTCAAGGGATATTCTGGATCGCTTCTGGCTTCTTGAGTAACCAAAATAAGTATTTGTTTTCGCCGAAAACCCCGTGCCCCCACGAAAGAGTTTAATAGGGTAACAATAGAGTTTTGGAGAGTAATACAATTGACATAGAAGAGAGAAAAGTAGTTTTACAGGAACAAACACTCACAATACTATGACATGAGTACCAAGAGAACTTTGGAAAATATTTTTTATTGTTAGCGACTGTGGGGAATATATCTAGAAGTTTATAGGTAATAAAATAGACATAGAAGGGAGAAAAGAAGTTTTACAGAAACAACTATGCACAATACTATGACATTAGTACCAAGAGTAACAATAACTTTAAAAATCGTTTTTATTATTATCGACTGTGGAGAAATATGCCATGTGGTATGTGTCGTAAAATATTCCTACAAATAAGAGGCAGAAGTAAAAAAACATTAAATGCCTTGTATTTTACAGAAAGTAAAATTCACAATACTTTGACATCAGTACCAATGGCGAGTTCAAAGAAGGGCAGGTATATTCTGAACCTTAAGTCTTCCGTTAATAACTACCGCATATACATTTGCATAGCACAGCTGTAGGTGACTTGACAGTGTTTCTACATTATTGTTGGCTGCCGGTACAGACAGCCAGCAATAATGTCAAGATAAATGCATTTATTATACGCTAAACGATAGATTATCGAAGAAATTGCGGAAAGATAGAAATCGTATCCCCAACTGTGAAGATATAGAAATTTTCACTTTCACGGGATCAATCAAAATGGCTGCTTTCAAAGCATCACTTCAAAGTGAATGCGAGTCCAATTATCACTGGAAATGATCAATTCGTTCTAAAAACGTATAATGAAAAGTAAATCTCGTGTTTTTTGAGTGGATACCGATCATTTCCAGCAATAATTCAACACGTATTCACCTTGAGTTGATGCATGAAACCCGCTTGTCCAAAAATGGTCTGAAAGTCCGTAATATAGGTTTTTGGTTTGGTACGTCCTTTAAAGGACGTATCAAACCAAAAATGCATATTACGGACTTTCAGGCCATGTTTGGACCAGAAACCCGCCAGCTGAATCAGATTGCAAGGCGCTATCTGTTCCGAGTATCAATCAAATCACTTCCGCGTTTCAATGATTCAATGCGCTGTTTACTTTCATGCATCAATTCAAGGTTGAAACGAGTGGAATTATCAGATTCTTATCAAAAGCGTATGATAAAAAGAAAATCTAGTGTTTTTGGGTGGATACCGAAAATTATCTCACTTGTGATCGAGACAAATGGATTTTTTCGCTCGCGCAAAATAAACATTTGTCGCGGTCACTCATGAGATAATTTTTGGTATTCTCTCAAAAACACTAGATATCCTCTATATATCGGTAAAGTTCTCAAAGAAGTATAAACTTGGAACAACATTTTCAGAAATATATAAAAGGGGTAGTTTGTGGCTGTAGGTTGACTTGGGGTTGATTAACAGCTTATTTCACAATTCTTTTGAAAACAAGTAGGAACACTGCTTTGATGCAGATACGCTTTAGCTTTTATTTAGTTTAAATATTTTTCATTTGTGAAAAGAAGTATGGCAACAGAAGCAAAAGTGCTGTGAGTGAAACGTACAATAATACCATACAGACTAAATTACAACTTCCTGAAGGTGCTGTATAAGTAAAAGAATTTCGTTTATTCTGAAATTCCCACCTTTGATATTCCTTAAATTCAAATTAAATAGACACAAATTATACATCAAAATGAAGGATGAGAGGAAAAGAACACGCAAAACATATGTAATGTACTCCTACAGTAGACAGCAGGCACCACTGGCTCCTGGAAGTCTGCTACTGTATTCGTACCAGAACTGATACTATAATAATATTTCCGGACAACAACCTGTGACCAAATGTGCTTCATATATCCAAGAATAAAGCGAGTGCATCAAAATTCTTCAAAACACAGCGACAGAGCTGCAGGGGGTAAATTCCAAAACTGTCGGCTTTGTTTACATCGTAAATTACTTTCGATTTCCGGTCAACGTCATCGGATGGAAAAGCATCGATATACAACGCCGTCTAAAATCAAATAATGAGATCGCTTTAACATTCTATTATTAAATAGAGACTGCGCAGTTGCCATATTCTATGCAAGGTATCATTACACCTGTTGAAATTTCTTAGAATTACGATTTTGTTTTTCGATGGAAATTCGTGGTATCGAGTGATTTGCGCATGTCCGTCGAACGTGGCATCCATCTTCAATATAAAATGCAAGCAGTATTGTCCTTTTCCCAAATGCAGTCCTATCGCTGCACTCTAAAGTGTTTTGAATATCTAGCATTGTTCTTGGATATGTGAAGCACAGTTAGCCACAAGTTGTTCACCGGAAATATTATTTTATTATCAGTTCCGGCACGAATACGGTAGCAGACTTCCAGGAACCAGTGGTGCCTGCTGCCAACTCTATGGGTTTTTACATATGTGTTTCGTGTTCTAAATATCTCATCCTTCATTTTGATGTATAATTTGTGTATATTTAATTTGAATTTAAGGAATATCAGAGGTGGGAATTTCAAAATAAGCAAAATTATCTTACTTATATAGCACATTAAGCCATCTCCAGAACACAATGTGTAACTCCTGACTGTTATGGCGAAAAAGTTGAATAACATGTATTCGATATTTATAGCTTGTAGTTACAATTTCAACTTTGGACACGTTGTTGAAGAGATCGGGTGGAAAGGATTTAGATTGGCAACATGCAACGTCCATAAATTACCTGCCACTTGCAAAGCCGTGGTGAAGTATGTGTGCCCAGGAGTCTGTCAAGAAGGACTGTACTGAACCTGGAATAAGCCCCTAATTGAAAATAAGCCCACCTACCACTTTTTCAAATTGCAGTTTTAAGAGTCCCCTCCTTTTAAATAAGCCCTGTTGCTGACTTTGGAATGACAATATTGACGCCAGCCATATTAGTAAGTACTTTTAATAAAAACGAACTCCTTACTGAAGGTACGATATCAACATTTGTTTTTCAATTATGTTCTGTTCAAATGCTTGAAAAAATTCAACAAAACCATATCATGTGATCTCTCTTTGGAACGAGCTCAACGAGCTCGTTCCAATGAAGAGTCACATGATATGTTCTTGCTGAAATTGTTTTAATTTTCTTTTACTGTTCAACTTGTAAATTATGCAGAGTGACGTACCAGTTTGTTAGGTAAAGGATTAATACATCTTTGTTATGGGACTGACTGAGTCATCTAACTTTGTGTGAACTTTGCACCTAAATTCTCTTGCAGGCTTGACGTCTCAAAAATAAATAAACCCATCCATATTTTGCCGTCTGGTACTTCATACACCCATCCCCTGGGGGAGGCTTATTCCCGGGTCAGTACGGTGAGCTAATGATTCATGCTTCTTGCCTTGACAAAAGGGTAATTAGTTATAAACGACTAGCACATCGAACACAAGTGGTTAAACTTGTGTTCAGTGCAAAAGCCGACCGCAGCTTTGTGGTAAAAATGGAATGTTCTAAGTTGTCTAATACAAATCACTTAATGTAATATTTAAAGATAACTTTTACATCGAGCTCAATTGTAACTCGAAGAAATGTTTTACCCTTTCAGTATATCAGTATAACTAACGTAAACAGCTATGTGCACCAACTGGGTCTGACTTTTCAGCCCGATTTCTAGATAAACTTTCAATTGTCCTAAAAGCAGACCGCAGCTTCGCGGTATAGATGTAATGTGATATTACAAATAACAATTTAATATTATAGATTACTTTTACATCGAACGGGGGTGTAATTCGCAGAAATGTTTTACGCTCTGTACATATCTCTGTATATATGTAAAAGTGTAAAACGCGCATCAGTTGGGTTTGGTCCCAACTGATGCTGCTTGCATCAGTTGGGTCCGACTTATCAGGCTGCTTTCTACATAAACTTTGCATTATTCGAAGACTCTCCATTATCCTAAAACTCCACTGTCCTAAGCCTCCACCCCCAACAAGCCAGTCCGGTCGCGATACACTGTATCGCCCCCGGGCAGATTTTTGGGTGATGGAGTCCCAGGATGAGAGGGGTATTAGCCTCTCGTCACAGTGACCGACACAGAAATAAAAACGGGCAGATTTTTGGGGGATGGAGTCCCAGGATGAGAGGGGTATTAGCCTCTCGTCACAGTGACCGACAAAGAAATAAAAACTTTTATTGTATACGTGAACACGTTTGAAACTTTGACGATTAATTTGGATAATAAAATTAACATTTACCTTACGTAAAATATCAGTATTAACGAAATGAGGTAACCGCCCCATGGTATCACTTCTTTCTGCTAAGTAAATGATACACTGGGTGAAGTAATGATCAGCAATTTCGAGTGCACCTCACCTGCAAGCTGCTGTAATTAACCCTTTACCCAACTCAGACGATATCAAAATTTATTATTTTAAATATCATTTTTTCACATTTTTTAAATAATTTCAACAAAACCATATCATGTGACCCCTCGTTGGAACGAGCTCGACAAGCCCGTTCCAACGAGGGGTCACATGATATGGTTTTTTTGAAATTTTTTTGAAAAATGATGTTTTTTCAACTGCTGAATTTGCATATTACGCGGACAGATGCGGGCGATTCGTTAGGTAAAGGGTTAAGAGAGATTTTTGTAGAGGTTGTCATTGGGGTTGCTACACGATAGGCGCAGCCTGCAGTAATAGATTTGGGTTTTATGTGATTTGATTAAACGTTATCGAAAAAGACATGCAAATATTATCAAATTGTTGAAGACTACTATATTAAGCCTACACTTATGGTCGCGCCAAAACACACATTTTGTTCAAAGAGTACAATTTTGTTATGAATGCATGGCTCTAGTTTGCTGCAGACACGAAGAGAGTGCCGAAAATTATTGTGTTGTCTGGCGATCCAGAATGATTATATCTGAATAAGGAAGAATACAATTAATGTATCCGTTTGTTTGTTTTTGCAATTGAAACCATGGCATGTACAACATTTTAGGTGGCCTAAATCAAATGAGAACTGCCAGATACAAAAGCGTGCCTAGGTTTCCAATACAAGACTTCGCGCGTTGAACAAGAACAAACAAAATCCATTTTGGTGCGACAGTAACATGGGACAGCGAGAGTCTGATGAAAGTAGTGGAGCTATTCATCTCTTTAGAACGGATTGCTGGGATGCCAGTGAAAAACAACGCCACCCAAACTAGACAGCCCCCTCATTCCCAAGATTGGGTCAAGTCAATCAACGCGGTACCTCATCCCTACCCATGACGTTTGATGACTGTAGTCACAGCGTAACAGCTTTCATTTCACCAAACGTCATAGTGTTTACCTAGTACTGAAACTAGTCACACGGTATCAACTTTCTAATCTCAGCACAAGGTTTTGTCGATATTAAATAGGACGTGTTGTAAATATTCGATTCGCATTGCAACGAAGAATGTGTACAATATCAACGTATATATTTTTCACAGCCATCAAAGTATACTTTTTTACATTTTTAAGCTGTGGGCACAGTGGCGCTGTGTACTAAGGTGTACTGCACGTCGATTGTGCACTTGTCTTCAACCAATGCTAACTACTTGGCTGGAGTTAGTACGTTGAGGAGTCGGACGTTGCCGTTGCTCGGTGGTTCTCTCCGGGTACTCCGGCTTCCTCCACCCATAAAACTATCCTCCAGGAGGTGACCCTGGCTGTCGAAATGTCGATAAACCCAAATAAATAAATAAATAAATAAATAATTTTTAAAAGTGATCGACGATTGCCAGGAGTCGTAAACTTGAAAACATTCGAGAATTTTGTTTTTGTTTTGGAGGGGTGGTGGTGGGGATGAATGTTATTTATTTATGGAAACTTTCCCCACCCCCTAAGATGGCGACGGAGACATCTTCTATATGTGACTGATGAGCTTTCCGGTATTTTTGTTGTACATGGATCTGTAGGTGGAATACAAGGAAACATGCAGATGAATTACGAGGAACACTTATGTCTGTTGAAGTCTGGAATAGACAATTCACGATAATCACGTTATTGTTTCCCCCATCGACATGAGGTGACGCATTGTATCCTTATTTTATTATTTGATAATAAAGGTCGAGTTAAACTTGTGTGCTCAGTACTTCTCAATCAAATATGTTGTTATAAGTGTACTGACTGACCACACTGGTCCAAAGGTAAAAACTGTGTTTTCTCATTATAGTATAAGATTCAACAGGCATGGCGAGTAAAGGGAAATTATGAAGACAGACAGGAATAACATTATGTTAACCCTTTACCCAACGTAACGGCCAAAACCGGCCAGCGCTATTCTCAAAAATCGCCAATTAATTTTTAAAATATTTTCATTTTTTGTCTCAAAAACATAGGTTATGACCCCTCGTTGGAACGAGCTCGTCGAGCTCGTTCCAACGAGGGGTCATAACCTATGTTTTTGAGACAAAAAATGAAAAAAATTAGTTATTCAAGCATTTTTTTTGCAAGTGTCGTCTGCTTTTCATGTTAGGTAAAGGGTTAAGTGTTCAATGGAAAACTTTTATTTAGAAGTGGGGACAATACAGGGTAATAAAATCGTCAGAGAAGGAGTAATGGAGGGCTGTAGTCGCAACTAGCGAGGGGAGAAATCAAAGAGGTCTGTGGGTGGCCTGCGTGATAACGAGAAGCCAGGTTTTGAAGAGTCCCTTGATGGCACCCTTCGGGGGACACTAATGTTTAAGCTGAGGTCGCGGTCGCTGGAGCATATGGGCAAAATTGGGAAAACAACGAAAATGAGTGCCGGATGTGTAGTTTAATAGTAGCGGAGATCCCAGACCACTTTCTAGTTGAATGTCCAAAATATCAGTCGAACAGAATAAGATTCACTGGAAGTATATTGGGGAAGTTGGATGGGAAAATGAGGGATATGTGGGTATTGGGTGACACAAGGGAGAGGGTTAGTGCGCTTATCGGAGAGATTGGGAGTAATGAGGTACGGGATGTCACCAAACAGTTCTTTTCTTGCGTAGGGGGAGAGACAAGGTGTGAGGGTAGGGAGCTATTTGGGAGCACATGGTTAGTTAAGGCCTTCTCATCTGAAATCCGTGACAAATCAGCAGTCGGCCAAAGTATTTTTATTATTACATATGATAATGAATGGATGATAGCTACATAAAAAGAAATCACAGAAACAGGTGTGAACAACAAAATGAGCACATGATGGACTACACAAAGCATGTTGGCAGAATGAAAGACGATCAAACGCATATTCACTGCATAACTGGAGAGAGTGGGGAAATTTTCAAAATACAGCCTTTGTGGAAATACTGCAGAAAGAAGTTCTAGAGGGCTTTACATGGTTGATCCCATTGATGAGTATGCAGTGCAGCAGTTTAAGGAGTATCGTGGAAAATAAATAGGTGAATAAAATTTATTACTTTCCAAAGTGTGATTTTTTTGGATTTCCAGGTTTCATTATAAACGATACCTTCACAAGTGAATTATGCAATCAACAATTTGGTCACGTATCCATGCGCGCAAACGAAGAAGCTTTTCCGTGGGTGTAATGGGGACTTCATTGTTTTTTTGTTTTTTTAACTCTTTACCTAACATGAAAAGCAGACAACACTTGCAAAAAACATTCTTGATTAACTGTTATTTTCGCTTTTGTCTCAAAAACATAGGTTATGACCCCTCATTGGAACGAGCTCGTCGAGTTCGTTCCAATGAGGGGTCATAACCTATGTTTTAGAGACAAAAATGATAAAAATAATGAAAATTAATTGGCGATTTTTGAGAATAGCGCTGGCCGTTTTTGGCCGTTACGTTAGGTAAAGGGTTAAATAATATAATTATCGTTAATAATGAAAAGTAATAAACAGAGTAATCGCTTGATTGGACTGGTTCCGTGAAATAATTCATTCGAGGCGAGGGACTATATTGTAAAACACTCGTGCGCATTCGCGCACACGTGTTTGTACAAGGTCCCTCACCTCTCATGAATTATTTCACGTAACCAGTCCAGTCAAGCGATTACTCTCTATGTAATTGTAAAAACAGACAAAAATAATAGTATTGTACATATACAAAATGATAATAGAGAGAGAGATGGTTAGAGAAACGATTTGTGAATATTGATTGATTAGGACTCAAAACGATATGGTATCACAGAACTAAATAGGCGACCATTATAACGTTCAGGCGAAAAAAATATGATCGCATAAGTTTAATTTTGGCATTCAAATATCTTTGTCAAGTATAGCCCTTCAGAAAACTTTTCTTGACACGAAACCTGTGGGTCGTGCAACAAATAAAAGAGAAAAAATGACACGAAAGCAAGTACCAGTCAGGTGCACATATTTTTCAGGGAATTCCCTTCAAAAACACCTAAAAAGTAAATTGTATTTTTTAGGTCCAAAAGTCATCAAACCACTCTTTTTGTATCAGGAATATTTAATAATAATGCAAGATGTCAACAGAATGTTTCAAATGTTTATTGAAACAATATATTTTCCAAAAGCTGTTTATTTTTAGAGATTGCATCATTTCAAGGCGGGAAACTCGAATTGAAATATTTTGTTTTGCGATACCATATGGAATATTGTATAAAACAATCTACAGTTGTCCCCCTTAATGCGTTACTAGATGCAGCCATTTTGTTATCAGCGAAATCGTTCACCCTTGTTCGTCGAAAGCAATCAATCAGTAAAATTGGCGTTACCTGGCAAAAGGGGGTAGTTTTTGTATGGTGAGGAATTAACCCTTTACCCATCGCAGACGATATCAAAAATTATTATTTTAAATATCATTTTTTTAAATTTTTCAAAAAATGTCAACAAAACCATATCATGTGGCCCCTCGTTGGAACGAGCTCGACGAGCTCGTTCCAGCGAGGGGTCACATGATATGGTTTTGTTGACATTTTTTTAAAAATAATATTTTTTCAACTGCTGAATTTGCATATTACGCGGGCGGATGCGAGCGATTCGTTGGGTAAAGGGTTAATAATATTAAGTAAGGATTGGGTGCATGAAAAGAAAAAAGAAGCGAGTTGTGCCCAAAATTCAACGCAAACTAAAATTCAGAGTTTTAAGCCGAGATTCGTCGAGAAGAGATAGTTCAGTTAACCCTATACCCAACGTAACGGCCAAAACTGGCCAGCGCTATTCACAAAAAATCGCCAATTAATTTTTATTATTTTTTGTCTCAAAAACATAGATTATTCGAGCTCGTTCCAAAGAGGGATCATAACCTATGTTTTTGAGACAAAAAATGAAAAAAAATTAGTTATTCAAGAATTTTGTTTGCAAGTGTCGTCTGCTTTTCATTTTAGGTAAAGGGTTGTATGAACGTCGGGTCTTCTCTAGTGACGAAGTAGCGACGTTCGGATAGCTGAATTGGGAGAAGAGGAAACTGCGGACTTTATGAAAAGAATGAGAAACAATAACACTGGCAGAAAACTCTAACAGAACTGAGAACATTTTATAAATATTTTATCTGGTTTGATAAATAAAGAGGTTATTTCTCTGTTAGTTTCATATCGGCCGAGATATCAGCCCTCGGTAACTTCACATTAGCCGTCGACCTTCCTTCTAAGTCTAATGTGAAGTTACATTGGGCTAAAATATCAGCCTTCGATAAGTTCACATCAGCCTTTGACCTTCTCTGTCTGATATATAGTTACCGCGGATTGATATCTCGGCCATTATGAAACTAACCAAGTAATAACCTCTAAATAAATGAACATGAAAATACAACGCGCGTGAATAATGATAGCATAGAGACGTAAGTGAGAATGTATTCTGAAAACAGACAAAAATAACAATATGGTACAGTGAACAATAATGAATATACATGGTTGTCAGAAAGCAACTGTTCAAAGAGAAAGAGAAGAATAATATGATGGCACAATGAATGATCGAGATAAAAATCTGGTGAGTGAAACGGGTAATAGAAACACGCCCCTTTTGTTATCGGTCATCAGATGTTGCTGCATTGCCTTCCATCAATTCATCAACATCTGTTGATTGATAACAAAAGGCGTATGTCACATCAAAATGGTATTACGAAAAGACATGACGATAATATTATGGTATGATTATGATCAACAAATTATGGTTTTATGGTCGTGAAGACTTTTGAAGCTTTGATTATTACTTTCGTTAATAAAGTTAACACTACTCTTCCGTAAAATATGAGATAACTGCCCTATGGTACAGTTAAAACTGGAAGTCCTGTCATGAAATGCGCACAAATAGCACGTCGATCTGCGCGTTAATCTACGCGTTATGACCATAGTAAGGCTATCAAATTCTGTACACATGGTCTGTGCACAAGCAATGTTTCAGCCAATGGACCTCCGGAGGTCCATTGGCAGAAACATTGCCTGTGTTTTCTATGAGTAACCAGGAGAACCTGCCATGCTTTGGATGCCATTCGATATGGCAATTGCGCGCAATTCCTACACGCAGTTAAGCCTAGATAAGCGCACAGTTCGTGACAGGACTTCTAGTTTTAACAGTAACACTTCTTGTATCAACAAAAGAGAAGCACGATGGATAAACAGACATCACGTAAACAGACAAGAATAATATTATGATATGATAATTATTGGAAAAGTGCCAAGGTGGGTGAAAAGAAACCACCTAGATAGGGCAAGAAACATTATGTATTATAAATGATGAAGGATAACTCTGCATAAATAAAGTCATGCGAACAAACAAGAATACGATCATGGTATGATGGATGATAGAAATTGAAAAGTAACCAGGTGAATGTAAGATATTTTGGAAAACAGACGAATAGTACATTAGAGTATTCATGGATGAAACCAAATGAGAAAACTAGTATTATAGTATACCATTCCAAAAAAGTAGGGGATATCCAAACCGATGTTCATATTTTCGGAAAATGGTATTGGATACGCGTGATTGGACACATCAACGTGTTACCAAGTTGAGTGTGGATCATGAATGTCACCGGCCCACGAAAACGTCGTGCAGACTTTTCACACGAACGCCGCGTTAATGTCTGTGGGGTACGTTTTGAAATTTTCATTTGTACCGGACGGGCTATTTCGGAGGTCTCATCGTCCTTTCCTTGGTATAAACTCATTCATCAATAGTTTCTGGTCGAAACGTAACTTTTGAGGTATGCGAAGACTGACACGTGAGGAACGATTACCTGCCGTTGGCATGTTGGATTCTGGCAACAGAAGGCTGCATTGGCTCTAATTCGTTACTCAATCGGTGATTATCAGGTTGTGGTCACGCTACCGTCAGACAGGCAATCTTGCTGACAGACGTCGGTCAGGACGTCCAAGGGCGACAACTGCTAACCAGGATCGTTTCATCCGAACCATAGCATTACGTAGCCGCCACCAAAGTGCCTCAGAAATTGGACAGCAGCTGCAACGAGACACAGATGTGCGAGTCAGTGGTCAGACTATCCGAAAACGACTACACATCTGGAATTTGTTCGCTCGACGACCTCGAATAACTCCACGTTTGACTGAACGTCACATCGCAGCAAGGCGTAATTGGTGTGGAGCACGACAGCGCTGGGACAATCGTCGGTGGAGCAATGTCATGTTTTCCGATGAATCGAGGTTCCCTCTCGACTTCCACGACAGGCGAAACAGAATGTGGTGGCGACGGAAGGAACGATACCATGACGTAACCGTTTGGCAGCACGATCGTTTTGGTGGTGGATCGGTGATGGTGTGGGGAGGCATAACCATGACAAGCAGAACAACATTACATGTCATCCAAGGGAGTGTCACAGGGGAGTACTACCGTGTCAACATGTTAGCAGCTCATATGGTGCCATTTGCGCGATGTCACGGCCGTCGATTCATTTTCCAAGATTACAATGCAAGAGCACACAGGGCCCGTGTCGCTGCTGAGTTCCTCCAGGAGCAGAACATCACTACACTGCCTTGGCCAGCACTAAATCCACAGACCTTTCATCAATCGAACAAGTCTGAGATATGCTTGGCAGGCGCCTACGACAACGCCAACAACCCCAATCAATGTCCCAAGAACTCGCCGCTGCACTGCAGGAAGAATGGAATAACATCAGTCAAGCTGATGTTGGACGTTTGGTGGGGAGTATGCCACGTCGGATCCGCGCCAGTCTCGCGAACCGAGGAGGATTTACAAGGTATTGAGACCTTGGACAGAATGTGGCAAATTCTCGAACTGACCGTCCATGTCTTCTACAGCTCAGTGCGTGGAATGTGTCCTTGTCAGACACCTAACTATCGCTGAAATCATTCACCAGATGTCACAGTAGAATGCCTCAACTGTCGTTTTGAAGAAAATATAAATATATTTCTTCATATATCTCACTTTTATCAAATACCCCCTACTTTTTTGTAATAGTATATAATAAATGGTAATAAAGATGTATGTTGAGTAAACAGGATAAGAAAAGGGCACGACGAATGAATGGAATTGAAAACTTGGCAAAATAACAATATTCCAAGATGAATGATAGTAAAGAGAGATGATGAAAATATATAACTGCATACGTTTTGAGTAAGGGAGGGGGTTGTTCGGGTAATAACACCTCGGTTGAAAAGGTCGGGGCCAATTTGGTTATTTGTTGATAAGATGAATAACAAACGTAACAGCAAACACTTCATCAACGTCATAGAGGTTACCTTGCACAAACAGTAATAACAAAGTATAGAGGTCTAGATTTTCCTGGAGATAAAGATGAAAAAAAAAATGAAAACAAAGATAAGACGAAAAGAATGTAAAGAAGAAATATCTTGAAGAAGAGGAATTCGGCAAGTCAAAACCTTCAAGGATATGCAATTCTGGAAATATAAGGTAGAAATAATATGCTGAATTCTATAAATCGTTGACTAATGACTGGAAGAATCATTTGTCTTCCATGCATTTTTAGCTTGAGGGGCATCTGGAATTCAGAGCAATAACGTCTGTTTGAACACAAAAAGAAAAAGAACAACACCAAATTGTATGTGAGACATGTGCTCATTATGGCCAACTGTGAAGAGACCATTCCACAGTATTTGAACTTCATTACAGGGTTTTGTGGATTCAGAAGACTTTCCACCAAACATTTTACAACAGAGCAAAGACTGAAGGTGATCCGCACGTATATCTTGTCAAAAAAATGATTAGAACTATCCGATGATATTTCAGAAGACAAAGACAACTACAAAAGAATTGATGAACAATTTACAAAGAATCTCAAGTTTGATATTCACAGAGACGCGACAAAAAGGAAAAAAATCCAGATTATCTTCTTTACTATTCTTCGATAGCTGGTGATGAAATGATCTCACAGATAAAGCATGTTGACAGAATGAAAGACGACCAAACGCATATTTACTGCATAACTGGAGAGAGTGGGGACACTTTTCAAAACACAGTCTTTGTGGAAATACTGCAGAAAGAAAATCTAGAGGGCCTTACATGGTTGATCCCATTGATGAGTATGCAGTGCAGCAGTTTAAGGAGTATCGTGGAAAATAAATAGGTTGCCTTACCATAGAGGGACTGTTGCTTCCAGAAGATGAGAATGTAAAGACGAAATTTCAAGAAGAAAAAGCTGTATTTTACAGGTCTCTGTAACGTTATGATGGAAATTCTGTATGAAAAGTAGGAGAGGTTGTCACATCTAACAGACTTGCTGTAACTCATTCTTGACACCATGTTATACTTTATATATGTGAAATGACTACACGAAAATAATGATCTATTGCAAATAATTAATACTTTAATATTGTTCTACTATCAGCTATGTCTGTCACTGTATGTGTCCCTGCACACCGTAATGAGATACTTCATGAAATTTAGATTTGTACTGAGTCAGCTAAATAAGTAAAGTTTTCACAAAACTAAATGCATGATGGGATTGCATTCATATCATTACACTAACGTTATAGTATAACGAATGAAATCAATGCCGAATATAACATTATGATAAAATAAATGATAATAAAGGCGTACGGTGACTTCAAAGGGTTAAGAAGGAGGCATGGTGAGTGCAAATGCTTAGCAAAAAACAGGCAAGACCAACATTATGGTATGATGGGTGATATTCAAGAGACATGATGAGAATGGTGATACATTCAGACCTTTCGAGTGAGCCAAAGAGTCGCTCGAGCAATAACTCTCTGGTAGAAATTGAGGAGGCCTGGTTGGGGATATTGGTAATGATGTAAATTAAGAACAAATCAGAAGTATGAACCACCTGTGCCCACAGAGGAGGGGGGCAGGAAATGGGAGATGAACAGGTCTACCCCCACATTACACTAACTACACTGCCATAAACTTCGATTATTGAAACATAAAAAGTTTAAAATTTGTCTCGGCGACCATAATGACCTCATTTCATCATTTGCTGATAAAGATAAGTCGAAACCCGTATATTCCGTACTTCACAACGTTTAGGTTGGTAGTGTATTTTGTAGTTTGTTCGATAAGGCTGATCCTAAGGTAACAGTGATGAAACTGGAGAAAGGTCTGCAGGAAACGTTATAGTGATGAATTGACGAGCGCGTGGTCTGAGGTTTGACCGAGACGCTGAAAGGAACAAGGCAACTTTTAACGCTAAAAAGATTAGACTATAAACCCCCGTGCACCCCACATCCTCACTGGACAAATAACCAATAAATTAGACAATGACGAGGTCACTTCATCTTAGTTCAAATCGTGAACTGATTTGTAATTTAACCCTTTACCTAACATGAAAAGCAGACGACACTTGCAAAAGAAATTCCTGAATAACTATTTTTTTTTCATTTTTTGTCTCAAAAACATAGGTTATGACCCCCCCATTGGAACGAGCTCGACGAGCTCGTTCCAACGAGCGTTCATAACCTATGTTTTCGAGACAAAAATGAAAAAATAATGAAAATTAATTGGCGATTTTTGAAAATATCGCTGGCCGGTTTTGACCGTTACGTTGGGTAAAGGGTGAAACAATACATCATTCGGAACATCATCCGTTGCCCGTGTGAAAGCTTCAGAAGAATTGAAGCTGTTTGCAAGTGATTCTGTGCATTAAATAATTGCGAAACGGGCAACGTCCTTTCAAATATTTCGCGTGGTGGTATCAAACGGTAACACATGCTACAGGAACTACACGAACTCTAGTTCAATCAAAGGGCTAGTATTTTAGTCTTATTGGAACATATGCTGCCATTTGGTATTTAGAGTCACAGTTTCGAGATATAAAAGGGTCAGAGAAATTACTTTTAATGCGTCCAATCTATGTTAGGAAATACATTATATGGTGCTCCAGGAAAAGGAGAATTATGTTTACAAACGTTGTAGCCAATCAAACATCAGCTATATTCCTACGTGTTGTTGGATCGGGTCACAGTATAGAGGTCTAAATCTTCCTGGAGACGCAGATGAAAACAAAGATAAGAAGAAAAGAAAGTAAAGAAGAAAAGAAAATAAAGAAGAAATATCTTGAAGAAGAAAAATTGGACAAGTCAAAACCTCATGGATATGCAATTCTCGTAATATAATATAGAAATAACATGCTGAATTCTGTAAATCGTTGACTAATGACTGGACGGATCATTTGTCTTCCATGCAGTTTTAGCTTGAGGGACAGCTGGAATTCAAAGCAATGGCGCCTGTTCCAAATCGGGCACCATTTGATATGTTTGAACACAAAAAGAAAAAGAACAATACCAAATTGTATGTGAGGCGTGTGTTCATTATGGCCAACTGTAAAGAGATCATTCCACAATATTTGAACTTCATTAAAGGGTGTTGTGGACTCAGAAGACTTTCGACTGAGCATTTCAAGAGACATTTTACAACAGAGCAAAATATTGAAAGTGACCCGTACGAATATCTTGACAAAAAATGATTAGAACTATCTGATGATATTTCAGAAGAAAAAGACAACTACAAAAAAACTGATGAATAATTTGCAAATTATCTCAAGTTTGATATCCATAAAGACATAACAAAAAGGAAAAAAATGCAGATTATCTTCCTTACTATTCCTCGATAGCTGGTGATGAAATGATCTCACTGATAAAGCGTGTTGGCAGAATGAAAGACGAAGGAGGCGTAAAGTGACTTCAAAGGTGTAGAAAGGAGGCGAGTGAAAATGAATAGCAAAAACAGACAATACCAACATTATGGTATGATGGTGATATTCAAGAGACATGATGAGAATCAGGGCTCAAATTAATCTGAAAATTATGAATAGCAATTTACTATTCACCCAGGAAAATTGATTAGCAGTTGATTCAAAAGCACTGCAGACTGATAATTATTGAATAGCAAAAGTCAGAAATTGCATAGCGAAATGCTATGCTAATCCAGTTAATTTGAGCCCTGATGAGAATGTATGAATGCAGACCTTTCGAATGAGCCAGAGAGTCGTTCGACCAATAACACTCCGGCGGAAATTGGAGAGGCCTAGTTGTTGATATTGGTAATGATATAAATTAAGAACAAATCAGAAGTATGAACCACCTGTGCCCATGGTTGGGGAGATGAACAGGTCTACTTGCACACTTCACTAAGTACACAGCATACAAGACATAAACTTCGATTATTGAAACATAAATAGTTTAAAATTTGTCTTTCGGTGACCATTATGTCTTCATTTCATAATTTGATGATAAAGATAAACCAAGCCCTGTGTATTCATTACTTCACGACGTTTAGGTTGGTGATGTATTTAGTATTATGTTCGATAAGGCTGATCCTAAGGTAACTGTGATGAAACTAGGGAAAGGTCTACAGGAAACGTTATTGAGATGAGTTTGACGGTCGTGTGGTCTTAGGTTTGTAGCTCGGAGTTTATGTTCAATCAAGACGCTGAAAGGAACAAGGCAACTTTTAACGCTAAAAAGATTAGACTATAAACCCCCGTGCACCCCACATCCTCACTGGACAAATAACCAATAAATTAGACAATGACGAGGTCACTTCATCTTAGTTCAAATCGTGAACTGATTTGTAATTTAACCCTTTACCTAACATGAAAAGCAGACGACACTTGCAAAAGAAATTCCTGAATAACTATTTTTTTTTCATTTTTTGTCTCAAAAACATAGGTTATGACCCCCCCCCCCCTTCCCCCCATTGGAACGAGCTCGACGAGCTCGTTCCAACGAGCGTTCATAACCTATGTTTTCGAGACAAAAATGAAAAAATAATGAAAATTAATTGGCGATTTTTGAAAATATCGCTGGCCGGTTTTGACCGTTACGTTGGGTAAAGGGTGAAACAATACATCATTCGGAACATCATCCGTTGCCCGTGTGAAAGCTTCAGAAGAATTGAAGCGGTTTGCAAGTGACTCTGTGCATTAAATAATTGCGAAACGGGCAACGTCCTTTCAAATATTTCGCGTGGTGGTATCAAACGGTAACACATGCTACAGGAACTACACGAACTCTCGTTCAATCAAAGGGCTAGTATTTTAGTCTTATTGGAACATATGCTGCCATTTGGTATTTAGAGTCACAGTTTCGAGATATAAAAGGGTCAGAGAAATTACTTTTAATGCGTCCAATCTATGTTAGGAAATACATTATATGGTGCTCCAGGAAAAGGAGAATTATGTTTACAAACGTTGTAGCCAATCAAACATCAGCTATATTCCTACGTGTTGTTGGATCGGGTCACAGTATAGAGGTCTAAATCTTCCTGGAGACGCAGATGAAAACAAAGATAAGAAGAAAAGAAAAGAAAATATAGAAGAAAAGAAAATAAAGAAGAAATATTTTGAAGAAGAAAAATTGGACAAGTCAAAACCTCATGGATATGCAATTCTCGTAATATAACATAGAAATAACATGCTGAATTCTATAAATCGTTGACTAATGACTGGACGGATTATTTGCCTTCCATGCAGTTTTAGCTTGAGAGACAGCTGGAATTCAAAGCAATGGCGTCTGTTCCAAATCGGGCACCATTTGATATGTTTGAACACAAAAAGAAAAAGAACAATATCAAATTGTATGTGAGGCGTGTGTTCATTACGGACAACTGTGATGAGATCATTCCACAGTATTTGAACTTCATTAAAGGGTGTTGTGGACTCAGAAGACTTTCGACTGAGCATTTCAGGAGACATTTTACAACAGAGCAAAATATTGAAAGTGACCCGTACGAATACCTTGACAAAAGAATGATTAGAACTATCTGATGATATTTCAGAAGAAAAAGACAACTACAAAAACATTAATGAATAATTTGCAAATTATCTCAAGTTTGATATTCATAAAGACACAACAGAAAGGAAAAAAATACAGTATAGAGGTTTAACTCTTCCTGGAGACGCAGATGAAAACAAAGATAAGAAGAAAAGAAAGTAAAGAAGAAAAGAAAATAAAGAAGAAATATCTTGAAGAAGAAAAATTGGACAAGTCAAAACCTCATGGATATGCAATTCTCGTAATATAATATAGAAATAACATGCTGAATTCTGTAAAACGTTGACTAATGACTGGACGGATCATTTGTCTTCCATGCAGTTTTAGCTTGAGGGACAGCTGGAATACAAAGCAATGGCGCCTGTTCCAAATCGGGCACCATTTGATATGTTTGAACACAAAAAGAAAAAGAACAATACCAAATTGTATGTGAGGCGTGTGTTCATTATGGCCAACTGTAAAGAGATCATTCCACAGTATTTGAACTTCATTAAAGGGTGTTGTGGACTCAGAAGACTTTCGACTGAGCATTTCAGGAGACATTTTACAACAGAGCAAAATATTGAAAGTGACCCGTACGAATACCTTGACAAAAGAATGATTAGAACTATCTGATGATATTTCAGAAGAAAAAGACAACTACAAAAACATTGATGAATAATTTGCAAATTATCTCAAGTTTGATATTCATAAAGACACAACAAAAAGGAAAAAAATGCAGATTATCTTCCTTACTATTCCTCGATAGCTGGTGATGAAATGATCTCACTGATAAAGCGTGTTGGCAGAATGAAAGACGAAGGAGGCGTAAAGTGACTTCAAAGGTGTAGAAAGGAGGCGAGTGAAAATGAATAGCAAAAACAGACAATACCAACATTATGGTATGATGGTGATATTCAAGAGACATGATGAGAATCAGGGCTCAAATTAATCTGAAAATTATGAATAGCAATTTACTATTCACCCAGGAAAATTGATTAGCAGTTGATTCAAAAGCACTGCAGACTGATAATTATTGAATAGCAAAAGTCAGAAATTGCATAGCGAAATGCTATGCTAATCCAGTTAATTTGAGCCCTGATGAGAATGTATGAATGCAGACCTTTCGAATGAGCCAGAGAGTCGTTCGACCAATAACACTCCGGCGGAAATTGGAGAGGCCTAGTTGTTGATATTGGTAATGATATAAATTAAGAACAAATCAGAAGTATGAACCACCTGTGCCCATGGTTGGGGAGATGAACAGGTCTACTTGCACACTTCACTAAGTACACAGCATACAAGACATAAACTTCGATTATTGAAACATAAATAGTTTAAAATTTGTCTTTCGGTGACCATTATGTCTTCATTTCATAATTTGATGATAAAGATAAACCAAGCCCTGTGTATTCATTACGTCACAACGTTTAAGTTCGTGATGTATTTCGTATTATGTTCGATAAGGCTGATCCTAAGGTAACGGTGATGAAACTAGAGAAAGGTCTACAGGAAACGTTATTGAGATGAGTTTGACGGTCGTGTGGTCTTAGGTTTGTAGCTCGGAGGTTATGTTCAATCGAGACGCTGAAAGGAACAAGGCAACTTTTAACGCTAAAAAGATGAGAATATAAACCCCCGTGCACCCCACAGCCTCACTGAACAAACAATCAATGAATAAGATAATGACGAGGTCACTTCATCTTAGTTCAAATCGTGAACTGATTTGTAATTTAACCCTTTACCTAATATGAAAAGCAGACGACACTTTGCAAAAGAAATTCCAGAATAACTAATTTTTTTTCATTTTTTGTTTCAAAAAACATAGGTTATGACCCCTCCAATGAGGGGTCATAACCTATGTTTTTGAGACAAAAAAATAAAAAAAATAATGAAATTAATTGGCGATTTTTAGAATAGCGCTGGTCGGTTTTGGCCGTAACATTGGGTAAAGGGTTAAACAATACACCATTCGGAACATCATCCGTTGCACGTGTGAAAGTTTTAGCTGAAATGAAGCGGTTTGCAAGTGACTCTGTGGATTAAATAATTGCGAAACGGGCAACGTCCTTTCAAATATTTCGCGTGGTGGCATCAAACGGTAACACATGCTACATGAACCGTAAGTATATAATAAAAAAAACTACGAGAGCTCTTGTCCAATCAGAGGGCTAGTATTTTAGTCTTATTGGAACAAAATCTGACATCTGGTATTTAGAGTCACAGTTTCGAGATATAAACGGATCAGAGAAATTACTTTTAGTGCGTCAAAACAATGTTAAGAAACTGGCAACAAGCTCCCTGAGGCTCTTATATTATAGGGTGCTCCAGAAAAAGGAGAATTATGTTTGCAAACGTTGTAGCCAATCAAACATCATCTATATTATTACGTGTTGTTGGATCAGGTCTGATAAAAACATATCTGGATGATTGACATAGATAGCTGGAAAGAGAACATGTACTGTCTATTGTGTTTATTGATGAAACAGATGCAGTTTGCTAAAAAAATCATCGATCAACTTCAGGAAGTTGAATTAAAGAAATGTTTCTGTATGATGGGTAAGATTGGAGACACGAAGAGCAGAGGTGATCCACAGAACCAGAGAACCATGTTAGAAAAAGAGAAAACAATGTTAGAACTTCCGTAATCAGTTGGATGGTTTTGACTGAAGAGGTGTTGTAAACCAGGTCCCATTTTATTAGGTTTTGAAGTATTCAGTGTGATAAATACCAATAAAGGGTCAAGCCGAGTACAATGGAATTGTGAAAAGAGAACAACAATGATATAATAATGTGATGAATGATAGGAATGTAGCGAGGCGTATTGGAAGAAATCATGAATAACATATAGAATATACCCAGAGTAGCTTAGTGTTCCAAATGTTCACCACGAATGGCGAAGTGGTGTTAACCACGAGCCTACGGTGCGCGGTTAACACCACTTCACCACGAGTGTTGAACATTTGGTACACCAAGCTACATTGGGTATATTTTATTTATACCATGATCGTCAGATTATTAAGAGTCGCTATTATTTTTTCTCGATTTTACTGAGCAGCAGCTGTACATACGTGCGAATTTGTTTTTGTTCACATACGGATCGGTGGGCGGTACTTCCGCTGTCAATTTTATCATCAAAACGAAATAGAAAAAGAAACAGGGCCTTTTTCATTTTAATAACATAATAAGATCCTGTTTAGAGTTATGGATGCTTTATTAACATGAGACAATGCATGTTTGTTAATTTTGGGCGTTTTATGGGTAAACTCATTTAAAAACGTAATAAACAATTGCCACTTTCATTTCACTCTTCGCGAGGCGACGTGCGATAAATTTAGACAAGTTCGCATTCAGGTGGACGTCACCAAAGATCAACTTGGATGTAGTTCCACTGTAGGTGTAAATTTTAACTATTGAAATCCCATTACTGGCGTGTTCACCACGGTTGGTGTATGAAGCTAAAATTTATGTCACAGGCCTTTCATGGTACAATGGCTAATGATGGTATAAATTACGGTATGAAACAAATGAAGAGGAAAATAATGATTTATCAAAAAGTGTATCAAAAACAGACGAGAGAAACATTGTATGATGAGGGACAGCACACAGAGATGGTGGAATAAATGGGATCTTAAAGTATATAAAATCCTATCTACCGTACAGTAGTCGTGGACTGGTCGTAATCCACGCATGGGCAGTGATCTCTAAGCATGCGTTCACCGGGTAATAAAAATCATCATCGGCACAATTTTAATTAATTATGCACCGGGTTGTACCCGGTGCTTAATTAATTAAAATTGTTGATTATTATTCCTATAATTAGTGTTTGGAATCTAATATTATTGGCTTCGTAGAAATATTGCCCACTCGTGGACAGTGACCTGTCCACGGAGGTCGTACTGCATGTATGTCATAATAACAAATAAGCATGTGCGTGAACACGAATTATTAAGACAGACAATAATGACATCATGTGTGATTAATGGTGCATGATAGATGCAGAAAAGAATTTTACAACAACCGACGCGAATAATAAAATGATAGGATGGCGATTGGAGAAGCCATAGTGAGTAAAAAAGGAATCATTGAAACAGAAAAGAAATATATTATGGCATACCACCTGCTTGCTAATAGAGAAATACGGTGAGTAAAACGGACTAATGAAAAGTGATGACTGTAACAATGTGGTATTGTGAATGACAATAAAGATGCATGGTGAGGTAAAATATGACATCAATGACGTATGGTCTGTGGCAGGCCTGGCATTCTGAAAAATGCAGGAGGGCAAAAAATCGCTCTCCTCAATCAGCTTAGGAGAGCAATTAGCTTTACACAGCATTTTAAGTATCCAGTTGAACGAACTCATTGAAACTGAAACCAACAGACTACATCAGTGATTTTATTAACTTTACTGAGGTAAAGCGAAATCTCTTTGACATCTGGATGTCTCACTCAACAACCGAACACACACTTTACAAGACCTGTGTGTGTACTCAGACCTGTTGTCCAAGAAAGTCATACGCCTACCACTACCACCTTTAACCCCTCCCCCCCAAGGGGGGGGGGGGGGTGAAGGTGGTAGTGGTAAGCGTATGAATTTCTTGGACAACAGGTCTGCTTGAATCTACAGTCACATCCTGGTGCAAGTGCTAGGATAGTAGTAATGGTAGTATATTATAGTGTCAATATTCCTTGAATAATTACCCCTCAAACTGTGATGTCAGTTGTTGAACTTGAAACTGACAGAAAAAAAAAAATATTGCTGTGACCCATTTTGCTTCAAATGATTGCAAACTGTGTTTGGGTATGGTTGCAGCCATTACCTTTTACCACTAAACCACTTTCAAAATGAAATTACGTGATGTTAAGTGACTTCGAAGTTAAATTACATTTTTGCTTTACAACAAAAATTTAATGTGAGCATAATTCATGTGATCTCAATCATCCCAGACCAAAATACTTAGGAGGGCAATTTTTCGCTCTCCTTAATTCTTTCAGGAGGGCAGTAAGGAGAGCTAAAAAATCGCTCTCCTGAAATTGCCAAGCCTGGTGATAAGGAATTGTAAAACCAGACAATCAGGATGTGAAGGAGATTCACTGACCATTTTTCTATGCTATCCCAAATGATTTAATCAATGTAAGCTAAAAAGAAAAATATCTTTTTGGCCTTTCCGGATGTTAAAAAGGCATATGATACATGTATGTGGCGAACGCTTCGGCCTGGGAAGAAAGTCTTTTTTAAAATTTTGAAAGCATTGAAAAATATGTAAATCGTGAACTTAGTCTGTGTAACATAACAACAAAACGTGTGCCTATGGAGATAGGTCTGTATACATAGTTTTACGTAACGTTTATCTTACTTTAAGGCATCAAGTTATGCAGCGGCGGCGGAACATTTTTGAAATGGATGCCGGAGGGGGGGGGGGGGGGCATAAAGTAGTGCATCATACTATCGCAAAATTCGAGCGAATTTCGGTATGGTTTGGTGCCATATTTTATCGACTCAGACATATGCAAAGTGATTGAAGGGAGGGGGGGGGGGGGTGCTAACAGATCATCAAAAACTTGGAATTTTCAATGTATTCAAACACGTGTAAACACATTCGAAGGAGAGAAACTCAATGCTAATCAATGTATCGTACAGTAAGGAAAAAAAGACGACAATTTCAGCTTAAAGTTGGATCACTGTGGAATAGCGAGTACTATTTCTGTATAGTCTTCGATGTGTACTGTGAACGCTCAGGATATCCTCTATTTCTCTCTCTCTCTCTCTCTCTCTCTCTTCTCTCTCTCTCTCTCTCTCTCTCTCTCTCTCTCTCTCTCTCTCTCTCTCTCTCTCTCTCTCTCTCTCTCTCTCTCTGTGGAGGCACTTTTGTTTTCTGAAGACATGGGCATTGTTTCATAAAAACGTGGGGTGGGATATATCGCCCCTGCCTGCCATGCCACCCGCCCACCCCACCCACAGTTTCGCCGTCTCTATGTTATGTGACGTATTGACATCAGGTCGCAGCTTCACACAGTAGTGTTTTAAACACCTTACGACGTTATCCGTAATATTTGTATTACTAGTGTCTCCTTACATAAACTGTCATAAACGAATAAATACACTGTACTGCCAGGTGCATTGCTAAAGAACTCCCATGTATGTTGACTTGGCTGTGTTTTGCGAGATCAAAAGTCGTCTATATCTTTCGTCGGTAATCATACTCGGGATCTTCGTCGTGTAAAGTGATTGACATCTTTTGCCCTCCACATCATTCATTATACCAAGTGTATACCTCTATATATAAAACTTCAAATTTAAAACGAAATTTACTGTTTGAGTTTGCATTTTTGGTTACAGTAGATATGTCGGGAATGGAAAAAAATGTTATGTTAATTTCCACGGTGGTGATCTACTGGGCACTAAACATTGGCTCTTGTAGTGGGCAAATCTCAGTACAAATCAGTGAATGTGTCAAGTGTTGCAGAAGACTATTCAACGTCATTGAAGAAATCTGTATGGCTTCGTGCGATGGTCCTTTGTAACAGTTCCATGTACTTTCTCCATAGCAGCATAGGACCTCCCGCGGATAGCAAGTGTTCCTCTTGGCATGTCTCGTTTTCATAGCAGCCCAACAATGTAAGCTAAAAAGAAAAATATCTTTTTGGCCTTTCTGGATGTTAAAAAGGCATATGATACATGTATGTGGCGAACGCTTCGGCCTGGGAAGAAAGTCTTTTTTGAAATTTTGAAAGCATTGAAAAATATGTAGATCGTGAACTTAGTCTGTGTAACATAACAACAAAACGTGTGCCTATGGAGATAGGTCTGTATACATAGTTTTACGTAACGTTTATCTTACTTTAAGGCATCAAGTTATGCAGCGGCGGCGGAACATTTTTGAAATGGATGCCGGAGGGGGGGGGGGGCATAAAGTAGTGCATCATACTATCGCAAAATTCGTGCGAATTTCGGTATGGTTTGGTGCCATATTTTATCGACTCAGACATATGCAAAGTGATTGAAGGGAGGGGGGGGGGTGCTAACAGATCATCAAAAACTTGGAATTTTCAATGTATTCAAACACGTGTAAACACATTCGAAGGAGAGAAACTCAATGCTAATCAATGTATCGTACAGTAAGGAAAAAAAGACGACAATTTCAGCTTAAAGTTGGATCACTGTGGAATAGCGAGTACTATTTCATGTATAGTCTTCGATGTGTACTGTGAACGCTCAGGATATCCTCTCTCTCTCTCTCTCTCTCTCTCTCTCTCTCTCTCTCTCTCTCTCTCTCTCTCTCTCTCTCTCTCTGTGGAGGCACTTTTGTTTTCTGAAGACATGGGCATTGTTTCATAAAAACGTGGGGTGGGATATATCGCCCCTGCCTGCCATGCCACCCGCCCACCCCACCCACAGTTTCGCCGTCTCTATGTTATGTGACGTATTGACATCAGGTCGCAGCTTCACACAGTAGTGTTTTAAACACCTTACGACGTTATCCGTAATATTTGTATTACTAGTGTCTCCTTACATAAACTGTCATAAACGAATAAATACACTGTACTGCCAGGTGCATTGCTAAAGAACTCCCATGTATGTTGACTTGGCTGTGTTTTGCGAGATCAAAAGTCGTCTATATCTTTCGTCGGTAATCATACTCGGGATCTTCGTCGTGTAAAGTGATTGACATCTTTTGCCCTCCACATCATTCATTATACCAAGTGTATACCTCTATATATAAAACTTCAAATTTAAAACGAAATTTACTGTTTGAGCTTGCATTTTTGGTTACAGTAGATATGTCGGGAATGGAAAAAAATGTTATGTTAATTTCCACGGTGGTGATCTACTGGGCACTAAACATTGGCTCTTGTAGTGGGCAAATCTCAGTACAAATCAGTGAATGTGTCAAGTGTTGCAGAAGACTATTCAACGTCATTGAAGAAATCTGTATGGCTTCGTGCGATGGTCCTTTGTAACAGTTCCATGTACTTTCTCCATAGCAGCATAGGACCTCCCGCGGATAGCAAGTGTTCCTCTTGGCATGTCTCGTTTTCATAGCAGCCCAACAAGTCGGGTTCTGAAAAGATATAGCAATGTTTTCATCACAACTGAAATTTAATTGAATGAACACTGTATTGTCAGTGGATTCTCAGGTGGTGTTAGTTTTCTATGAATACCAGTTGATCATGTGATTTATCCCATGAATTCCAGTTGATCATGTGACATTTGAACATCGCGCATTGATATTATGCGCTGCATTTGATTTTCCAGAGTCTATATTTACATTCAGTAATTTATGTTTACGTTCTATAAATAGACGGCTTCCACAACTCGAGCAAGCCAAGGGTTGTATTTTAGGCACTATACTGACAGATAAGTGAACTCGATATCCTGTCCGGATATAAATAATTAGGTTTTATAAAGGGAATAAACATAAGAATTGAATCATGACTGTTCGAAATTCACGAGGTTATGAAACAAAATTGATCTTCGCGATTCATGAAATTTTTACGCGATCAACTTGTTTCATCACCTCGTGGATTGCGAACAGTTGTGATTCAATTCTTAATTGAAACAGTCTTCAAATAAAAAAAGGATTGAATCTTCTGTTTGTTACTGCCCATCCGGAGTTTTCTTACCTTTTGCCGGTTGCATTTTTGATTGAAACATTCTTCGAATAAAACAAAGGTTGGGGAAATTGTGTTTACTGTCTAATGAGGTTTTTCTGTTGTTTTACATTATTACATGGATGAACTAAACAGTCTTCAAATAAAACGAAGGATGTAGAACTCTGCTTGTTATTGTACATCGGAATGTTTCTTTAACCCTTTACCCAACGAATCGCCCGCATCCGCCGGCGTAATATGCAAATTCAGCAGCTGAAAAAATATTATTTTTCGAAATATTTCAACAAAACCATATCATGTGACCCCTCTTGGGGACGGGCTCGTCGAACTCGTTCGACAGAGGGGTCACGTGATATGGTTTTGTTGAAATTTTTGGAAAAAATTTTAAAAATGATATTTAAAATAATAAATTTTGAAATCGTCTGCGTTGGGTAAAGGGTTAAGTATGATTATAACTAAACTCATAACAGACACACAAGTGAAAATGTCTTATAAAAAAGTCTATTAACCCTTTACCTAACGTAACGGCCAAAACCGGCCAGCGCTATTCTCAAAAATCACCAATTAATTTTCATTATTTTTTTCATTTTTGTCTCAAAAACATAGGTTATGACCCCTCGTTGGAACGAGCTCGTCGAGCTCGTTCCAACGAGGGGTCATAACCTATGTTTTTGAGACAAAAAATTAGTTATTCAAGAATTATTTTTGCAAGTGTCGTCTGCTTTTCATGTTAGGTAAAGGGTTAACATTTAACCAGTTTAACTCTCCGGACATATGATTGGTTCATGCTGTACCAGGCGACATTTGTCAAAACTATATAACCACATGAACTGATGCAGAGGACAAAAATAAGCCAATTTGATATCATGTCCGGATATAAATAATTATGTTTTATAAAGGGAATAAACATAGGAATTGAATCATGACTGTTCTAAATCCACGAGGTGATGAACCAAATTGATCACGTGCAAAATTACCATATATTTTATTCATGGAATTTGCACGTGATCAATTTGTTTCATCGTCTCGATGATATCGAACAGTAATGATTCAATTTTTAAATGACGTGTTGCAAATACAGTGTTGCGTAAACAAAAGCGGGCTGAGAATTGTTTCGAACGAATCGTGACTGAGTCAGGATCTGGTCGAGTTTCCTAGTCCAGTTTTCTGCCCACAGCATTGTAAAATCTTACGTATTGAGAAAGACCGCGTAAACACCGCGCCTATTGTTTACAATTTTCTTTTTTGTGTGATTTCAGTCTTGATTTTGCAATATTTTATTTATGAAATTTCTGTCACACCCAAAAAATATGTCGCGACCAAATCGAAATTCGATCGAAAAGAGATCGGCTGTGCCATGCAGTGTAGTCGTCGTGGACTGGTCGTCATCCACACGTGGGCCGTGATGTCCACGCATGCGTTTACCGGGTAACAAAAATCATCACCAGCAAAATTTTATTTAATGAAGCACCGGGTTGTACCCGCTGCTTCATTAATTAAATTTTTTGACGAGTATTCCTATAATTAGTGTTTGTAATCTAATATGATTGGGTCCGTGGAAATATTGCCCAATCGTGGAATGTGACCAGTCCACGGTGGCCATAATGTAACCGTTGTGAGCTTGAAATCACTTGTTTTAACCGTTTACCTAACATGAAAAGCAGACGACACTTGCAAAAAAATTCTTGAATAACTAATTTTTTTCATTTTTTGTCTCAAAAACATAGGTTATGACCCCTCGTTGGAACGAGCTCGATGAGCTCGTTCCAACGAGGGGTCATAACCTATGTTTTTGAGACAAAAAATGAAAAAAATAATGAAAATTAATTGGCGATTTTTGAGAATAGCGCTGGCCGGTTTTGGCCGTTACGTTGGGTAAAGGGTTAACCATAGAATTCAATGCCAAGGGGCAATGTGAATTAAGTCGTTTACTGACGCAAAATGAATATTCATTCTTTACTTTCAACATATACAGCAAACAGTGGATAGAGGGCGGGGGTCGGATGCCCCATAAAATAATTATGTTGTTAGGAATTTAGAGTTCTCTCTTTTTTTTACTTATTCACGCTCAAAATACTTCTCTCTGTCCTTATTTAGTGGCGGATTATCTAATAGGTTATCTAGTCAAAGCCTGAGGCCTTCCAAGAGCAAAAGGTCCCTAAAGGTTTGTTCAAGCAAGGTTTCTCTTCACAAAAGGGCCTCGAGAAAAATTAGCCTACAGACCTCGAGGTATCTTAACTCGCCATTGTTATTCATATCGCATGGTCGACATTAAACTACAGAATCGATAGAAATTAGCAAGGCAGCATCTCTTACCGCTTGTGGGGTGCGGCTATTTTGTACTTTCTGTAAGGAAACTGAATTTTTTTGACCCAATGGTCGTGGCATTGGATTATTTCTAATCAGCCGTGAGAATCTGGAAAAAACTCATTGTTGAGGAATAGTTTCTTCCATTTTCTATCGAATGTCCCAACGTAAGAACGATCATGATTTTGTGGGGACTTACCTGGAATTCCCTGTTGACATTCGCCGTTGTTTCACTCTAAAATCAGTTGGGTCATTAATCAACTAAAATCAAATGGTTTTAGTGAATATGAAGCCAAGTGGTTCATATTCACCAAATTCAGTTGATTTGGGATAATTTTTGACCCAACTGATTTTAGAGTAGTTCTATCAAGTCCTTCAGTCGTGAAAGTTGAAGAACACTATACGCTATAACCATTATGTTTGTGTACAAACTTTTGTATCAGACTCTGATACAGCATTTTGCACATACACATGATGGTAATGAGAGATGTATCTTACAATTCTCAACTGATGTGCCTATAACGTGATTAACACTTACGCTGCCGAAAGCGACTATTGTCGTCTGTTTTATGATGAGTATTTGTACGTTCTGGTATGCGCAGTTCAAACATACTATCTGATTAATTGTTGGAAAGGGCTCAGATAGCCCTTTCCAACAATTAATCAGATGATAGAGTTTCAAGTATGTCATAAATCTTATTAAACTTCCTCGGATACTGGCGTACATACAGGTCCTCCATATATGGCTAAAGTGGGCGTGGCCGTAAAAGGGTTAACTAGCCTTTTAGTCTCAGATTTCCTTTTCACACTCCTTTTATGACCAATTTGTGTGCCGGGTGTGGCCATAGTTGTTGTAAGAGTTGCTGAGATAGTGTGCGGACATTTAGATATACAAACAGAAACAAGACTGTAGGTAGAATAAGGACAATGACCTTGATATTTCATCTGAACCCGGGGGCACAGGGGACAGGTTAATGTATTAATGGAGGTTAGCAGCAGTTGAAGTAGCTGATATCTGCGCTAATAGGAAACAAGGTAAACTGCGGTGATTGAAGCAGATAAAATACTGCCAGTAAGGCTAATACCAGCGACCACCAGTGCAATCCGACGTTGATGTCTGACCAGCTAAAAGTTGTAGTGATAAACGTCATTTGCGAGTGACGAAAGCTGATCTTCGAAGAGATGACGGTCATAGTCGTAGAATACATTATTTATTTGATATGATTTTTCCCCCATAATTGTCCATTATCAAGCTCGGCTGCTATGACTTCAAACTCGGCTGATATGACACCGCTCTAAGCCGATGTGAACTAAGCCAGGGTTTTCCCCACCCCTCTTGATGAGTTACAAGGCGCAACCATTTTGTTTACGGTGAAATCGTTCACCGTTATTCGTCGAACGCAATTACTCGGTCAAATTGGCGGTTCCTGACAAAAGAGAACAGTTTTTGTTTGGCAAGGAATTGATGATGGCAACAAGTAAAAAATAGGTGGATAAAGAGAAAAAACGAGTTTTATTATAAGCAAGCCTGTGAATTATCGCAAATTATCTAAAAGATATTTCGCGATATCGAAGAAGCTTCCTAAATGACGTCGCGCTACGTCGCATCACGTCGCCTTGAAGGAACGATCAGCTGATCTTTGTTATTGTTTTGAGACGTGCGCATTTGGGGGTCGTATTGGGCTGAATATTGTGCAATAAAATGTCTCTTGGCAAATAATAAAAGAGAAAATCTACTCCATTTTAGTCAGTATCTGGAATTATCTCATGAGTGTGGACCTGAAAGTTTTATTTTCCACGAGCGCTTGCGCGTGTAAAAAGTAATATTTTCAGGTCCACATGATGAATTTTTTCATTAGCTTCCTAAATGACGTTACGCTTCGGTGCATTAATGTCACCTTGAAAGAATAATCAGCAGCATTTTGTTATCGTCTTGGAACTGTTTGCAATCGAATTGGGCTGAACATTGCGCGTTAAAATGTCACGTAGCATATACAGTAAGTGGAGAGTGGATTGTAACTAAATCACCCGCGGAGTGGAGTTATCACCCAAACATTAACTTTCAAATTTTGTATATATCGACTAAAAACACAAGCAATGTTTCAGCCAATGGACCTCCGGGTTTAACCCGGAGGTCCATTGGCTGAAACTTTGCTTGTGCTTGTTATGCTTTGCAACAATTTTGCAGTCAGTATTGCTTGGGTGGAATCTCCACTCCGCGGGTGATTTAGTGATAATACACTCTCCACGTACTGTAATAAAAAGAAAATCTACACTGTTTTAGTGAATATCGGGAATTATCTCAGTAGATATCCTCTATGCACACAAAAATCAACGTCAACTAAGGTTCAAAGTCGAAACAGAGTGGGAGAATAGATTGTTCAGTTATCGGAATGTCTCGTCTTCTCCGTCGGGAAGCCGAGACGTTCGTATAGCTGCACTGGGAGAAGAGGGAAATTCGAATTTTATAAAAAGAATGAGAAAGAATAAAATCGTCAAAAAACTGTAACAGATCTGAGAACAGTGTGTAATTATTTGTTTCAGTTTAATAAATAAAAAAGGTCATTACTTGGTTAACTGGTAGATTTCTAAATTATTTTTGGCCATCAAAATGTATTCATCTAACTTTGCCTTGTTACAGTTTATGGGAGAGTGCCTGCAGGCACTCTCCCATAAACTGTTACAAGGCCAGGCCTTACAGACTGAATAATTTAACTTCAAAGATAATGCAAAGCACATCCTCTGAGTATGAAGCCTTCAAGTTGCCTTGCCTTCACCTTAATATAAGGCCCAAATATGGGTTTCCAGCACTCTACCAGTTAAGTTCATATCGGCCGATATACCAGGCCACGATAACTTTACATCAGCTCTCAACCCTCGGTTTTAGGCTGATATGACGTTGCCGCGGGATTACACCTCGGCCGATCTGAAACTATATGATATGAAAGGTAACAACCTCTAAAAATTAGTTTAAAAATTGGTATTTGCATTTGGTGTTCACAGTATTTTCCCGTTACTAATGGGTAGCTGCGAGTATGTTGAAAATTATAAAACTGTGCTCTGTATAAAAGTTGACCCAGGGACGAATCCAGAACCCATTTGATACCTATTACAGGTATGGCCGCTCAAACTCTGAAGCCCAAATTTCTGCAGGAAAATATCATTCAACTTTGAATTCTACCAGTTTGAAGTAGTTTTTTCCAATATTTAGAGTAGAAATCTATACACATGCAGTTGATAAAAAAACACTTCAAGACGCATACATTGGTCTAATCATCTATATTTAGACTTACTTTTTGGGGAACATCCTCAATTGAAAAACAGATGTCCCCAACTTATTCTCGGATCCTTCCCTAAGTTGATCCACTGATTCAGAAGCCGTAACATTTGCCATCATTTGATATTTCCGTAGTCTAAATGGCGGAAGACTTCGACCGCCCTAGGCATATTTGACTTGATTTCTATTTCTGTATTTGCTGCATATTAAATTGTTTAGTAAACGTTTATATTCACCGGTTATGCCCAATGACTTACTCAATTACTTGCGTCTTAAGTAATCCTTATGTCAATTATACTAATCAAAGTTTGCTAAGCACCACATATTTGACACATCATTGCGAAATTTTCTTGTGACACACTTGCGATATTTTTGGTGGATATGATTGAGGAATGTATTGAGATGGTCCCCAGTGTTTACATTATCTCCTTGACAGGTAGACTTTTCGTGACAGTCATTGAAAGCATGTATCCCTTGATTTTCATGATGTTTTCGTGTACTGTTTACATGTACATGACATGTGTAGGGTATTCATTCTTCATTCCAACACAAACCCTTGTGATTTAATGATTGAATATAGCGAATGAAAATGTAAGAAGACATTTTTCTGAAGCAGAAATGTGGTGGGCTGTAGGGATGGTGGAACAAGGGGCTACCCATCGTCAGGTCGGTGAAGCCATTGGTGTGTAACATACGGTGATCACCAGAGTATGGGCAAGATTTCAGCAGTATGGCACACCAGTCAGATGACATGGTGGTGGCAGAGACAAGGCACCATCTGCAGCTGAAGACCGGTTTTTGGTCATTCAGGCCCGTAGGAACCGCTTTGACACAGCAACCCAGCTTCGCAGTGACCTTCAGAATGCATCCGTGGTAAATGTTTCGATGCAGACTATCCGGGAAGGGTTGCACGAAGATTCTCATCGATCGAGAAGACCATGTATTTGCATTCAGCTGTCCCAGAACCACCGCCAGGCACGATATAAATGGGCCTTGGATCACGTTGGATGGACCAGAGAAGATTGACGAACTGTCCTTTTTACAGATGAGTCAAGGAACTGCATAGACAACACATATACATGTAGGCGTTCTAGTGTATGGAGAAGACCAGGAGAGCGATTCCATGCAGCCAACATTGTTGAGCATGATCGCTATGGTGAAGGGTCAATAATGGTCTGTGGCGGCATCAGCTGGGATGGACGTACATGGCTCTGTGTCCTTGACCGTGGTACATTGACTGCACAGCGGTATATTGATGAGATCCTGGATGCCCACGTCAGATTGTATGTAGGTGCAGCAGGTGATAGATTCATTCTGATAGACGATACTGTCAGTCCTCATGTTGCCCATGCTGTGAGGGAGTACCGACAGAGGGAGGGGATTGAGCGTATGGGCTGGCCAGCAAGATCCCTTGACCTCAATCCAATCGAACATGTCTGGAATGAGTTGTAGCTTGCAATTTCAGTTCGTCCAGTACAACCAAGAAGTGTCCAGGAGCTTAGTGCCATGCTGGTCCAAGAATGGAACAACACCCCACAAAGGACCATCTGAAACCTGATTGGGAGCATGAGAAGGCGTTGTCAAGCTGTAATTCACAGTAATGGGTCTCATACTCGATATTGAATCCATATCAGTTCGTTCCGTCAACTTATTGGCAAATTTAAAAAAATTCCTCTTTTACCAATAATATCCATTTTCCAAGGTTATCGTATTCAAAAGCTGAAAAATAATGTCAAACACAAACAAAATCTCAATTTCTGCGCTTAAATCATCAAAAATATAATTGAGTATAAAATATATAGACTTTTCATAACAATATTTCAACTAAACGTAAAACATGTAGTTGGATATACTTGGTGCTTAGCAAACTTTGAGTAGTATAGTTAGGATCCGGTCGTTGCTTCATTAATTAAAATTTTGCTGATGATGAATGTTATTACCTGGTAAACGCAAGCGTGTGGATTACGACCAATCCACGCCGGCTCTACTTAGGGCTGAAACGGTTAAAGGGTTTTCTTGATCGATTAATCATATGGAATAACCTTGGTTAACCGATTAATCACTTGTTTTGGTAGGTAGCTGAATTATTGCCGTACCGTTGATGATTTATAGCATTAATCCTTTACCCAAAGTAACAGACAAAACCGGCAAGCGCTATAAATAAAAATCTTCTTCAAATTTTACTATGTTGTCAATTTTTGTCTTAAAAACATAGCTTCCAATGAGGGGTCATAAGCTATGTTTTTGAGACAAAAATTGAAAATTTTTAGTAACTGAAGAAGATATTTTGCAAGTATCGTCTGCTGTCCGCAACGAGCATAGAGTTAAGAATGACCATTTCCAGCTACTGATACAGTACAATGATCATGCAAGTGGACAGGTATGTCTGCACATAACTTGCAAGCTTTAATCTGTCTCATAATAATTGATGCAAGTCAGTGAGAGAATGTCTGCCTGTTTTAGAGAAAGTTTGTTCCTTTGTTAACCCATATAATACAGTAGTTTAAGGCAACGGTAAATCAATCAATTACTTTTTTTGATCGATCAAGACCTTGTTCATTGGTTAATCGACTAATCGGTTAACCGTTTCAGCTCTAGCTGTACTGTACCTGAGGTAATGGATATTCATGTCTTTTTGAGGATAATACTGTACCCTATACATACAGCAATAGCTGCAGCGCCGGTCTCCCGTGAGCCCGTCATAATTTAACTTCCCTTTTCAAAATTTTAATAAATCTATACACATTGCGGGACTATTTTGGCTACAAAACATTGTTGCCAAGTGCAAATACGCCACCGGAGGGCTACACTGACCGACATTTTTCAAACTCCGATCCATATCCTCTGGTGCATATGTAAGCGTAAAATTTATCCTAATTAACCCTTAAGTCCTCAGATTAATTTTAAAGTATTTATGGCCTTTTTTTGCTTACATAGTTATTGATGACTTGGCAGTGGTTCTACATCACTGCTGGCTGCCTATATAGGCAGCCAGCAGTGATGTAGAACCACTGCCAGGGAAAATTCATTCTACACACAAGAGTAATAAAAAAGATTACACAAGGGAGCACCTGCTTCAATGCAATATAAAAGTGGCGGTTTGGGGCTATATGGGGGCTTAAGGGTTAAATTTTAACCTACCGGATATAACTGGGAATTATATTACCTTACAGGAAATTATATCCTTTGAATATGGATAACATTTAGTTTAAACAATGTTCCAATAAAACTAAACTCCTCCTCCCCTGATTGTACGAGAGCTCGCTTAGTATATTCTATGTTTACGGCTCAAGTGGCAAATGTTACCGTCTGACGTCACAACGCGAAATATTTGAAATGACGTCGCCCGTTTTGAAACTGCTTCATCAACGGAGCGACTAGCAAGCCGCTTCATTTTTCTGGATGTTTCACGTGTGCAGCAGACGGTGTTCCGAATGACGTGTTGTTTAAATTACAAACTTATTTACGATTTGAACTAAGGTGGAATGAGTTAAGAGTTCATCTGGTTTATTAATTATTTGTCAAGTGCAGTCGTGGATACACGAGAGGTTTATTTACTAAACCTGTGATCGTTAAAAGTTGTCTTGAACAAGGCAACTTTTAACGATCACAGGTTTAGTAAATAAGCCTCTCGTGTTTCACGATGTAAGTTTTAGACTGCGGGTAGTGTCTTATTGGTACATATACGTTATTGTGATGAGTTGACGGTAACATGGTCTGAGGTTTGCGGCTCGTAGCGTATGTTCAACCTCGACGCTTCGCATCTCGGTTAAACATAAGCTCCAAGCCGCAAACCTCAGACCATGTTACCGTCAACTCATCACAATAATTTATAATATTTATGACTGATAAAAACAAGCAGTAGCGTTACAAATAGCACATGGTGTCGAGGATTCAGCAGTAAGCTTATAAACGTATTGTAATCGTCTCCACACGGAAGACAGTATACACCTCACACACTACATGAAGAAGCGGGTAACATTGGCAGATTAACTGGAAGCGAATGGCATCGACCAAGAACCCGAGAAGGCGTCCACGATGGCCGCTATTTGCCTCACGACCCAGAGGAGCATATACTGGTGCCAGGTAGTTAATTTCAGTTTGGCAAGACCAGTAAAACAATACGTGAATAGAGATTCATTCTCGAGAATGTTCCACACCGATTTCTAGGTATCGTGAAGCAAGCCACTTCACACATGATGAGAAATAAGGAATGATCGTTTGTTTCTGTCTATTTCTTGAGCTATGAACCCCCCAAAAATAAAGGCCAAACTGTGTAAATGGGCGTAGCGATCATTCCGGATCATAAAACTTGAGGGGCAATAAATTTAAACATTCTCTACTCTGTGGAGTTAAAATAAAAAACAGGTCGCATCACGATTCCTGGTGATAACTGAATAAAAAGGCATAGTTTTCTAAAATTCTGTTTCAAATAACGATTCATTTCACTGAAACATGTTCTTTTGTCATTAAATATTTTATTGACCAATGAATTGCGTAAGTTAAAGAGAACATCATAGGCCACACCCACACAAAACTTCAATCTCCTTTTCCGCTTGAAGCGAGGGCGCTGTTTTTCAAAGCAACACTGAACTAAATTTAATTCTGATTTTGACCATTTCCTGATAAACTGAAAACACAGTTTGTAAATGTGGGGTTCGATATAAACCCATATGACATGAAGTTGGTTGAACTTTGTCTCAGAAAGAGTTTATTCGGGCTATTTTGAAATTGGAAAGTTTTGTTGGCGTGAGTTTCGTTTGTGGATTATTATGACCCGCCATTGTTTACGTTTGATTTGGGTAAAACGATGAACGCAGACGATCAGCTATTACATATAACCTAATTGAACACGGAATAAAAAGCATGATAAGGATTTCATTGTTTATTAAATTTTATTTTGAAAGTCTTTGTAATATGATGAGATAAATATTAATTAATTTTCATGTTGTAACAATATGAGTGTGCAGGGGTTCTTTTCCATTCACTCTGTGCAACGTTATCTTTAAGACAGACATTGGAGACGTGGTTTAGGGCGGGCCTAAATGTGTTTTTTCGGTTCATTGTGTTATGAAAAGAAAAAAAGAAATACTTTAGCCAATTATTTTGCCTGAAAATGCATGAACAGAAATTTAATTATATGTAAACACTGAATATCACTTTCGGTGAATAAATCCAACGATTGATTGTGCCTACAAGCAGTAGTAAAGCAGGTAAAACATCGGATAGTACAATATCGAACAGTAACTAAAATGGGGAGAGATCACCCTACCTGTCATTTACAGAATCTTTTTGCAGCCAGAATACAGTTTTGGACTATTTTGAATTTCATCACCCAGCAAGAAATTCAGACCCAAAAATCTCGGTGTATCACATTCAAGGAAATCAATTAGAACTCCAAAAAATTCACGACGTATAAATAAGACGGTTTAACACTTTACCCAACGTAATGGCCAAACCCGACCAGCGCTATTCTCAAAGATCTCGTCGAGCTCGTTCCAACGAGGGGTTATAACCTATGTTTTTGAGACAAAGAAATGCAAAAATAATGAAACATAATTGGCGATTTTTGAGAATAGAGCTGGCCGGTTTTGGCCATTACGTTGGGTAAAGGGTTAAACCGTCTTATTTATACATCTTGAAAGTTTTGGAGTTCTAATTCATTTTTTTGTCTCAAAAACATAGGTTATGACCCCTCGTTGGAACGAGCTCATCGAGCTCGTTCCAATGAGGGGTCATAACCTATGTTTTTGAGACAAAAAATTAAAAAAAATAGTTATTCAAGAATTTTTTTTGCAAGAATCGTCTGCTTTTCAGGTTAGGTAAAAGGGTTAAGGAAAATATTCCGTTGTTTCAACATCTTCGCAAGTTGAAAGAGGATACCAAATGGTTATCGCACAAGTGGCCATTTCGATTGCAACATTTCAGACGCAGTCGAAAATGTTAAATTTGTCCTGAGTGGGATTTCCGTTTAGAATAAAATGCAGGTGGGCGACATGGGGTTCTATTAAGTTATTAAGTTAAAGTGAGCAAGGTTAGAATCTTCTCTAATTTGGGTGGGACTTTCGTTTCATCATTTGGTTGTTGATGGCAGGAAGGATGACTGATAGTTTTGCATATAACACTAAGGTTGCTACTTGTACGCAAATTGTGAGTATGATTTACCCAGATTGAGGGGGGTACTTTGTGGGCAATGTAAGCTGGTACTAATTTATGGAACATTTTAACCCTTTACCTATCATGAAAAGCAGACGACACTTGCACAGAAAATTCTTGAATAACTACTTTTTTCATTTTTGTCTCGAAAACATAGGTTATGACCCTTCATTGGAACGAGCTCGTTCCAACGAGAGGTCATAACCTATGTTTTTGAGACAAAAAATGAAAAGTAATGAAAATTATTTGGCGATTTTTGAGAATAGCGCTGGCCGGTTTTGGCCGTCACGTTGGGTAAAGTATTAAAGAAATAATTTGTGATTACTACGCCTGGCATTGACAGTTTTCTAGCATGTTCGGTATATAAGCTAATTTTACCTGTACTCATGGTTGCGACTATTACGATGCGTGCGGCCACTGTCTGTATTTTTTCTAGCCATCAGAATCAGTCTGCGTGTAAATGACCCATACAGTACCAGCATATTTGAGTAACTGTCTCGGGAACGCAAAATAGATGGTTTCCTGCACGCTATGATGAAGTGCAAATTTCAGCTTTTTCGTCGCGTCAAGCCGAGTCCATGCTTTAGAGCTAAAGTGTTCAATGTGATTGTGCCAGGTACAACTATTGTTTAAGATCACACCTTATGATGACTAACATAGGAACTTTGTTCTTTGGACATAAAAACAGGAGAGTGATCAGCTGGTACTGTTTTACGAGATACGGGCAAACATTGTTTCCTTTTTCCGTGGGTTAATTAATATTAGTATATTCTTTATAAATAACCTCATTACTATAGGCTGGACCTTATACACGTGACTGGTACTCAAAAATCCATGTACACCGGTTTTCCAGTGAATATCACGTTTCTAAATATAGCTTTTGGAAATAGTTCTATTTCAATCGACGTAATCTCTATAACAGTATTTAGTTTTATGTTATTCTGCAGACGATAACTATTTTATTGTTAAATAAAATATTTCTGGTTGATATAATTGAACTTTTAATTGACAAATGGAAGATTGTGTTTTGGGGATGGTGTATATAATAAAACAGTTATGGACTTTTTTGGTAGTAAAGATGATGTGATAACGCCTCGGTCAATATAATTTTTTAGGTTCATATCACATCATATTCACCACCACAAAAGTCTATAATTGTATAATATTTACAGTGACAATGATCATAGCTGTAAATAATATCCTCCAAATATGTAATTAAAAATTATATGGCGTGTAGCTGGCTGACATATTTGAGAGTTATTTTGGGACTACAAATAATATTTTCGGTCCAGTTTTTAAATATTTAATGTTTTAACCCTTTACCCAACGTAACGGTCAAAACCGGCCAGCGCTATTCTCAAAAATCGCCAGTTAATTTTCATTATTTTTTCATTTTTTGTCTCAAAAACATAGGTTATGACCCCCTCGTTGGAACGAGCTCGTTCCAATGAGGGGTCATAACCTATGTTTTTGAGACAAAAAATGTAAAAGATTAGTTATTCAAGATTTTTTTTGCAAGTGTCGTCTGCTTTTTATGTTAGGTAAAGGGTTAAATCAATAAATACGGTACTTTGAAAATATTTTTGGTACTTAAATTTTCTTATTTTGTTTCAATTCAAATTTTGAAAATTCGAAGCGAGTGGACATGCATTAAAACAGTAGTGGCGGCTACTCACCGAGATAAAATAATATCAGGTGCGTTACCCGATACGGCGGAACTCATAGGCGTTATTCCAGCATTCTGGTTGGACAAACTAACTTTGGGGCATACTAATGTTAGTTACATAGTAAGCAGGTGGCCGGGCACGGTATGGTACCTGGTCTGTAGGTTTGATACGGGGCTCGGCGAAACCAACAGACTAGGTGCCATCCCGTACTCAGTCACTTGCTGACTATGTTACATATTTTCCCCACGGATGACCCACGGATAACGGAATAAGGTTAATGAAACGTTGGATAAAAACCAACAATTTCACATACATTTACTGTCATTACCACCTGAAAAGGGCTAACAAAGCACTTTAAACGTTCAAAAAATCACTTTTAATCTCTTGAGTAAACTGTAAAAAAAATGTTCTCTTCAGCATAAAAAATGATGGAATCGTAAACACAACAAAGAACTTTTGAGACTACAAATAAAATTTTCTGTCCATTTTTCAAAATATTTAATGTTTCCAATCAATAAGTACGGTACCTTGAAAATAGTTTTGGTACTTAAATTCTCTTCTTTTGTTTTAATTCAATGTTTGAAAATTCAAATCGAGTGGAGTTGCATCAAAATAGTAATGGCGGTGACTCACCCGAGAAAGATAACTCTAGATCACCGTGTATTAAAGTGAAACCCACCGTCTTCTGGGTTTAAAGCCGGTATGCACGTGACATTCTTAGCCAATACAATTCGAGGATATATCAACAAATTTGTCAAAGGTGGTGTAATATAAGTTACATGGCGTTTCGCTGTCGGATACATTTCCAAACAAGGTGATGATGAGAGTTCATATCAGGTGAGGCAAATGTAACATATTTATTATGTCGAAAGTATGTGAAAATCAGGGAATTAATAAATTTTCACGAGAAACAAAGAATGACCGGACGTTTATTTTTTAGAAACCGCTATTGACAGCACCACGCAGAATTATCAACAGTAACTGGTACCGATACGTATCCATGGTGACAGTAAACAATCGTCGTCGTTCGAAGGGCAATATTTGTTTACAAAATAAAACGTATTGCTACAAACATATCTGAAATACCCTTACATACATTTAATATCATTCCCACCTGAAAAGGGTTAACAAAGCACTTTTAAATGTTCTAAATCTGTCGAGTAAAGTGTAAAGAAAATTTTAAATATTTAATATTTTGAATCAAGATACGGTACCTTGAAAATATTTTTGGTACTAAAATTCTCTTATTTTTCAATTCAACGTCTGTCCTGCTCAGAACATTTCAAAATATAAACGGAGAACTCCAAAAGCGCCCTTAAGCAAAACACGCCAGGTGCACAAAAAGTAAGGAAGCCCAGACCTGCAAGCTTCACCCGCAATTAAGCCATTTGATTATATCAAATACGCCATTTTGTTTTAATTCAAACTTTGAAAATTCGAAGCCGATGGTCGGCTTAAATTTGATTCGTACTCAATAAATCAAGACAATGCCTTTCAAAGAAATATATTCTGGTTGAAAACACAATTGTAGGTCTTCAACAATGTCGCTAAACAAATTGCATTTTCAAAACTAATAAATTGGATGAGGAGTGCGCCGCAAAATGGCGCGTTTCGTTCAAATATCAGGGTTTTTTCCTTGGGGGAGCACGGGAATCGCTAAGATGCATTTGGTAGACCTCCTGAGTAACTCGACAGAGCTCCAGAATATCCTACTTTTTCCTGATTTCCCCGATTCCTTCACTTTCCCGAAATAATAATGCATTTCTCTTGGCAGAATTTTTGGAAAATTGAACACAGGGTTTATATTCAATGTTGCAGCGCACAGTTTCAGTTTTTAATTGGAAAAATGCTTCGGAGTGATAGATTTCCGGTAATCGCATATAAACTCGTCTAATTTGCTGACATTATTGGAAAATCTTGAGTTATAACGGCATCTTAATATTATATATATTACTAACCTTGTTTATGACGTCTATGGTGGTGTCGTTTTCGCTATTCATGCACATGCGAGCTGTGGTTCTGACTACTGATGTGTTTTGAGCAAATTTGAAAAGTGTACCGGGATATTTGTTCGCAGAGCACGCAAACATCGCTCGGGAGATCACGCAAAATCAAGAAGTAGTTCCCCGCCCCCAGTGGTAATAGTGGATAGAAGTTACTTTTAAGGTTGTTATTTCCATTGAGCATTGTGATCACAGAAAGTATTATCCCACTGTTCCTACTGAATTAAATACAATTAGGTGATTACATGCAGTTCTAACACAATCAATCTACGTGAACCAGTCATTTTATATGCATGGCTTGGCCTCAAATTTGACATTTTAATAAGGAGAGAATTAGAAATGTATTTTAACCAATCATAAGCATGGATGTATGTAAAGTCTCGCAAAGCAGGAACGTTCAAGTATGCAATATACTGCTGAGATGTATATGAATATTATAAATAAAGACTTTTTGTTTCGATTTCTGAAGGGAGCCTGCACGCTGGCCAATAATTATAACAAATCAATCAGTTATCTGCTCCTTGCAGAATTATTAACTGCAGGTTAGTAACAGAATAAGGGTACCTAATTTAGAACAAATCACCAATATGAGTTTCCAGAACAAACCCTAATAATTTCTAGTGTAATATACAGTACAGCCGCCGTGGACTGGTCGTAATGAAGCAGTGGTGTCCACGTACATGTATGCGTTTACCAGGTAATAAAAATCATCATCAGAAAAAGTTTAATTAATGAAGCACTGGTGCTCGTAGGCCGCGCGGATTGACACAGTTGTGTCCGCGCATGCGTTTACCAGGTAATAAAAATCATCATCAGAAAAAATTTAATTAATGAAGCACCGGTGCTCGTGGGCCGCGCTGATTATTTCACTCGGCAAACGCCTCGTGAATTAACCCTCCACGCGCCCCACTCGAGGATAAAAATCGTACTCGAATCCGAGAACTGAACTGTTAAACGGTAAGAGATTTTGAATTCTTAACTGCAGTTATCAGGAGAAATTCGCAATCAGGCGTGCTGTTTCGGTATACCGCGATTGTGTTTATTTACTTGCCTAAAACCCACCGCACACGTTTGTTAAAATTCTTAAAGACCTAAGAAATTTTGTGAAAATAATTTTCCAAATTTGTGTCATTTAATTTGGTAAAACAACTATCTGCTATTACTTTTGTCACGGAGCTAAAAATAAAATGGTAGAATCATGGTATAATCCCGGAAGCGGGAATTCCAGGTTCCCGTTTCGGAAAGCCGGTCCCGATACCCGGGAAATCCATAGCAGGAAACTGGGAATCAAGCGTGGCACTGGTGAATTGAAATTTTCGGAATTGAAAAACTACCCCCAACGTAACTCTGTAACATTAAGTCAGTCCTTCCACGCCTGAACTTTTTACAGTCGTAAGTCCTGGCGAGAGTTTTTCACCAAGACACTGCAGCTCTCAACTATTTCTGGAGGACTCCCATCTTCAACAGTAAGATCTTTAATCGCTTCAAAGTTCAAACTAGTCTTCATTTTCAGAACTACAAGTATTACTATACATTACCTCTTTCAACACCCCCTCGCCACCCCCACCCTCTTCACCGGCGTCACTAGTTTCCTCTCAGCGGAGACTGGTGTCGACAATGAAGAGGGTGTTCGGTTTGGGGGATGTAGTGGTGATAATAGTAGTGATTCTGAAAATGAAGGCGAGTTTGAAGCGAGTTTGGGTTTTCACACTTCCCTCAGGAAAAGAACTTTTCCGTTTGGAGATAGCAGATTGCCAATTAAAATATGTTCATTTTCATGAAAATAAATACGTCTTGTTACTCTCGTAAATTTACCTGGGTAATTTCCGGTTCCTGGTTCTGTGGGTAATTTCATTCCGGTTCCCGGCCCCCAGAAATCCAGTGAATATATTAAACTCTAGGTAGAATAGGTAAAAATTCTAAATTTCCACGTCATGTTATCCGCTCAGCTGTTCACTTGTACTTGCACCGATTCTGCTGACTATCAGAGCCGATGCTACACGCGCATTTTCCCGTTGGTTAAAATCCACTGCTGGCAGCTTTTTTGTTGCACCTTCGCCGTTACCCGAAAGAATCACAGCGGCAAACAATTAGTGTGCCTAATGTTTAAGAAAGTCCGAGCATTCTTAGAAGAATGTCAGGGCACACTTTTACATAAATCACAGCTGTTGTTCTGATATAAAAATTCAACGATGCAGGTTGGTGGATAACAGAGTCGATTAATGCCGCAGCACTAGAAGCAATCAGGGTGAGCTTGGGTGGATGATGATCAAGGACCGGCTAGACTTGATGGAACTCTATTTTCTTAACTATTTGGTAAATCTTCCCTACAGTCGCTGTTGGAAACTAATGTTCCATAATATTGGATGATTGGATTGAGCAAGTGGGGGAGCTGGTAGAGAACTATTCAATGAAGATCTTTGACTTAGAAGTGGAGACAGCTCAGGGTAAAAAAAAACGTCAGAGAAAGAGTCATGAAGGAATGTAACCGAAATTGGAGAGAGTAGTCAAAGTAAAGAGGCCAGAGTGAAAAAGAGAAGCCAGATTTTGAAGAGTACCCTGATGGCGCCTTTGGGGGTCACTGCTGTTCAAGCTGAGGTCACGGCGACGAGGAGTGTTGAATGTGTACTTTAAGATTAATGGAAACCTTAGAACACGTTCTGTTAGAATGCTCAAAATACCAGTCTAACAGAATAAGATTCATTGGGAGTATAATGGGGAAGTGGGATGGGAGAATGAATGATGTGTAGTTAGTAGGTGACACCAAGGAGAGAGTTAGTATTCTTATCGGAGTGACTGAGAAGAATTGGGTGCGGGATGTCATCAAACAGTTCGCTTCCGGGTGTTGGGAGGAGAGAAGAGGCGTTTTGCGTAGGGTTAATCAAGGCCTTCTCACTTGGACATCGCTCCCCACGTGTGGATGATGACCAGTCCACGGCGCCTGTACTGTACTGATTTAAAAACGAAATCACTGTAGTGGACAGTCCTGGACCGGTTCAGTGGAAAATATCGGACCGCATCTCAGGGTACAGGACCGTATTTGACCGCTATTTTTGAGTCGGACCACTAGCCACTAGCGGGAGTCTGGTGCAGTCCGCATCACATGGTTTCCGTCAGTGTTGAGGGTGTAATAGTATCATTCGGATATCAGAAATGTGGAGTTTTCTGAACAAACAAAGTGGTATAAGCCTATTAAATAATGATGGATGAAGCAATAAATCACAGCCACTCAACATTCTTCCATACAGGTGTTTTTACGAAGTATTATACGTTATCGTGATAAAATGACGGTATCGGTTGAACATAAGCTCCGAGCCGAAAACCGCAGACTAAGTTACCAGCAATTCGTCACAATAACGTATATGTTCCAATAAGACCCTACCCACAGCCCAAAACCCACTCCACGAAATGAACAATGCAACTTTTAACGATAACAAGTTTAAAAAATAATCCTCTCGTGTACCCCACGACGTCACTGGACAAATAATCAATAAACCAAATAAATGTCGAGGTCCCTCCATCTCAATTCAACTGTTTTGTAATTTAAACAACACTTCATTCGGAAAATCGTCTGCTGCACGTGTGAAAAACTAGAAAAATGAAGTGGTTTTCAAGTCACTCCGTTCGTGAAATACGTATGAAACGGACAACCTCATTTCAATTATTTCGCGTGGTCACGTCGAACGGTAACATATTCTACTGGAGCCGTAAACATAGACAAAACTTTGCTTAATCTTGTCCAATCAGAGGGCTAGAATTTTAGTCTTATTGGAACATATTTCATTTCATATGTGTTGCTCTGAAGTCACGTGCAGAAGGGGAATATGTTGAACAATTTTAGAAGTTTAAAAAAGGAGAAGTAACATGGCGAGTGGAACCCACTGAGACCTTCGACTGTGGCTGTTGATTGGTTGTGGCTGTGATTGTATATGTGTGTTGTTTGTGATTGTAGTTATGGTTGTAACATTGTTATCAAGTTAATGACTTCTCTCAGGCTTGGCAATTTCAGGAGAGCGATTTTTTAGCTCTCCTTACTGCCCTCCTGAAAGAATTAAGGAGAGCGAAAAATTGCCCTCCTAAATATTTTGGTCTGGGATGATTGAGATCACATGAATTATGCTCACATTAAATTTTTGTTGTAAAGCAAAAATGTAATTTAACTTCGAAGTCACATAACATCACGTAATTTCATTTTGAAAGTGGTTTAGTGGTAAAAGGTAATGGCTGCAACCATACCCAAACACAGTTTGCAATCATTTGAAGCAAAATGGGTCACAGCAATATTTTTTTTTCTGTCAGTTTCAAGTTCAACTGACATCACAGTTTGAGGGGTAATTATTCAAGGAATATTGACACTATAATATACTACCATTACTACTATCCTGTCACTTGAAGCACTTGCACCAGGATGTGACTGTAGATTCAAGCAGACCTGTTGTCCAAGAAAGTCATACGCTTACCACTACCACCTTCAACCCCCCCCCCCCTTGGGGGGGTTGAAGGTGGTAGTGAAGGGGGGGGGGGTTGAAGGTGGTAGTGGTAGGCGTATGACTTTCTTGGACAACAGGTCTGGGTACACACACAGGTCTTGTCAAGTGTGTGTTCGGTTGTTGAGTGAGACATCTAGATGTCTAAGAGATTTCGCTTTACCTTACTAAAGTTAATAAAATCACTGATGTAGTCTGTTGGTTTCAGTTTCAATGAGTTCGTTCAACTGGATACTTAAAATGCTGTGTAAAGCTAATTGCTCTCCTAAGCTGATTGAGGAGAGCGATTTTTTGCCGTCCTGCATTTTTCAGAATGCCAGGCCTGTTCTCTATGCCGCATATCTTACATTGCAACATTATAACATCCTTATCAATAAAAAACTGAAAACTGGGAAGAAAACCTGTGTCGACTAAACCAATCTTGGCTGGGACACTCATAGCCAATGTGGTCTCAACTTGTCACTTGAAATGACACCTGTGCCGTTGGACATTTGTCAAGACGCGGGAGCGACAACAGATGTAGGAGTTGGTCACAATCGCGCGTGTCGTATAGTGATGTGTGGATGAATGTACTCTTTTCGTGAGATTCTGTGGTCATCATAACACAAGAAAGACTTTGCAGTGTTTAGCGAAGGGAAGGTCTGTCAAATCAACAGCCCGTGCTTCATATCAGCCCGTTGGGTTTGACTCCGTGAAATACGAAGAGACTCAAGCCGGAAGTTCTATGTGTTAAAGTATGGGATCACCGATTCGGGTTGTCAATCTTTAGTACATTGTACATTGACATCTTATCCTTGTCGGTCTCACAAGTTATCACAATGGATCTCCCTACAATGCTTCGGTTTTGGCACGGTCACGCTAGTCCAGAAGCCAATACTATAAAACTTTTACAATTGTATTTTCTAACAAGTTAAAGGCCTACAGACATTGCCTGGGGTAGTGGCATCGTCCGCACATGCATTGACCCAATGGGGCACAAAACTGGTACGCGCTCTGGATTTTGCCACTTTACCGGCCCAAGGCGGTCCACTTCAGTATATTCGTTTTTAACCAATATAGGGCTTGTTGGCGCTTTTCATGTATGTAGTCGAACAGGCGTGTTTGATAAACTGCCAGCAAAATGAATAAGTCTATAAGGCATTATGGCTTTGTAACAAGCGACATTTTTTTATATGATAGCCTGTGAATTTTCGCAAATTATCTGGAAGATATTTCTCGATATCTAACGACTCGTCAGATATCGAGAAATATTCCTCAGTAGCTTCCTAACTGTCGTCACACTTCGGCGCATGACGTCGCCTTGAAGGAACGATCAGCTGAACTTTGTTATTGTTTTGAAACGTACGCATCTGGTGTCGAATTGGGCTGCATATTGTGCAATAAAATGTATCGTAGCATATAATAAAAAAGAAAATCTGCTCTATTTTAGTCAGTGTCAGGAATCATCTCTTGCGCGAGTGAAAAATGATACTTTCAGGTCCACGGGATGAATTTTTTCAGTAGCTTCCTAAATGACGTTACGCTTCGGCGCATGACGTCACATTGAAAGTGCCATGAAGAAACTATCAGCAGCTTTTTGTTATTGTCTTGAAACTGTTTGCAGTCGAATTGGGCTGAAAGTTACGCCTTATAATGTCACGTAGCATATAATAAAAAGAAAATCTACTCTGTTTTAGTGAATATCGGAGATTATCTCATGAGTGTGAACCAGAAAATTTTATTTTTCACGCGCACTTGCGCGAGTGAAAAATAATACTTTCAGGGCCACACTAAAACAGCGTAGATATCCTCTGTGTATTTTCTCGTGTTGACTTTGAGTGATGTCCACGAATGCGCTTACCAGGTAATAAAAATCACCAGCAGCAAAATGCTGTTGTACAAGATGTTTCATTAATTAAATTTTTGATGATTATTCCTATAATTAGTATTTGGAATCTAATATTATTGCGTCTGTGTAAATGTTGACAAATCCACGTCGATCGTACTGTACAAACAGATTATCATGATAATGTGCATGTCCTGTGATTTGTATCAGATTCGAGGTGGTGTCCAGAATGGGATCTCAACGAGCCGGCTTTGCCGGCGAGATGTGAACCCATTTTTGGACACCACCGAGAATCTGATACAAATCACAGGACATGCACATTATCATGATAATTCATTTATCTTACAATTCTGTCACATAAACAGATTAAATCTTAACCCTTTTACCCAACATAACGGCCAAAACCGGCCAACGCTATTCTCAAAAATCGCCAGTTAATTTTCATTATTTTTTCATTTTTTGTCTCAAAAACATAGGTTATGACCCCTCGTTGGAACGAGCTCGTCGAGCTCGTTCCAACGAGTGGTCATAACCTATGTTTTTGAGACAAAAAAAATGAAAAAAATTAGTTATTCAAGAATTTTTGTTTGCAAGTGTCGTCTACTTTTCATGTTAGGTAAAGGGTTAAATTATTTTTAAACATTTTTGGGACATAAAGTTCGGTCGATCACTGAAACACACATAGAATGTATCGATGCGCCTGTTATGATAGCCCGTAGCGCTACCGGAAACGAGTCGTCAAAATGACACGGAATCAGAATGAGTCGTCTGTATGATACGGAATCGGAACACATTATGTGAAACGTACCGTTTCTCGTGGTTTTCAGGCCAAAGTAATATGATTGTTAGATAAAAAAGACTACCATTATCATAATCCGATGCAATACGAACGGGTGAACATCTCACCTGAGTATTTTTAAAATATTTTTCATAAAATCTACTCTTGGTTGCTGCAAAGCAGCCATGACTTGAGACCCCTGAGAGGGGTTTGTGGGGATGCGACCCACTCCCACCACACTTCCAAAACTTTTTTTTCCTGTCAGAACACTTTTTTGAAGTCGGCGGACTAAGATATCAACTTTCCTTATAGTAATCATGTATGTTCTTAAAAGACTAGAATTGCACTTGGAATTGTGTCACACATACAGTCGGTCAAACAATTGGGGGTCTATAGTAGGATGGATGCTAAGTGAATGTGTGGAGTAGACCAATCAATATTTTCAACGTGCAGCTTGAAGGCTGCACGTTGAAAATATTAATTCGTCTAGCACCCCCCCCCCCCCCTCCCCCCCCCCCAAAAAAATAATGAATGTAGACTCTTCCAATTGCTGCAATTGAACTGACGTGGAAGATACCACCAGGATTCAAAGGGTTAAATAAGAAGTTGAGAACGACTACTGTATGTATATATTATTTATTAACTGATATATTTACATGTAGCAGGGGCGCAGTGGCTCAGTTGGTAGAGGTGCAGGCTGCAGGCCGAGAGGACCTCGGTTCGAGTCCCACCTGCGGCAACCGCGCTGTGTCCTTGGGCAAGACACTTCACCCTCATTGCCCACGTGGAGGCACGATGACGCTGTGTACTAAGGCGTACTGCACGTCGATGGTGCACCTGTCTTCAACCAATGCTAACCCCGCTTGTGTGGAGTTGGTATGTTGGGGAGCTGACAGTTGCTCGCCGTTGCTCGGTGGTTCTCTCCGGGTACTCCGGCTTCCTCCACCCGTAAAACTGTCACGGTCATGGTTAGCCATTGCGCAGAAATATGTGACCTTAAACACCAATAAAAAAATAAATAAATAAATAAATAAATAAATAAATTTACATGTAGCATTGGGCATTCTTGACTTATCTCGTCATGAACATCGACTTTCTCTAAAGATATCTCCCCGGAAAATATTAGACTAGCGAGGGAGGGCCCATTAAGAAGCATGTGATTGTTCAAAAAACACCTATGATATCAGTTGAAAATAAAGCGAAGTTTTCTTTTGTTACTTTTAATAAACGAAAACAACAGATAGCGCTCGGAGCCTGTTGTTTTCGTTTTTTTAAAAGTGACAAAAGGAACCTTGACTTTTTATGACAAATTAATTAGAAGCCCCTAAGTAACTGTTCACTTTGGTTCTTTGTTTAACTGGTAGAGTGCTGGGAGCCCATTTTTGGGCTTTATTCTGATGTGTCATTACCACAACTTAAAGGCAACATTTTCTGTGGATGTTGTTCATATCACCTTTGAAGTGAAGTTATTTAGTCTGTTAGGATTTGCCCTGTTACAATTTACGGGAGACTGCCTATTGGCACTCTCCCATAAATTGTAACAAAGCAAAGATAGGTGTTCAAATTTTGATGACCAAAAATAATTCAGCACTCTACCAGTTAAAGGATGTGTTTTTACATTAATTTGCCGATTATTATTCACCCCAGGAAAAAATAGCAAATCTTACCTCCAAGACTATTATATTAATGGAGAAGATACTGTCTGTATTATATGTCACGATGCTTACAGTGTTGATAGAATGAACAGAAAAATTAAAGCGCCGTTTGCTTATTTTAAATGGGTTTAAACAAAGAATAACAGTCAACCGTTCAAACAGATTGGAGAAAAAATTGTTAAAAAGCTTCTGCATTTTTATACTAATCTACAGGAAAATGCCAGAAATTTGTGAAATGATGCTCACATCGATGATACAACTTACTTCGCTAAGATTTCGAAATTTCAATTTTTTAATGAAATTCTCATTCCCTTGGTGTTAAATTGACTGACAACTTTAGAAAATTAAAGGGAACTAACTTTCCTGTAAATCTCTTCCAATAACAAAAATTGTCAGCCATGTTTTTTTTTTAAGTCACGACTGACTTATATTCCAACTACACCAGGAAGGCATGCCTTTGACGAAGGCATGCCATCCTGATATAGTATGAATATTAGTCAGTGGGGACTTGATCCATCACAGTCGGGAAAAATCAGATTTACACCCCTCCCCTCCGATTGGTAATTTTCGCGATGCCCCTGTGTGCGTGCACAGTCATCCCATCCACTTGTATTACAAGCCATTATTTATTTATTTATTTATTTATTTATTTATTTATTTATTTATTTATTTATTTATTTATTTATTTGTTTGTTTATTTATTTATTTGGGTTTAACGATACCTTCAATAGCCAGGGTCAGCTCGTGTCGGACAGTTTTACGGGTGGAGGAAACCGGAGTACCCGGAGAGAACCACCGATCAACTGTCCGATTTTACGGGTGGAGGAAGCAAGAGTACCCGGAGAGAGCCACCGAGTAATGGCAAGCAACTGCCAGACACCCAACGTACTAACTCCACACAAGCAAGGTTAGCATAGGTTGAAGACAAGTGCACCATCGACCTGCTGCACGTCTCAGTACAAAGCGCCACTGTGCCCCCACGTGGACAGTCGGGATGAAGTACCTTGCCCAAGGACATAATGCCGTAACCCCCGATCCCACCCTGCTCTCTTACAAACCATTAAAATTAAATTTTGTTTGCAAAAATAAACTTAGTATCAAGAAAAAATATGATTATGTAATACAGTTTATTGAAACATTGGAAAATACTCTATTCCACCCGATTATATACACTTCGAGAATTGAAAAAAGTTTGGAGGGAGGACGCATCGGTCCGTTTTATCTGAATTCCTACTGATATTAAAGTTTGCTCTAAACGCACTTTTACGGAAAGTCTGTTCAATTTGTCAGACGTTTTAGTAATTGACATGATGTCTGCTACACCACATTTCGTGGTTCCCGTCCTTTCTAAAAGGAATGTGTCGATACATGAAGAATATACCCATAGTAGCTTGGTGTCCCAACTGTTCAGCACGAGTGGTGAAGTGGTGTTAACCGCGAGCCTTTGGCGCGCGGTTAACACCACTTCAGCACGAGTGGTGAACATTTGGTACACCAAGCTCCTTTGGGTATATTTTATTTATACCATGACCGTCAGATTATTAAGAGTCGCTGTTACTTTTTCTCGATTTTACTGAACAGCAGACGTACAAACATGGGGTAAATTCGTAACATAATCAGCAATAACCGGGTACAGGATCGGACCTGGTCTGGGGGTTTTATAACACACCCGGCTTCGCCTCACTAGTATAAAACCTGCAGATCGGGTACCATCCCGTAACCGGCCACTTGCTGACAATGTAACTAAAAATACACATCTCTAGATCAATAGAGTGAAAATCGAAAGATATCGACTCAGCGTATGGCATCTCTACATTACCTACCAAACGTCAGTATCCTGATTGCAGCCTATTTCCTTACACGTCGTTGAAGTGTGTCGAATATAAGCACAGATTCATTATAGTGAGCTAGAGCGACGTCACTCGATTAAAAGTCAATACAAACAGAGTATGTACTAATAAACAAAACGAGAGAGTATTTTAACGACCTGACGCAAGACGATTGACAAGTTAAAGAAAATTAAATATGTATGATCTTCGTGGAAGTCAAAACCCCTTGGAGATTACAGAACGAATCTAAAAAAAAAATATATATATATATTATTCTTTATTAAGCAAAAACATACTAACATGTTTGTAGCTTGTATAATAATGGTGCAGACATGGTTTCCCTCCACAGGAAGCTATGAAAGAGAAAACAGTATGGAATATTACTGAGTGCGGTCTGACTACTCGGCACGAATCTAAGATAGGGGAACGACTACCTACCAGGAACCACCAGCAAGCCATCACCCCATGGCCCAAACGTCGCTTCTGTAATCTGCAAACCCGATACCCGGAACGCACAGTGACTTGTTGGCTAGCGTGTTGGACTTATCATCTTGAGTGTAAGTTCAGTTCTGACCTTCGTCACTTGTGTTTTGTTCCTGTGCAAAATACCGAATCCTTACCACACAACCCGTTTGAATTCTGTTGTCTTGTAGGATATTATTATGCAGCACCGGAAGCTCTCAAGGTGCCAGTCTAATTCTGTTAGGAATTCGACGCTAGTGTGTCCCGGTACCAGTCTAAACCTTGAATCGTCCATCGTCTATGTTTATTTATTTATTTATTTATTGATGTTTAAGCTCACATATTTATGCACAATGGCTAATCATGACCGTGACAGTTTTACGGGTGGAGGAAGCCGGAGTACCCGGAGAGAACCACCGAGCAAGGATGAGCAGCTGCCAGCTCCCCAACATCGTAACTCCGCACTGCAGCACAGGCAGGGTTAGATTGGTTGAAGACATGCGTACCATCGACTTGCAGTACGCCTTAGTACACGGCGTCATTGTGCCCCCACATGGGCAATGGGGGTGAAGTGTCTTGCCCAAGGACACAACGCGGTTGCCGCAGGTGGGTTTCGAACCGATGACCTCTCGGCTTGCAGCCTGCACTTCTACCTACTGAGCCACCGCGCCCCCTCGTCTATGTTTAGATTCACTCGTCCGGAATATATGAGCCGTAGGAAAAGCGAACCTACGGTTCGCTTTTCCGACGGCTCATATATCCCAGTCGATTAAAGTTTTTTAAAAATACCATAAAGATTCATTTTCTCTGAATCAACGTGAGAAATGTTGCTCAATTTAAACTTTATTTGGACGAGTTTTTGCTCATATTACCATTAGAGATGAAGTCTCCCCACCACGGCCATGGTTGTATAATTACGCCGGGTGGTTCCAGTACTTGTGTTAATATCTTGATGGGAGCGTGGTGGCGCAATGGTTACAGAATTGGACTACAAACTGAACAGACAACGGTTCGATCCCCGCCAGGGGTTACTACGTTGTGCCCTTTGGCAAGGAACTTAATCCCGATAGCCCACGTGGTGTCACGGTGGCACTGTGCACTAAAAGGGTACAGCACGTCGATGAAGAACTTGTTTACAATCAATTCTAACCCTGCTTGTGTGAAGTTAGTACGTTGGTGAGCCTGGCAGTTGCTCGCCGTTGTTCAGTAATTCTCTCCATGTACTCCGGCTTCCTCCACCCGCAAAACTGTCCGACACGAGGTGACCATTGCTGTCGAAAGTGTCGGTAAATCCTAATAAATAAATACCTTGATGTTTACAAGGCGAATTATATACTTATTGCCTGGAATATCCATAACTGGAACAACGCGAAAGAATATTTCTGTATGATGTGAGTAAACGGACATCACATCAACGGTAGTCTGCGCGCAAATGCCACGAAATGTGATGAACAAATTGCCTATCGCCTCATCGAATTTGCACTAGAATTTGACTGGTGGCTTGAGATTGAGAGCTTGGTCTTTCTTCTGTTGCATTTGTGGTGTTGTGTCGTGTTGTGTCGTGTCGTGTGGTTCAGTTATTATAAGTTATGGGGCTTTCAGTGGGAGGATATGGTGTGATATAAGGCGAAGGGAGATCAATATTAGGTGAGGCCGAAGCCTCGCCTAATATTGATCTCACTTCGCCTTATATCACACCATATCCGCCCACTGAAAGCCCCATAGCTTATTTATTATGCAAGTCCTTTGAAAGAGACACAACGATAAGTGTACCCAGATTCCTAGCGCAAATGTTCTGTTATCACTATCAGGGAATTTCCCGGTTTTACGTCATGTGTAGGTCACGCTAGTAGCAGGCGCTGAAACAACGGAGTTTTCTTCTCAATAAACAGGAATTTATATTAACAATTCAGAACCTTAATTCAGTGTTAAGTACTGGAAAAATAAAACAACTGGAGCAAATGGATTAACAATTCTTTCAAGAAGGTAAGTGGGAACAGTTTCATTCATTATTTATTGTTAATGGTGATATTAATGTTTCCGACTCGACAGTTCTATACATGTCGTTTTAGTGGTTTATTTATTGTATTTATTTACATTTGTTTATTAAAATTTCTCAAAGACTGGAAGAAACGTATTATAGTTGTACGTTGCTCAACAGACACACATGCGAAATTATTTGTTGTTCGTTGAACACGCGAAATTAGGAAAAACATCGAAGCGAGCGTTGGATGTCAAAAACAAAATGTCGGAACTGACCGTATATAAGCTCTATATTCGGTCAGCTCGATGATACACAGTCTCATATACGGCCACAAGATATTGAAGCTGATTGGCCAATAACAATTACCGGTATAATAATAATATAAGTTACAGGACGTTTACTTGCCAGGTATGGCGTCATGTGAGGCGAAGTGAGTCTACTAATATTGATCGCGCTGAGCATCACATAACGCCATACCTGGCACGTAAACGTCCTGTGACGTATTTATCATGCCTCCAAACGAATTAAATAATAAATTAAAAGATCCGAATCGCTTCATTTTGAATATTTATTAGGAAATTGTCTTTTATTTGCACAAAAATAGGTGAAAACTTGAAGTGGGAAAATTAATTCGGAAACAAAATGGCATCCAGTAGATGGGGGGTGTATGGGCTCATACATGGTCTCTGGCAGTGTATGGACTCAATCCGATGACCGGTTCCCCGTTGAATAACCTAATATCGCATAGTCCAGTGAAGTTATTATAGCACGTTGATATGTCAAATTAAACAGGTGGTATGATCAAATTCAAATTCAATGCTACTGTCCTGATGGGCTTTGGGATCAAACTATCTTAGTTTAAACCTCTGCACACTGATGCCAAAATATGAAACTTTCAAGAAGCAAATATTTCCCACAATGCAATAAGAATTCAACCAATTCGATCTTGGTTGACTAAACACATGCGATTATGACAAGCAAGACTGAATTGGTTAAATTGCTATTTTCATCGTGAGAGAAATCAACCCTGACTAATATCGTCATGAAAATCGATTCTCAATAAAGTTATCTCCCTTGAAATTATTGGACGAGTGAGAGAAAGGTTCACTTAAGAAGCAAGTAGTCATTGAGAAAACATCTGTGGCATCAGTAGAAATTAGCCAAGTTTCCTGTTGTTATTTGTGATAAACGAAAACAACAGACAGCTCTAGGAGTTACAAATTTACAATAGGCTTTTTTATGGCAAGCAAATCAGAAGCAACTTCTTCATCCGCCAATGAGAATATAGATCAGTATCATACCTACCAACAATATGTAACAGCCCACTTTAGCTCTTTGTTTAACCCTTTACCTAACATGAAAAGCAGACGACACTAGCCAAAAAAAAATTTGAATAACTAATTTTTTTCATTTTTTGTCGAGCTCGTTCCAACGAGGGGTCATAACCTATGTTTTTGAGTCAAAAAATGAAAAAATAATGAAAATTGATTGGCGATTTTTGAGAATAGCGCTGGCCGGTTTTGGCCGTTACGTTGGGTAAAGGATTAACGAATGTATTTTAACAGTAAATTGCAAGTTTTTATTTTTCCCAGGAACAAATTAACAAATCTCACCTCTTAGACCTTTAAATTAATGGAACGGACAGTGTCTGTATTATATGTCACGATGCGTACACTGTTGATATAATGAACAGAAAAAGATGGCGAAAAACGCCGTTACTGACAGCCTTAGGAATTAAGGGGAGCTAAAGTTCTTGTAAATCTATTTCAATGGCGAAAACCGTCAGCCATGAGGCCTGACATTCTTAAAAATGCAGCACGGCTAAATATCGCTCCCCTCGCATGGCCAAGGATAGAGATGAGCTCTCCTCAAGCTTACAAAAGCTGAAAGTGACAAAATGAAGTTTTACTATTAATGAATTCTGTCTGGTAGTTTTTGTACATTTTAATTGGTGCTACTTACAAGGTAGTCTCTGCGAGATGGTTGCACTGCCCGTCTCACACCACCGGGCCCCAGCAAGGCCCAGGGGTGTGGGATGGGCAGTCTAGCCGTCGTAAAGAGACCACTAACATAGCAGAGATCTGAAACGGCTGGTTTTAGGAAAAGGCTGTTATGGTAATCATTATTTTCTAAGGCCAGAGGGGCTAATTTTCGCCCTCCTTAATTTTTTGAGGCGAGCGAATAAATCGCTCTCCTGAAAATTCCAGGACAGAGCCATATTTGATATTTTGACCAAACTTTCCAACACCCTTGGTTTTTGTCGGCAAATCGTTCACGCAATGCGACAGTCATTACTTAGGAATGTTGTTGGGGGTTTTTTTTGTTGTTGTTTTTTAGGGGGGGGGGGTTGGGGGAGGGGTTTGGAGGAGTATTTCTTCTCATTTTTGCTTTCTATCTCTCTTTATAACATTCAATGGGGAGTGCAAAAATTGTTGAATCTACATTGCTCCAATTTTCATGAAATGATTCACATGAGCTCCAAACTATCTGTCAAATCCCTCCTTCAATTGGCCATTTATTTAGTGTTAAATACAAACTTGTTTTGGTGTTTACAGAGATGTCAGCAGGTAGCAAAAAAATTTCCAAATGGTCAGCAAAAAATCCAGGATCCCGATTCATTCTAAATTAACGAAGACGACGCAAATAAGAATAAATCGGAAATTTGTGTCTTCAGTCTATAGAATTCACTAGATTTTCAGTTAGACAAAAGCTGCAACAATGTCCAACCCGTCCGCGAAATGTCACGGAAAACGCATGCAAGACATTCTACAAATAAATTTAAGGTGAAATCAAGGGGGCCAATAGCTGAGACATTAAAAATACTAGTTGCTTTTTTCACAACAATTTATTGTCTATCTCCGCCGAAGAGTTTGTCGGAATGGTCAATTCAATTAGTTACTACTTCCATTTCTGCCCCCTTACACCAAAGTATTTATTTATTTATTTATTTATTTATTTATTTATTTATTTATTTATTTATTGGGATTTAACGACACTTTTTGACAGCCAGGTGTCGGACGGTTTTACGGGTGGAGGAAGTCGGAGAACCCGACAAGAACCACTAAGCAGCGGCGAGCACTGTCAGACTCCCAAACATACCAACTTCGCACAAGCGAGATTAGCATTGGTTGAAGGCAAGTACACATTCGACGGTCAGTACGCCCCAATACACAGCACAAGCGTGTCATCGTGTGGGCAATCGGGATTAAGAACCTTTCCCAAGGACATAACGCAGTTACCGTAGGTAAGGACGTAATCATGAACCTTTCGGTTTGAAGTTCAATCCTCTAACCAAGGAGCCATCGAGGTTCCACCATAGTATAAAAACGAATTTGAGTGAGTGAGTGAATGAGTGAGTGAGTGAGTGAGTGAGAGAGAGAGAGGAGGGAGTGTGAGAGATTTGCATAACTTTCTCCCTCTGGTTTGAATAAATATGTGTTTCTGTATCTGAGTGAACTGTTGGTGTCCTTGGAGGGTATCTGTTAACCCTTTACCCAACGTAACGGCCAAAACCGGCCAGCGCTATTCTCAAAAATCGCCTATTAATTTTAATTATTTTTTTATTTTTTGTCTCAAAAACATAGGTTATGACCCCTCATTGGAACGAGCTCATCGAGCTCGTTCCAATGAGGGGTCATAACCTATGTTTTTGAGACAAAAAATGAAAAAAAAATAGTTATTCAAGATTTTTTTTTGCAAGTGTCGTCTGCTTTTCATGTAAGGTAAAGGGTTAATTGAAAATAGCCTTTAGCCCTTTGAACTAGAAAGACCGATTTTTCCGTCCAAGGCATAATTTCGTCAATTTTTTTGTCTTTTTGTCTTATTATAAGAGGTCAAAACACGGGGCACTGATGATAAAATAATAACTGCAGTTTTGCAGTATTTCGCCCGCTGTTTTATTATGAGTCTTGAGGCATACAGTTTCTTTGGGTTTTTTTAAACAATATTTTTATTTCATGCTTCTGAAATTGGGTTTGGCGAACAGGCTGAGCCTATCTCAACGCCGTACCCTTACATATCGAGAATTTACATTGCTAGGTGCTTGTGCAGTTGTGTTTAAGGTGACTGTATAATAATTCTAAGTAACATTTTTAAACTAATGGAAAAGTTTAATTTCCAGTAATGAACCACAGTATATTGCAAAGCATTTCTCCCAACATCCAAAAGTGAAGAAAAACTCAGTTACAATACGTGGAAGGCTCGGTTTCAGTAAGTGGAAGACAGTCTCCCTCTAGGTCACAGCGGAGTAGATCCCCCACTCGACAAACGTTAACTATGTTGAAAACAAAACACAAGGAACAGTTAGAGACCCCTCTGCTTGTGCCTTAAACGCGGTGATCCACGAAAGGAATGTTCTCCAAGTTTGTATCGAGTGGATAATCCACCCCGCGCCCTATTATCGAATTTATTTACATATTTGTATGTCTATTTTATGTCAAGCTCAAGAAAATAATTATGAATTGTGGTGAAAATTACAATCTATCCACTAGAATTTACATACAATTCAAGTTCTGACAGTTTCAAACCGTCTTGTTTTGACAATGAACTCTTGGACAATTTTAAAAATAGAAGTATTGTGTAAGTCAGATTTTTGCGAATTACCATGAAGTAGGACTTCGATGGTTTTATCATTGTTTTCCGGTTTATCAAACATCATTTGGCAATGTTGAATGTGGAGAGGACAAAAAAGTATAAAACGACTTGCGTCCTCATAGTGATAGCCACAGGGACATTCAGGATTTTCACTAATAAATCTATCGAACTTATGACCATTTAAGTCGCTACAGTTTAGACGAAGTTGGCAATGGATAATCTGTGCTTTTCTTTCCCCGACATAGCAGTATTTAGGGACAGCGTGGTCATCAGCTGCTAAAGCCTGTTTCAAAGTATTCACTGATTCAGAGTTCCTGCCATTCTCATCTAAGTTGTTCCAAAGCCTCGCGGTGGATGGTAGAAAGGAGTTTGAGAACCGAAGAGTGTTACATTTAAATTCACGTAATAAATTGGATGTTCTAAGAGGATAAGGGGTTACTTCGGAGACCGGTCGGGGAGTTAGCAAACGAATGTAATTGGGTACATCTCTATTAATTATCTCAAACATAGTTATGATCTTGTGTCGTTTTCTGAGTTCCTTTAATGATATGAAACCAGATTCTTTATAAATAAGATTGTGACTAGTCCCTCTTGGCACCCCGATAATTGTGCGTAGTGCGTCTAATTGTAGATTTTCAAGAAGAATATTTTTCGTGTCACTGCAGTTGTCCCATATTACATGCGCATAATCAAATATCGGGAGAATAAAGTACCTATAACGTGTTTCTAGAGCTGATCTGGACAGTCGGTATTTTAGACTTCTGAGGCAATTTATCATAGGGCTAACCTTGTTCACAATACTTTCGACATGGGTATCCCAGGAACCAGTGTTAGAGAAAATTAGACCCAAATGTTTATGCTCAATCTTTTCTTCGATTTGCTCTCCATGTAAGTGCAGTCTGGGGCAATCGAGAGGGTTTGTTTTGCGGGATATATTTAGTGTTTCTGTTTTGGGGGGATTGAATAAGACCTGCCAAGTTTCGGACCATGTGGCGATTTTCGATAGGTCGTCATTTAGAATTTTAGCCGAGAGTTTGGCATCTTCAGTTGCTAAGTACAAAGTTGTGTCTTATATTAGACATAATATTATCAACGATATCATTAATATAGACATTAAACAAAATGGGGCCTAACACTGAGCCTTGTGGTACTCCTGCCGGTCTATTTTGCTTTCAAACATTTCTCCATTAATGACAACACACTGGGAACGATGCGCCAAATAACTTTCAAACCACGACAAAAGGTTACCCCTTATTCCCATTGAATATAGTTTGTGTAATAGACCTTTGTGTCATACTCTATCGAAGGCCTTACTGATATCACAAAACACGACTCTTGTATCTGTATTTGTATCAAAACTTGCAGAGATATCGCGATTGATGTCAATTAATTGATAAATCGTACTGTCTCCGGGAATGAATCCAGATTGTAGGGTCGGGAGATTATTTTCAGTTAAGGAGGAAACCAAATGTTTAAATACAATTTTCTCTAAAATTTTACTTACACTACTAGTTAGAGATATAGGACGGTATTATTTTTTATTATGTATTGATTCCTTCTTATGTATAGGTATTACCCTCGCCTTCTTCCACAAATCTGGAAACGTTTTGCTAGTTAATGATAAGTTGAATAACCTAGCCAGGGGAGAAGCCAATTCCTGCGCACACGATTTTAGAATTTTGTTATTAATTTCGTCTGGTCCGCTCGCCTTTTGTGTGTCTAATTTATGAAGAACGGCTATTACCTCATCTTCAGTGACTTATATTTTGTTTAAAGAAAAGTTACTAAAAGTTAATGAGGGTAACTCTTTATCACCAACTGAACTTGATTGTTCTATAAACAATCATTAAATCATTAAGTAACCCAGCTATTGCTTTTGCATCACTGATCACTTCACCGTTTTCTTCTAGGGAAGGGAATCTATCATTATTGTTCTGTTCCTTCGAAAAAGTTTTCAGAGTAGCCCACCAATGTTTTTGACCAAAGTTGCAAGTTGATACGTAATTTTCAAGTTTTATGTCATACTCAGCTTTTGCTTTTCTAATTAATGTAATGGCTTAATTTCTGATTTGTCGAAAATGTGCCCAATCTGGAATCCTATTACTCAATTTGGCTTTATGGTGAGACCTGTCACGTGATCTCATCATTTTCAGTATTGAAGAGTTCATCCAGGGTTTATCCATGGGTCGGACTAAAACCAATTTTTTGGGGAATATATTGAGTAGCCGTATCCATGATATACTTAGTCAGGCATTCGGTAGAGTCATTTATGTCATTATTAAGGAAGCAATCGCAAGACGTTTGTGAGAAGTGATTACGCAACCCGTTGATGTCCATCTCATTGTAAATCCAAACCGTTCGTTGATAAGGTTTATTACGGCGAGTTTGTGTTGTTAAGAATACACCAGTTGCGTGGTGATCACTGCAGAATGGTGGAATAATTAGACATTTTTCTATACATTTTTTACATGATACGAGAACAAGATCAATCAGACTACATGAGTTGTCAGTAATGCGAGATGGAGAATCTATTACTTGTTTCAAACTAAAGTAGTTTTCCAAATGAGTGAAAGACCAATCCTAGATCTATATGTGGTTATGTTGTCACCCATTAGGGTATGCTGTTATTGTTATAGAAGTATATATTTTTAAGGAAAGGCCTTTTAAGGTGTGGATATCGAAATGCTTTGCAGAAAAATACTGTGATAAGTTTATAAAGTCACCATTTGTGCTAAAATAAAGCTGAACATGGAAAGAAAAGTAAATACATAAGAAAACAATAAATACAAAGGTGTTTTGTTTCATCAAAACGTTAAATGGATAATGCGGATGGTACTGGATTCGCCTGAAGGTCGTCCAACGGAATAATCTTTATTATCAGTAGACAGTATTAAAAAGGTAGGAAGTGGAAAGTTTCCTATTCAAGTGACGGTATCTTTCATTTTAGTATTCATCCATTAATGCCCTCCGCAGACTGTACCCCCACCCTTACAGCGCTGAAGCCCTTAATACAAACACATCTCATCTCAAAGCTCCACTGAATGCGCAGAGTTGATCGATATCGAGCGCACTGCATGGCATATGCGCCTCCCGACAAACATCTACAGTCTCCGAAAACAAAACCCCATCAATCATCTGGAGAGAGACTCAGCCCACCAACCATCGGGCTATCTCCGGTGGTTCGTGAGCCGGGTATCTGCAGGCACCTATCCCCGGAAACATGCAGACATCCATCGAGCGGGAAACCAATGCCATCATGATATGGCAGCCAAACAGCCCTCCACGTACTTTGAAGACAACGAGCAGACAGAAGATTTACACTTTAACTATCCCAAAATTGCTTACCTTCAAATAATTATTTCTTATGGAATTTAGATACAAGTTTGGAAAAACTCAAAATCGGCAAGGTTAAATGGAAAAATTATATGATCCAGCCGCCCCATTATTCATGAAATATCACAACTGATCCAACCCCAACTGTAAGAGTGTCGGTCAAATATAATTGTGTCAGTTCTATGTGATAAGTACAACTCTAAATCGACAAGGTTAAATGGAAAAATTATATGATCCAGCCACCCCTTTATTCATGAAATATCACAATTGATCCAACCTCAACTGTAAGAGTTTCGGTCAAATATTGTTGTGTCAGGTTCACTTACTACTGGATGATTAAAATGTGTCGTAAAAATTTCACGCGATATTTGTGCTCACATGACCATACTGTACACAGTCCGATTCATCCACTCTTGTTTCGACTTACATTTTGGTTTAGTTTTAGGATGAATTAAGAGACCAACTTCGATGCATAAATTATTACACAGAACTTCATGTATATGATCTCGGGGCCTGAATACTGAGAATAATTTTGATCTCCTAAAATACTTCCCTAATGTGATGGGAGTGTGTGAGGTTCCTACTAGTTTATTACACCTGAGAACCACGACGAATCAGTGGCTGGCCAAAGAGCTGCTATATAAAATTTGTTCTCAGATCTTGTGAATTTATCTGAGTCATTCAAAGTGGACTGTTAATGTCTTCCTAGGGAATACTGTCTTTCACATAATGGGTTGGGGGAGGGGGGGGGGGGGGGGTTCTCAGATCTTGAGAATTTATCTGAATCACTGAAAGTGGACTGTAAATGTCTTCGTGGAGATATACTATATTTCACATTCTGGGGTGGGGTGGGGTTGTGGAGGTGAGGGTCTTACCAGATTGTTGTACTTAAATATGTCTTTTATCACATCTTACAATTTAACTGAATTCACCACATTTCACTGTGTTGGGCCTTATGTGGTGCAGTTTTCACTTTATGCCAGCCACACAGCATGGTGCACCGTGCTGTTAAATAAAATACAATTTTATATATATCTCAGTTTCGGAATTGATTAAGAAACCGATTGCTATGCATATAATATCTCTTAAAAATATATGTTCTCGGGATCTGCATTCTGAAAAGTCATTTCAAGCTCACATTATAATAATCAAAAAGGGTGGGGGTATGGGTTGGTCTCACTAATTTGTTGCATATGGATACATCTGTTCTCAAATCCTTACATTTAACTGAATCATTTAAAAATTGATGTTAGTCTGCATGAGATTTAAAATACTTACATATTGGGGTGGGGTGGGTGGATCCTACCAGATCACTTCGCCTGGATATATCTCTCTTCAGTTGTTTGCACCCATCCGGACTTTTACAAACTTCACTGTGTGAAGCCTCATGTGGTGCGATTTGCACTTCACGCATACCGCACAACATGTTGTATCATACACCTACAAATATTCTATGTGTCAACCAGACCTATACGGCTACTTATCTACTTATATATACACATATCTCACGTGACCTTCTAGGCTCCTGATTGGACGAATGCTGCACCCCTATTTCGTGTAGTTTGCATCCACAGAACTGACCAGGCACTACCCATTTTTTATTTTTAGCACACTACTATATCAGTTTTCTTTTCATACTGGGCGAAGAAAACTAATCGGGCTAAATTTAAATATCGATTCACAGAAGCACAACATCCACAAAACGACCCGGAAAGAAATCATTGTGGAAAAATGTATCGCTTTTCCATTGTTGAAGTCACGTTTTCCGAGGCGTTCATTTTATTCCTTGAGAAGATGATCCATATCTCGTTTCGAAGAGAATGATCCATACCTGGGTACAACTTTCAAAAGAACGCGTCCGGATATGAAAAATCGTTAGTTTCGCTTCTCATATTATTTCGCTATTTAATTGTATGTTTTCGGCAGTAAACGAATAAATAATGGAATTCATTTGAATCTTCGGAGTTTTGTATCCCGTACTGACCCATTCGGTAATGTATATGTGTGACAAATGTGTGGAAATTATCAAACTGCGTTGTCAAATTTCGAAAATTTTAGCCTTCCATTCGCGAGATGCGCGATTCTAGAATACACAGTTCCGTTTGGGGGAAACATTTTGTTTACCCTTGCCGACCGATTCAAAATTTGTCTTCTGCTCATGTCAGTAATCCAAGTTAGCCGTGTTTTGGAAGAAGAAAATGTTTTTTTGAAAACTACATGGTATTTTTTCTATATAATGCTGGTTGGTAGGGCTGCTACCTTGGTAATAGATTAACAAATCGGACAGATGTTTCTTATCAACCTACCTCAATTGTTTACTACAGGCTTGCACTACAGTGGAAGAACCTAAATCGGATAAAATACTCTCTATTTTAATCTTTCCCAAGATTTGGAAAAGAAAAGTGGTTTAAAAACACCACGAAAAAATAAGCCAAAACTGGGCCGAGCGCCATCGGCGCACACCCAGTATGGGACGCTCTTCCATAGTACAAATCCACGACTTCCGTAACAGTGCGCAATGCGTCAATTCGCCATTCTTTTTCTATCCGAAGCACGAGCAGGATGTGTTTCCGCCGTATTCATTATGAAACAGTGATAATTCAACTCGTGGATAATGGTTTTCCTGTGACTGGAATTATGGATCTGAAGATCGTATAATAAAAGGACTGTGTTTTATATATTCTCGTTTATATTTTCAACCACATTCTCATTGTTTGCTAATTACTATTCCGTTTTCGCGAATGTTTTGTTTGCGACATAGTGGCATCGCGATTCGACAATGAATTTTTCGGTTGATAAAAATTTGTTATTGGAGTAGGTGTCGGCCGTCTGGGTTCTGCCAGCTTCTCTCGTAGTTGAGGGTGTTCTTCTACTTTCTGTTTCTGTTGAGTTCACCTTTTTCTTCTACTGCTCTCACCTCTGTTCTTTCCAGTTCGGCTCCTTTAGGGCAATTCCTTTTGCCCTCGCCATTGGTGCGTTCTCGTGTCCGTTTCGTCCGCACCCTCGGGTGGTGTGGAATGCTGTCGTTTCGTGGGGGATGTGCAGCTCCTCCCGCACCCGCGTGGGTGGGGAGACACTGTCGTTTCGCCCCCCCCCCCGACTCGACCACGTCTGGTGTGAGTTTGACCCCCTCCGTGGGGGATGTGCAGCTCCTCCCGCTCCCGCGGGGGGTTGTGAACGCTATCGTTTCGGGTCGCCCGATTCGACCACGTCTGATGAGAATTGCCCCTCCTCCGTGGGGGATGTGCAGCTCCTCCCGCACCAGCGGGAGGTGGGGACCGCTGTCGTTTCGGGGCTTCCCGATTCGACCATGTCTGGTGAGAGTTATTCCCCTTCTGTGGGGAATGTGCAGTGTTTTACCGTGGTGGATACTGCGGGAGCTGTTGGTTTTCTGGTGTAGAGATGCCTGGTTCCGGGACTATGCGCCCTCTCCAGTCGACATCTGAGGCTGTCACTAGTGTTGTGACTCCTCCTTTGGAGGCCGAGCTTGGTGGCTCTCTCCGCTTTTCCGCCAGTTCCAACAGCTCCCGTCGATCTGCTGCTACTGATGTTCCGTCTACAACGTCAATGGGCACCGTTTTTAGCCGGCCTCGGCTTCTCCCTGCCAGGGTCTGCAGGGATGTCTGTAGTGTGGTTGTGGGGTTTCGGCCTCAGCTTTCCCAGACTTCCACTCGGCGAAGTCAAATGGGGCTGCCGACTGAACCCCCTACTGCGTCCTCTCAGCCATTAGCACAGTAGTTTTATACCTGCAGTGGTCTTCTGCGGTGTCTGGTTGTGTAGACGTGGGGGTATCGGCCTCAGCCTTCCCTGACTTCAACTCGGCGAAGTTGGAAGTGGCTGCCGGCCGGACCCTCTCCTGTGGTCTCTGCGCCGTCGAGCACCACAGTTGTCATTGGTTTCGGTTGTTCTTAGTGGGACACTATGAACTCAGTGGCGTTTCCGTCCACTCATTCTGGCCACACGACCAGTTTTGGGGGTCAAACGTCTTTTGTGCAGCCTGGACCTTCTGCCCTGCAGAGGTCAGCGGTGACTCTCATGAGTTCCTGCTATGTTGATCCTCAGGGTGTGTCACACCCCTATACACGTCTGCCTTCAGACGTTTTCGGCTGCCGCCCGTCGTCCCACGTCGGGTCTTTTCGAGGATCGTGACCCTTCGCTGGTTAAGAGGATCAGAGGTGAAGCCACTTTACCGGTTCGTTCCCCTGTCGAACCGGCCAGTACGGGCAGTGAGCTTAGGGAGGCCCTCTCCTTATTCAGGTTCTGTCAAAGAGCCTTCCTGTTGCTTCCAGTGAGGCAGCGAGTGGTTTCCAGGCGCCTCCTATGGCGCCGCCTCCCGGGATTGAAAACAGGCCGCTTTCTGATCTCCCTGGTGTTCCGACACCATGGGAGGCGTCGGCTGGTTTGCCCACGATGGGCTATGTGTCTTCCGACTCAGGGGAAGAGTCAGACATGCTTGATGTCGAGAGCCAGCAGTCTTCGGACTTGGGGTCAGCTCTTGATTTCGTGTTTGGGTTCCTTCCAGATCTCAAACCATCTAACCAGTCGACAGTGTCAGCCAGGCCGCGATCATCTGTCGCGCGCCAACAGTCTATGGAGCAACCTGCTTCTGGGTGTCTTCGACCGTGCCCGTCGGTACAGTTGGTTGAAGCATTTTCAGCCTTGGACTCCAAGCTAAGTTCCAAGGCTATGAAGGCTCCGTTCTTCACCAGGGTTGACACCTTTTTGCCTCTGGCGCGTTATCGTTCCTACGATTCCGCCAATCCGTCGGTCCACCAGACTTTGACGGTTTTGGATCAGGACTCCAATTCCCTCGGGCTTTCCAAGTCCAAGTCTGCCGTCATTCCGATGACGACTCTGGAGTCCACATTGGGCTTATCGAGAGAGATGCTTTGTATGCTTTCTCTCTCCGATCACGTCGTCTCAGCTTTAGTTGCTTATCTGCCTTCAGATAAGTTTGACGAGGTACAGGCTCCTTTGCGTGTGCTGTCCAAGGCGCTCATGCATCTTACTCACACGCATGCCTGTAACACGGCTGATCTGGAATTAGTTCAAAGGGACTCTGTGGGGGACACAGGCCGATCCCTTCCTGAGGAGCAGTACGCTACTCTTCGATCTGCTTTTTTGGCAGGTCCGCAACTTTTCCATGGTTCTGTGTTGACGTCCTACGTCATTCCAACGATCAGCTGCTGTTTCTTCAGCTTGATCAGCCTTCTAGGGTAGGCACTGGCCGTTCCAGGCCTAACAAATACCCTCTGCTTCCTCCGCGAAGCAAAGGGGCTGATCCTTCTGCCACCGCTTCTGCTTCTTACTCAAGGGGTAAGGGTAAGCGTCGGCAGTCTTGAGGGAAGTCCCAGGATTCTTCATTCAGTAGAGGTGTTTTCTCCTCTCGCGAGCCTCGTCGGGGTTCGCAATGAAGGTCCTCACCTCGACTCGTCCCAGGTTGGAGGAAGGATAGCAGAGTTCGCAGACTGTTGGGCCACCATCACATCCGATTCTTGGATGTTAGATGTTGTTTGGTCCGGGCTGCGAATATCCTTCCGACGGCACTCCACTCTGTCCAGGGTGCCTTTTCCAACCACAGTTCCTTCAGACATTTTACGTCTGGAACTTTTGTCCACGGAGATAGACAGTCTCCTGACAAAGGGGGCGATTGAGGTTATCAAGAACATTAGGTCAGTGGGTTTCTATTCCCGCCTGTTCTTGGTGCCGAAGAATGACGGCCGACTCCGACCGGTTCTCGATATGAGTTTCCTGAACCAGTCTATCATTGCTCCCAAGTTCAGCATGGAGACTTTCAGGTCGGTCCTCCGTTCAATTCACCAGGGAGATTTCGCTTCCAGTTTCGACCTGCGAGACGCTTACTTTCACGTTCCGATTCATTGGGCGTTACGGAAGTATATCAGGTTCGTTTTCTGGGGCGAGTTTACCAGTTCAAGGCCATGCCTTTCGGTCTCAACCTGGTTCCTTGGGCCTTCACCAGGCTGATGTCGCATGTGATAGCTTTCCATCGCACACAGTCCAGGGTGACTGCTTCGGCATATCTGGACGATATCCTCCAGGGGCATTTCTATGCTGCCTTACTGGAGTCGGATGTCGCCACTCTGTTGAGCTTGCTCATGTCGCTACGTTTCAGAGTCAACGAGGAGAAGTCGGACCTGGTCCCTTCTCAGTCGTTTTTTCATCTGGGGATGGCTTTCCGCACACAATTCAATTTGGTGGCGGTTCCCCAGGCCAAGGCTGTGATTATCTCAGCTTTTGCTCCGACTCTGTCCCAGTCCACATCCGCGACGGCTCGGAGTTTTCTCCGGCTAATCGGTCTCTGCTGTTCGGTGACGGATCTCATTCCTCTAGGTCGGCTGCTTGTCAGACCTCTCCAACACTTTCTGCTCAGTCGTTGGAGGCCGAATGTAGATTTTCTGGATCTGGTGCTTCAGTTTCCAGAATATCTTTATCCTCACCTTCTCCTCTGGGCGGATGTCCAGTGGCTTTCGCAGAGTGTTCCGTTGGACTTACCCACGTCCGATCGCGTTCTGACGGCAGATGACAGCGATCTCGGATGGGTTGCGACGTTGGATCCTCTAGGTCTTTCCATTCACGGGTTGTGGGACCAGGATGATGCAGCTCTACACATCAACCAGAAGGAGCTTCTTGCTCTTCTTCTGCGTTTCAGGCAGTGGATCCCTCACCTGTCGAATCGCCAGGTCCTTCTGTTGTCCGACCATTCGACGGTGGTTGCTTACATTCGGAACCAGGGCGGCACGCACTCTGTTCCAATGTACGAATTGGCTTGGGATCTTCTACTGCTCGTTCAGGATGTCCATGCCGGGGTGGCTGTTCGTCACATTCCCGGTCGCCTGAACGTCCTAGCCGACTCCCTGTCCCGTCGGGGCAGGGTCATTTCCACCAGGTGGATGCTCCACATGGCGGGTTCCATCGATCTCTTGTGACTCGTTGGAACCATCCGGTGGACACTATCGTGTCCCCGTAACCAGATGCTCTGGCTTTCGCCGTGGATGCTCTGGCCCTCCTTTGGGATGGTCTTGTCGGCTACGCCTTCCTACCGGTTCCGATTCCGCCTCAGGTCCTCACCCAGATATGAACCTGCAGTCGTCGAATCCTTTCGATCAGACCCGTCGCTTCGGTGGGTGTGGATCAATCTGCTCCGCTTTCTGTTAGCGGCGGTTCCGGCATGTCTCCTTCTACCTCGCGACTTTCTTTGCCAAAGTCGCCCGAGGAGGTTTTCAAGTTGACCCGACTTCATTGTGCCTTCGCACATGTCTTTTATCGGGTCCTGTCTCCTCCGTAGTGGTTTTTCGAGACACGCAGTGGAGTTGCTTTTCTTCAAGGATGCACTCACTCCACTGGTTTAGCGTCTGTGGCTAAGTGGATGGTTCTTCTGTCGATGGTGTGCGATCACTCTGTTGCTTCTGTCACTCCTTCGATCACACCGCTTGCGGAGTTTCTGGTATATGTTTGTTTCTGCGGGTCTCCAGCAATGGGTACATGTCCATGCTTCGGAGACATTTTTTCCTATGTGATACCGCATTGTTTCGACACTCATCCTTGCCTCTCCAAGCTTGTTCAGCTCTTTTCCTTGAAAAGGCCTAGTACTTTGCAGTTTACTCCAAGATGGTCACTTTCTTGGGCGCTGCTCTGCTTGGGGGTGGGGGCGTTCACGCCTTTATCCTGGACGAATATGCGTTTTCCCACATGCCAGATCTCTCCTGCATCCATTTCTTGATGGACTTGTCTTGCTATTCGTGCAGCTTCCGCTCGTCTAGCTACTGGTGATTGTATTACCAATTGTTTTTTCTGCCACGAGGTGCGTGCATTGTCTTCCTCTTTTTATAACTCTGTCATGTTGTCGGATGACTGATGTTATACTGGCAGCCTTCCGGAGAAATGCTACATCCTCCTTTTATCTGCGACAGTTGCAGGAGACGACAGAGAAACTTGGGGCCCTCTTTCTTCGGCTCAGGATGTTGTCTATCCAAGCTTTTCAGCTTTGTTCAGGGTCAGTTCCAGCTTTGTGCTGTTACTGTCCTTTCTGTCTGTGCGTCGCACTTCACCATACGCCTCATCTTTCATTGGCTTTTCTAATGTTTGTGATGCTATGGTTTGATAGGCCTATGGATTCCTCTGTCCACGGTCCCAGTGCTATTGAGTTATGTGTGGGTTGGTTATGTGATTCCATCCAGCCTTTTGTCTATTCAGCCTGTAGTAAACAATTGAGGTAGGTTGATAAGAAGTATAAATTTTATAGTAAATTTCCTTTCTTATTATACCTACCGAAATTGTTTACATGGAGGCCCTCGCGTCTTCTTATTCGGGTAAGAATCCTTCCTCCCCGCTGATCACATAATTCCTGTATTGTTCGGAATCAAAAGAATGACGAATTGACGCATTGCGCACTGTTACGGAAGTCGTGGATTTGTACTATGGAAGAGCGTCCCATACTGGGTGTGCGCCGATGGCGCTCGGCCCAGTTTTGGCTTATTTTTTCGTGGTGTTTTTACACCACTTTTCTTTCCCAATTCTTAGGAAAGATTAAAATAGAGAGTATTTTATCCGAGTTAGGTTCTTCCACTGTAGTGCAATCCTGTAGTGAACAATTTCGGTAGGTATAATAAGAAAGGAAATTTACTATAAAATTTATACTTTTCTTGATGGGTGTTCGATATAATATAAGGATTAGTGTATGTCTTGTCGTTGACTATGCCCGTATAGTGCCCGGTGAGGAGGTGTAGTTCCCTCCGCTTCGCGTCGGGAACTACACCACCTCACTGGGCACTATATGGGCGTAGACAACTCCAAGCCATGCACTATTCCTTAAATATATACATATACATAAATATACCTTCTCAGGATCTACATTCTGAGAAATCATTTCAAGCTCACAATATAATTACCTAATTAGGTGGGCATGTGGGATGACCTCACTAGTTTGTTACATATGGATGCATCTCTTCTCAGGTCTATGAAATTAGCTTATTCTTACGTATTTGTGTAGGTCTTCATGAAGTATAAAATACTTACTTAATAGGGTGGGGTGGGTGCATCTTACAAGATTACTGCACATGGATATATTAGTCTATTATCAGATTTTGCACTTAACTGAATTTAGCAAATTTTACTGTGTGGTGCCTCATGCAGTGTGATCTGCACCTCATGCTTACCCACAGTAAATTTCAAGCTCACAATATAATTACCTAATTAGGTGGGCGTGTGGGATGAACTCACTAGTTTGTTACATATGGATGCATCTCTTCTCAGGCCTATGAAATTAGCTTAATCTTACGTATTTGTGTAGGTCTTCATGAAGTATAAAATACTTACTTAATAGGGTGGGGTGGGTGCATCTTACAAGATTACTGCACATGGATATATTAGTCTGTTATCAGATTTTGCACTTAACTGAATTTAGCAAATTTTACTGTGTGGTGCCTCATGCAGTGTGATCTGCACCTTATGCTTACCACACAGCATGGTGCATGTTAAATATTTCACATTTGTTTGAACAGACACGAACTTGTGTAGAATGAGAAACACAGCTTTTTAATATTGAACATCCCATAATAGTTTTTTACAAACAGGTAACATGATAATGTCCCAGTACAAATATCCCACTGGCTGAACCCGGACAGAACAAAATTCTACAGTGCACCACACAGTCTGCATTCTGAGAAATAAATTTAAGCTTCCAAAACACTTGCCTTATGGGATGTGGGTGTGGGAACTTCTCACAAGTGTGTTGAACATGGATACATCTGTACTTGGATTTCTCTTGAAGTTCCCTAAACACTAACATAACGAGCCGAGGGGAGGGGTGGGGGTATGTTTTTACCCATTTATTGCATAGTATATATGTACACACACATTACACTATAATGTATCTTTCCCTGGTTTGGGATTCACTTGGGGTGTGGGAGGGAGGGGGGGGGGTGTTCATACCCAATTATTGCATGATCTGTATATCACACCTTAATTCTCTTGAAGTTCCCAGAACACTTACATAATCAGCCTTACGGGATGTGGGTATGGGAACTTCTCACAAGTTTGTTGAACATGGATACATCTGTACTTGGATTTCTCTTGAAGTTCCCAAAACACTTTTATAACGAGCCGAGGGGAGGGATGTGGTGGGGGTGTTTATGCCCATTTTTTGCATGATGTATATGTATGCTCGATCTGCTAGCATGCTTTTATTGGGGCTCGTCGGTAGTCGAGTGGTATATGGCGCTGGTCCAGTTTCGCTGGGCGATTGGTGCCGCAGAAATGTACTCTCATCAAGGCAGTGGTTCGATCCCCATCGGCGTCAGAGTCTTTCATCCTGAAAAATGCGTAACAGAATTGCCGAATTCTGTATTCTGTACCGTAAGCAGGAAATTTGAAAAAGAGATTGATTCTCACTGATTTCATCTGCATTACATGGTATAATTCATTGTAAACAACTAATTCTGGGGGATACCGAGTAACTTCGTGTGGACTGTTCCAGTTCCATTGACGCTCGACCTGCTAGCATGCCTTTATTGGGGTTTGTCGGTAGTTGAGTGGTCTATGGCGCTGGTCCAGTTTCGCTAGGCGATTGGTGCCGCAGAAATGTACTCTCATGAAGGCAGTGGTTCGATCCCCATCGGCGTCAGAGTCTTTCATCCTAAAAAATGCATAACAGAATTGCCGAATTCTGTATTCTGAACCTTAAGCAGGAAATTTAAAAAAGAGATTGATTACACTGATTTCATATGCATTACATGGTATAATTCATTGTAAACAACTAATTCTGGGGGATACCGAGTAATTTCGTGTGGACTGTGCCAGTTCCATGGACGCTCGACCTGCTAGCATGCATTTATTGGGGCTTGTCGGTAGTCGAGTGGTCTATGGCGCTGGTCCAGTTTCGCTAGGCGATTGGTGCCGCAGAAATGTACTCTCATCAAGGCAGTGGTTCGATCCCCATCAGAGTCTTTCATCCTATGTGTATATAATATATATATATATATATATATATATATATATATAGATAAGTAGCCGTATAGGTCTGGTTGACGTATAAAATATTAGTAAGTAACACCTTGAAGACCTATTTTAGTCATTTAATCACGAGCTTTCGGCTTTCAAAGCCTTCATCAGGTGACAGACGAACAACAATGAGACAAAATAAACCAGTACTGTAAAAGTTAAGTACGTACGTAAACAATGACGTTAAGCATACTAGAACGTCAAGATAAACAACTGCAAGCCTACGGGGCGCTATAGGGATAACATATGGAAGTACGAATGGAATATCCTCAATAACCCCGAAATGTACCCCCACCCCCAACCCCAACACCCACCTCCACCCACCATTCGTAACTACAAGTAGTGAATGATAAATGGAGGAGGGTGGTGGGGGGGGGGGGGAAAGGTGGACTAAACTAAGTAACCGGGTGGGTATAAGAATTAGAGTATAACACCAGGACGTGACAGCTGGACGACATATAGGATGATTACAATCCTAATTGTAAAGACACGGCAAGACTGCCCCACCTCCCCAAGATAACATAAGGTAAATACTGACAGAATACTAATCAAAACTAACCCCAACACATCCCACCCAACCGCCCTCATCACTCCCCACAACTCCCATATAAACTGCTAAGTACAGTAAACACTAAAACGACGAAGCTATAATAAGACAATAAAACCTAGACGACTATAAGGTGAATACTACCCAGACCCTCATAGGAACAAACCCCACCCCTACCCCCACCCCACCAGTAACACCTAGGCGACATAAACAAGAGCAAACTGCCTAAACCCTAATGGAAACGTACCCCCCGGGCCACACTCCAGCCGAGGGGGGGAGTGGGGGGGACGGGGGTACCGGTAGGCTCCCTCCCCACAACGCTCCATGTACCAACAGGAGTATGTACATAAAACGCGCTGGGTAGGGGAGCGAACACAGTAGAAACTACGCCCCTCTCCCCCCCCCAAAAAAAAAAATAATAATAATAATTAGGGGGGGGAGGAGGGGAAAAGACAACACTGAAAATATACACGGGTATTAAAGGACTAGAAGGGGTGGGGTCTGAATACAGTGGAAACTTAGAGCCAAGGTGACATGAATCCTGAATCCCGGTTGATGCCTGATTTTAGACTGTCGAATAAGTGAATATATATGCTTAACAACTTAAGCAAACGAATCAATGGTCATCGGCAGAACATAAACAACAAGGACGATTTCCCGGTGGCGGACCATTTTAATTTAAGAAACCACTCATCCAAAGATATCCGAGTACAGGTTATTCATGGCAATTTATCTGACTCAGAGCATAGAAAGATTACTGAGCAGAAATATATTCACTTATTCGACAGTCTAAAATCAGGCATCAACCGGGATTCAGGATTCATGTCACCTTGGCTCTAAGTTTCCACTGTATTCAGACCCCACCCCTTCTAGTCCTTTAATACCCGTGTATATTTTCAGTGTTGTCTTTGCCCCTCCTCCCCCCCCCCCTAATTATTATTATTTTTTTTTTTGGGGGGGGGGGGGCGTAGTTTCTACTGTGTTCGCTCCCCTACCCAGCGCGTTTTATGTACATACTCCTGTTGGTACATGGAGCGTTGTGGGGAGGGAGCCCACCGGTACCCCCGTCTCCCCCCCCCCCACACACCCCTCGGCTGGAGTGTGGTCCGGGGGTGGTACGTTTCCTGTTTAGACAGTTTGCTCTTGTTTATGTCGCCTAGGTGTTACTGTTGGGGTGGGGGTAGGGGTGGGGTTTGTTCCTATGAGGGTCTGGGTAGTATTCACCTTATAGTCGTCTAGGTTTTATTGTCTTATTATAGCCTCGTCGTTTTAGTGTTTACTGTACTTAGCAGTTTATATGGGAGTTGTGGGGAGTGATGAGGGCGGTTGGGTGGGATGTGTTGGGGTTAGTTTTGATTAGTATTCTGTCAGTATTTACCTTATGTTATCTTGGGGAGGTGGGGCAGTCTTGCCGTGTCTTTACAATTAGGATTGTAATCATCCTATATGTCGTCCAGCTGTCACGTCCTGGTGTTATACTCTAATTCTTATACCCACCCGGTTACTTAGTTTAGTCCACCTCCCCCCCCCCCCCCCACCACCCTCCTCCATTTATCATTCACTACTTGTAGTTACGAATGGTGGGTGGAGGTGGGTTTTGGGGGTGGGGGTGGGGGTGGGGGTACATTTCGGGAGTTATTGAGGATATTCCATTCGTACTTCCATATGTTATCCCTATAGCGCCCCGTAGGCTTGCAGTTGTTTATCTTGACGTTCTAGTATGCTTAACGTCATTGTTTACGTACGTACTTAACTTTTACAGTACTGGTTTATTTTGTCTCATTGTTGTTCGTCTGTCACCTGATGAAGGCTTTGAAAGCCGAAAGCTCGTGATTAAATGACTAATATATATATTGTAGTTACGAATGGTGGGTGGAGGTGGGTTTTGGGGTTGGGGTGGGGGTGGGGGTACATTTCGGGAGTTATTGAGGATATATTGAGATACATTATAGTGTATATATATTACACTATAATGTATCTTTCCCTGGTTTGGGATTCACTTGGGGTGTGGGAGGGGGGAGGGAGATTGTTTATACCCACTTATTGCATGATATGTATATCACACCTTAGCATATCTTTTCCCTGGTTTCCCTAATTTGAAATATTCTCTTGAAGTTCCCAGAACACTTACATAATCAGCCGAGGAGGGGGGGAGGGGGGGGGGTGTTCATGCTCATTTATTGCATTTATTGCAATTCTCTTGGGGGGGGGGGGGTGTGGATGGGGGGGGGAGTGTTCATGGCATTTATTGCATGATATATATATCACACCATAATATATCTTTCCCACTTATTGCATGATATGTATATCGCACCTTAATATATTTTTTCCCTGATTTTCCCTAATTTGAAATTCTCTTGAAGTTCCCAAAACACTTACATAATCAGCCGGGAGGGGATTGTTCATGCTCATTTATTGCATATTGCACTTATTGCAATTCTCTTGGGGTATTTGGGGGTGGTGGTGTTCATGCCCATTTATTGCATGATATATATATCACGCCATAATATATCTTTCCTTGATTTGAAATTCTTTTGAAGTTCCCAAAACACTTACATAATGAGCCGAGGGGTGGGGGTCGTGCCCATTTATGGCATGATATATATATCACACCATAATATATCTTTCCTTGATTTGAAATTCCCTTAAAATTCCCAAAACACTTACAAAATCAGCCGGGGGGGGGGGGGGGGGATGGGGAGGTGTTCACATCAATTTATTGCATATTGCATTTATACACTTCACATGAATACACCTGTTTTCAGACTCCGGATTTTTTCTGAAACTCCCACATTGGAATGTGTAGGTCCTCATGAGGTGTGAACGAAATTCGGATCTACAACTACATTTGCACAGGTTGTGATCTGGGGTTTGTTCAAGGCTTAATATGGCATAACATTGTATATGATTGTCTAAACAATTTAATTAAATTTCTCCAGGTCCTTTTGAATTCGAATGTTTATAATGTCGTTGTGGTTATCCTTAATGAAGATCCTCCCATCCACTGACCATGTATCCTGAATCTGTAAGTTTTGTAAGTTTTAAGGCCTCCATAAGTAGTGAATGCTTGAATTTGGCCAAGTCTTCGTTTATGAACACCTGTTTACCCCTTATTAAAGTATCTTTCAACTTCTTTCTAGCAGAGAAAATACGTTTTCTAGCACTGTAGTTTGTAAAACGTACAGTCAACTGAAGAGCCCCTGCACCTCTCTGAGGGCCCACTCTATGGGAACGATCAATATCTGATTGTCGAATGTTGGCCCCTATCTTATCAGCAATCTCCGTAATGATATTGTCAGTCACGTCAGCTTCAACCTCGTCTATTCCACTGATCCGAAGGCTTGGCCGCCTCGTGTACTGCTCAGGATCATCTACGCGGAGCTCCAGTCTACTAACCTCACCGGCCAGCCTACTGACTTCTTCCCTTGCCTGAATCAACTCATGTTTCAAATCCCTGGTAGCCTCCATCACAGCCCCCTTTACCGCTTCATTTATGACCGCCTTCACATCATCATACAATAGGGTTTTTAATCGCTGAGCTACAGCATCGACATCAAAAGCAGGCCCACCGGTAGCCATATTTGGGCGTTCTATATCAGATATCGGATTGGACAAATCGGACAAATCAGACAAATCAGACTTTTCATCAATTTTCTGCAATTTAACTTGTTTCGTGCGGCGTGATAAACTAGAAATATGTTTGTGAGGACTGAAAAGTTTTCTTTTCGACCTCCCTGGCAGAGGCATCACATGAAAACAAAACTGACAACAAGTCCAGCGAAATTAGGAGACTTCGTTACTGTTGTACTGAGAGGTTTTCGTCATTTATGTACATAAGCGTCTGTTGGGTTAATGCACTGTTATAACATTATCTGCCTTGATACGCTCACTGACGGACAATCTCCCTTTATTGCCATTCATTGATATCTATTTATTTATTTATTTATTTATTTATTTATTTATTTATTTATTGGTGATTAAGGTCACATATTTCTGCCCAATGGCTAATCATGACCACGACAGTTTTACGGGTGGAGGAAGTCGGAATACCCGGTTGAGAACCACCGAGCAATGGCGAGCAACTGTCAGCTCACCAACATACTAACTCCACACAAGCAGGGTTAGCATTGGTTGAAGGCAGGTGCACCATCGACGTGCAGTACGCCTTAGTACACAGCGTCACCGTGCCCCCGCGTGGGCACTGGGGGTGAAGTGTCTTGCCCAAGGACACAACGCGGTTGCCGCAGGTGGGATTCGAACCGAGGACCTCTCGGCTTGCAGCCTGCACCTCTACCTACTGAGCCACTCCCCCCCCCCCCCATTCATTGATAAGAACTGGTACTGGCAAGACGTCTGTTATGTATTAGCTAAATGCACCACGTAGTGTCACTAAACCTCAATGAATCATTTGGATATACATTTTAACCACATTTTACAACACCGACACGGCGACAGAGCTGCATGGGGGTAAATTCCAAAGCCTTTGCTTTTGTTTACGTATGAATATACTGTTGTAAAATTGGTTAAAATGTGAACACAGATTCTTCGAAACTTCAGTGAGAACATTGGTTAGCAATATATTTTAAAGACAATCATTCCGCTTTCTACTTTGTTTCATATGGTTTACCACCAATGGATAAAGACAAATACAATTTCATAGTGAAAAACACAGATTCATGGATAATAAATACAATGAGACTACAAAGTGATCTTACTACTGTTTGTGGATTGTACACTGCAAAAAAAATATAGGTTCTCTTTAGAACCAAAACTGGTTCTAATCTTGTCCCTGAAATGGAACCAGTTGTGTTTAAACAGTATCGATTTCAAATCAAATAAATTTACCAAGATTAGAATTCGATTTTAACAGAATGTTACATGAACTGAAGTAGATTCAGCAGTAAACTTGGAGCTTATTCAACGCAGTCGCCAAACATTTTGAAACAAAGGAGATATGAACAGTTGGCATATCGAACCAGTTTTGGAACCAAAACTGGTTCGATATGCCAACTGTCCATATCTCCTTTGCTTAATAATGATTTGAGACAACCTCGTATAAGCTTTAAACTTACAGCTGAAACTCCCTCAATTTATGTTTAATTCTATTAATATTTAATGTTAATCTTTATAAATTTGTTTGATTTGAAATAAATACTGTTTAAACAGAACTGGTTCCATCTCAGGGACACGATTAGAACCAGTTTTGGTTCTAAAGAGAACCTATATGTTTTCAGTGTACTGTATATTTGCTTTAGATAACCTTGCTAAAGGATATGATTTAGAGACAGTTCTTACTATCACATTTTATCCAAAACATTTCCAAGAAAATGACAGAGATGTTCTACATTGGTTTGAGCAAAACTATAGACAATATTTAAAATGACTGTGTAGGAAGAAAAAAATCAGGTGTTAAAACAAACCTCAAAGGGTATTTTTCCCATTGTACTTTTTTATTTTTTCTAACGTTTTTTTGTTAGGTACTAAAAAAATACAAGTCATCCAGCTATTATATAAATATCATAAAAATTATGTAACACACCTAGGATTTTTTAGTTCGTTCTCATTTTTTTATTTTCATTCAGACAGTAAACGAGACACAGAATTAGTCCAGGCGCAATATGGTTTGACCCCCGGAAAAAAATTGGGGACAAGCTGATTTTGGTGTCATTCGACGCGGAATTTATCTGGGAACAACATATCCAAAATTCGCTTTGGGGAAAATTTTTCATGCTAGATGGCCGCAAGGAGGGATTTCATAGAAAAAAATCTTTAGTGGCATCAATTTCTCAATAGTCTTGATATTTTGTATGAGATCTGGAGAAGTTTTGTGCGTCATTCGTACTTTAAACAGGAATGCTAATCCTATACATCGGAAACATGAATGAGAAAATTCACAATTGTTAGGGAAATGGCCCCAAAATACCATTTTCTTCAATTTTCACACCTATACGAAGTTGAGTCGGGATAGAACAGAAAAAAACGAGCTACAATTCTGATGTTTTTCGTAACTCCTGAGATGGCGAAGAATGATATCGATCAACTTTCTTCGCAATGATTAAATCCTGAGATGAGATCTGACCGAAACCATGCCGGCTTTCCTCAAGGCACTCTGTTGTCGCCAGTTTCGTCTCCAATCTCAACCGGCTCGGAGTTCAGGCAATTCTCCCATCGACAGTCTCCACAGGCAGAAACAAATTTGATTGCGTTCTTTCTACAAGATCATATATTCGTTCCGCAGGGGTGTTTGGAGGTCATTTTGCATTTGCAACGTATAAATTTCAGGAGAGCTTCAGGCGCTGCATCCAGGTCAGTCATCACGAATATCAACTCATTTTCGAGAATTTCCCAGCCCCATTTCTGAGGATGTAGGATATGAATATCCAATTGTTTCCTTTCCACCGTTTGTAGGTGGACTTGCAGGCTGTGAAAGTATGCCTCGCGTTCAGTTGGAGATAGTTTCTGAGGTTCGATTCCTGTCGTTTTGGAAGTGACCATTGTCATGAACTTTGAGTATCTCAAGCCATTCAATGTGTCTGACTGCTTGCCAGAGTACGGCATTGCAAACAGTTCAGCGCCGATTCTTCCAATTTCTGTTTGAGATACGGCGCTGTCGTGCATTGTTGCTGATATCTTCCGAATCTCCCTTGACTTTTCTAACCTCTTGAGAAGCTGTGTTTTCCCATGGCCAAACGTTGCAGAAGTAACATCACACCCACTCCATGCATGTATGAACAGGAGGTGTCACCCAGTTGTTTCTCCGATCTTCGCTATTATATCTGCGATCTTCCATGCTTCCCCACCCCTATGTGACTTCCGTGCTTCTGATTGGAAATAAACATCAGCCGATGTATGATTTCAATGGTGAACGGATAGCGCTAGTACATCAGTATCATCTGCGGCAATGACAACTGAATTCCCTTGAGATGAAAGTTTGATGGCACTTTCAACAATTAGGGTATCAGCATCGCTCGAACTGCAGTTTACAGTATGTCCACCCGCTCTCAGTGATGTGGACAGCAATCTTATGAACTGCATTTTGTTATTCTCGTTCGACAAGAACCGTTCCTGACTCCTGTGTGCAGTCATGGTGTCTGTCAAACGGATATCGGCACACACGTTGACAGCTCTCCTTCTATGCTCATGACTTTTCGTGTTTGATCGCTGCCCATAACCATCGAAGACGACACAGCAATTCTGCCCATATTTGTTGGCCACATATCCAACATACTGATGGGCTATTTCCGAGTAGGTAGCCTTCGCCTTCCATTTGACTCTGTGGAGGAGAGCCCTCCGTTAAGCACGTACACGGAATCAGATGGAGGCTTCGAAAGTGCTACTCGATCTGTTATTGCAGCTGCTAGGTCTGCCTTGTTTGCTTTTCTGAGAAAGAAGACTTTGAAGAGGGCTGTTGGCATCACAGTCAGTTCGTACTCGAAGAACTGTGCCACGACGCGCTACTTCTGAGCAATAGCTATCAATCGAGTGAAGAGAGCTGATGGGTCTATTGATACCCCCTGGTTATCCAACTTCACCCCGGGGTTCAAATGGTTTAAAGTGCGAATTTTTTTGAAGGAGGCACCAGAAACAACAACATTGTCTAGTTTAGGGTGTATCTCCGCCCCACCGACTCGGTATTGTTGCTGTTGATACCACCACCCAAGGAAGCTGACAATCCGGAGGACAGGGAGCGCAATCTTTCATTCTCATCGAAAGGATCGTACAAGTCAAACCACTCTAGTATTTTCCATCATGTCGGTGTTGTCTCGTGTACGACGAAAAGTGACCATGTCTACTTGTTCCCTGGTACTGAGTTTCATGTCAGTCAGCGTTGTCATAGCTTCGTGTATTTCAGCGCATTTATGCATGGTGTAAATCCACTCCTGGTGCATTGATTCGGACACCCCACGACCTCGCGTTAGTCCACCTCGACTTTTAATTGAGAGCATGAGGACTTGTTCAATCACAAGGTCACTTGAAAGGCCTGTCTGAACCCTGGAACCCCGACGTATAGCATGGAAACCATCAAAGAAGAACCTATCATACAACCACGGATCTTTCTCGGGGAGTTCAAACATCATTTGCAGATACATCCTGCAACTCTTGGTGTAGTGTACATGTCCCGGGCATGGTAACGAAGAGATTCAACATATTACCGACAGCAATAAGGTGGAGATTTGAATCGCCAAGGCGTTCACCTCTGATGACTATTTTCAGTGTCTGGGCATATTCTAGATATTGTATCCATAGCTTAGTAGTGCGCGATTGTTCAGCCAGTTTGGCGTTGTACTCGTTGAGGCAAGTGTTTACCCTTACGAGAGCTGCTGAGTTTGCAACATCGGAAAGAGCTATCGACCTGTCCAGCACATTATTACACAACTCCTTGACACAGTCTAAATCTTCCCTATTGGTAGATTTCTGTCCACTCCCGACGCTACATGAACTCCTCGGAGCGGCATCAGGTTCAGCCATTTCTGAGCTGGTAAGGGCATTCAACACCTTGTTCGTTAGCGCAGCTTCGACCAGCAAATGTCCCCGCATTGTCCTTGACACTGCTTTGACTCCGTATACCCTGTGTGTTAGTGAGTAGAAAAAAACTGGATTCACACAAATCCATGTCCTCACGTTCGCAAACATTGGAATGCTGGTAATAATCGGAAAATTGATCGAAATTCGCTCTCACACCACCATCAGTATAAATGCTATAAAAAATTTCCCCAAAGCGGATTTTGCGGATTTTGGATATGTTCTTCGGGAGACATTTCTATTCAAAATGACACAAAATTCAGATTGTCCCAAATTTTTTCCGGGTACGACCACTTTACCTGGTTCAACGCCTGCACTAAATACTTTCATTCCGTTTCTGTAAACATCTCGATCTCAAGAGGTTTTCATAGATAGGTAAACTCAGATCTCGATGTACATATGTTCAGTTCATGGCAATATATTGAGTTAACTTTAAAAAATAAATTTTGTTATTTGTTAAAAGTTCTGTGGCAGTTTTGTTGAATTGTTAGGTTTGTCCTATAATCCGTTTTATCATCGCCTCCCACACATCACATCAGGAAAAATAGAGTCAAGAGTCACTTCTCTTTTTAACTGTGAGTACTAGGTTGATATTGTATGCATCTCTATCAAATTTAATATTTTGAAAAAAACTCTTTCAAAATGTGAAAAGTTGGTAGACAATCATATAATCATAAATATTTTTCACCTAAAAGATCTGTCACAGCGAGTTCCGCCACAACGGTTGCCATTCTTCTCTGAGTTCCTTCTTCCCTGATATATCGCGAAAGGTGCAACTTTATTTCTGCTACTGTAATTATGTTAACATTCATCATTTTAGAAATTATCTCTCATGTCCACTATTTTTTCAAATGTGGAGAGATAAACTGCTGAGCACTATCGCTTTCAATGTTCCAATAAGACTAACGTATTCCCCTTCTGATTGGGTGAGAGCTCGGGTAGTTTTTTCTATGTTTACGGCTTCAATAGCATATGTTATTGTTTGACCTCACCACGTGATATATTTGATGCGAGGTTGCACCCTCTCCAAGCCATAGCCAGCCGCTAATTTCTTCCAATCAGCTGTTATTCCACTTGTCAGCCTACAAAATATCCAGCCGGCGAACCGCGAGTATATTTTAGATTTGAACATCTGCATTCGAGGCTCTCCCTCTGTGCCTACTTTATACTACAATATTACCGAGCATACACGCAGATCCTCATGGGCTTGTTCTTGGGAATTTGTTTACATGGGTTTAATTCTCAGCATGTTATTTAATTAACGCGTATCATAATCGACTTCTAGACACCTTTATCGACGCCCTGCTGGAAAAACTATACGCTAGCTTTGTGCTGGGAAAACGAATTGCACAAACACTTGAAGCTTACCTAGCCGGCTCAGTCGCCACGAAAATCAGATGGTATCAAGTCACCAACGTGACGGCTTCGCCGGCTCAGCCGGCTCAGCCAGCTGGCCAGCTACCATACAGCCGAGCCAGCCGCGAATTCTAAATTCCACGGCTTCGGTGTCTATCGCGAAGATAGCTTATGGAACCTCATTGCAACACGCTCGTCAGACTCGTTCCAAGGGGGATCATAAGCTACATTTTGGAGGCACAAATGTTGCTTTCGTAATGCAATGTCATCCAAGTAATCATGAGAACTGATACTAAATATACCAAATTTAAGTCGTCGTTTTATGACGGTGTGGAGTGGATAAGTGGTTTAGATTTGAGCTCTTGATTTCCAGGAGGGGGCTCAGAAAACAACTTTCTAAATTCCTCTAGAACATGGTTGTGTCCTTCAAAATAGACATAGAGTACAGTCGCCGTGGACTGGTCGCAATCCACGCGTGGGCAGTGATGTCCACGCATGCGTTTACCAGGTAGCAAAAAAATCATAATCAGCAAAATCTTAATTGGTGAAGCACTGGGTTGTACCTGATGCTTCATTAATTAATTTTTTTTTATCCTTATTCCTATAATTTGTGTTTTGAATCTAATACTATTACGTCCGTCGAAATTTTGCCTACTAGTGGAAAGTGACCATTACACGGCGGCCGTAATGTACAAGCTCGTCTGAGGCCAACCATAGCACTTAACCCTTTACCCAACGCAGACGATATCAAAATTTATTATTTTAAATATCATTTTTTAAGTTTTTCAAAAAATTTCAACAAAACCATATCATGTGACCCCTCGTTAGAACGAGCTCGACGAGCGCGTTCCAACGAGGGGTCACATTATATGGTTTTGTTGAATTTTTGTTTAAAATAATATTTTTTCAACTGTTGAATTTGCATATAACGCGGGCGGATGTGGGCGATTCGTTGGGTAAAGGGTTAAGTCGTACTTTGGTCAGCGCGTTTTGCAATTTAGTGTGACTGCAGTAACGGAAGTGAAACAAGTGATCATGAGAATGTCGGCTAAAGACAACATTCCACATATCATTTCAGACGGTGTGCATTGATTTGTTTAGATGTTGTTTTCTTGATTGCCAGGAGGAGTTTCCAGAAACCAACATTCTGCACAATTCTGAAACATGTGTCCTTTAAAAAACAATTCGAACATACGGTGACTGAAAACAATTTAAAGCAGGGGCGACGGAGCTGTGGAGGTGGCAGGTGCAATCCCCGACCCCCACCCCCCATCCCACTTTTTTCACCAATTATAGGTACCCGATCGGCATTTTCCGACATAACGTAGGTAGTAGGAGAGGGATGAAACGACCCACATTGGGGGGTTCCCGGAACTGACGTCATGTCACGTGACCTGGTGGCGCCATGTTTGGCTGTCATGGTAACCCGCGTGAGCGGCCAACTTGTGACGTCATCTGCGTAGTGGTACGTGGTGTCAGTGCGCATGCGCAGCACGTGTTGTTAGGGTGATACGTGTTTCCGTCGTCCAGTTTGTATACTGGAGGCCGCCATCTTGGTTTCTATGGTAGCACGTGGTTGCTATGTGACCCAAAACCTTCTAACAAGATAGGGGTATGTTTGTAGGATGTGTTCGATTGAATCGGAGTATCACCAATTACCAAAAACAACCCGACAATCTCTCCAAATCACCGAAATTGACTTTATTTACTACGGATTCCCCAATATATCGGTGTAGCACGTAGTGCTATAGTACCAAGGGGGTACCGGGGTGTGTTCCTTTGTAGAAGAGTAATTTTCTGGCTTAGACTTTTCCCCAGAATCCTCGTTTAATTACCCAAATAAACCCGACAAGTTTTACTATTTCGAATTCTTTCAGAATTCTCTGCTTTTATCTATATATGCAATAGTTTTCGTCTATCTTGCCATGTTCCTTTGTTCTAGAGAATACTCCAGTAGCGCTGAAGAGCATACCAGCTGGAACAGCTTTGCATTTTATTACTATATTTAGCTATTCTGGTATGTTCTTGTTAGTTCTGACCCTATTTCAAGTACTCTTATTGTTTCATTTATCTAGATCATTTATATAAATTATAACTAACCAATCAGATTGCTTTATTTCCCATAACCTGTGCTTAATCGTACAGAGTTATCTCCCCTTATTACAACGAAATTGTATCCGATTCTCATTACCTCTATATCCAATGGCAATATCTCCGGGCACCCCAAATTCGGCACCCTTTTTTTGAAAAACATATGATCTTCGGCACCCCTTTTCTGTCATATGTGCTTATGTGAAAAGGCACAATGTGTTACAATGTGCCCTACACATAGGCACATGCTTTATGTGCTGATATGTGCTTATGTGAAAAGGCACAATGTGACACAATGTGCCCTAGCACATAGGCACATACGGGTATTTGAGGATACCTCTTGCCTGGTATTGTATTATTCGAGGATACCTACTGGAGAATCCCTTTTTGTCATATGCGCTTATGTGAAAAGGCAAAATGTGACACAATGTGCCCTAGCACATAAGCACATGCTTTATGTGCCGATATGTGCTTATGTGAAAAGGCACAATGTGACACAATGTGCCCTAGCACATAGGCACATACGGGTATTTGAGGATACCTATAACCTGGTATTGTATTATTTGAGGATACCTATTTAGGATACCTTCTGGGGAATCCCTTTTTGTCATATGTGCTTATGTGAAAAAGCACAATGTGACACAATGTGCCCTAGCACATAAGCACATGCTCTATGTGCCAATATGTGCTTATGTGAAAAAGCACAATGTGACACAATGTGCCCTAGCACATATGATCAAAAAGGGATTTCATAGCCACAGGTGTTTTCCAAAAGGGATTTTTAATAAGGGACTCCGTAAAAAAATGGGATTCCTATCAGACTCCGTAAAATGGGATTCCGTGTTATAACATCAACACTCGAGGGTATTCCCCTTTCCTATTGGAAGAATTCAGTTCAATGGGTTGTAGTTTGAAACTTTAATTCAGATCACCTTCGTTATATTTTCATTAAGGCTGTAAACTTTGTTCCGTTCAAAAGGGTGTTAATTGTATAAAGTTTGTTCAAACAGTTCAAAGGGGATATAGTTAAAAACATTCAGAGAGTTCAAAGGGTTAACCTTGGGTTATATTTAGGGTTATAGTTCAAAACTTTGTTGGGTTCATTCAGTTTTGTTCGGTTCAAGAGGGTTAATACTGCATTATATTTAGGGGTTATAGTTCAATACTTTGCTCACTTTGTTATGTACACTTCGATCTAAGTTCTACTGGCTCTTCGTTCTGTTGTACCTTTGATGTTTTGTAGTGGCTGGTTGTCTCTGTTCAGGTTCTTGTAATAATAATTGGGTGTTATCAATCCCTTTCCATACCCTCAAGTGTTGATGTTAAAACACGGAATCCCATTTTACGGAGTCTGATAGGTATCCCATTTTACGGAATCCCTTTTTAAGAATCCATTTTGGAAAACACCTGTGGCTATGGAATCTCTTTTTGGTCGTATGTGCCTATGTGCTAGGGCATATTGTGTCACATTGTGCCTTTTCACATAAGCACATATCGTCGTCACATAAAGCATGTGCTTATGTGCTAGGGCACATTGTGTCACATTGTGCTTTTTCACATAAGCACATATAACAAAAAGGGATTCTCCATAAGGTATCCTTGATAGGTATCCTCAAATAATACAATACCAGGTCATAGGTATCCTCAAATACCCGTATGTGCCCATGTGCTAGGGCACATTGTGTCACATTGTGCCTTTTCGCATAAGCACATATCGGCACATAAAGCATGTGCTTATGTGCTAGGGCACATAGTGTCACATTGTGCCTTTTCAAAAAAGCACATATGACAAAAAGGGATTCTCTAGTAGGTATCCTCGACTAATACAATACCAGGCAATAGGTATCCTCAAATACCCGTATGTGCCTATGCGCTAGGGCACATTGTGTCACATTGTGCCTTTTCACATAAGCACATATCGGTACATAAAGCATGTGCCTATGTGCTAGGGCACATTGTGTCACATTGTGCCTTTTCACATAAGCACATATCGGCACATAAAGCATGTGCCTATGTGTAGGGCACATTGTGCCTTTTCACAGAAAAGGGGGTGCCGAAGATCATATGTTTTTCAAAAAAGGGGTGCCGAATTTGGGGTGCCAGGGGATATTGCCATTGGATATAGAGGTAATGAGAATCGGATACAACTTCGATGTAATAAGGGGAGATAACTCTGTACGATTAAGTACGGGTTATGGGAAATCAAGCAATCTGATTGGTTAGTTATAATTTATATAAATGATCTAGATAAATAAAACAATAGGAGTACTTGGAATAGGGTCAGAACTAACAAGAACAGACCAGAATAGTTAAATATAGTAATAATAGGCTCCTCAACGCTACTGGAGTATACTCTAGAACAAAGGAACATGGCCAGAGAGACGAAAACTATTGCATATGTAGATAGAAGCAGAGAATTCTGAAAGAATTCGAAATAGTAAAACTTGTCGGGTTTATTTGGGTAATTAAACGAGGATTCTGGGGAAAATTCTAAGTCAGAAAATTACTCTTCTACAAAGGCATACACCCCCGGTACTCCCTTGGTACTATAGCACTACGTTCTACACCGATAAATTGGGGAATCCGTAGTAAATAAAGTCAATTTCGGTGATTTGGAGGGATTGTCGGGTTGTTTGTGGTAATTCGTGATACTCCGATTCAATCGAACACATCCTCCAAACATACCCATGTCTTGTTAGAAGGTTTTGGGCCACATAGCAATCACGTGCTACCATAGAAACCAAGATGGCGGCCTCCAGTATACAAAATGGACGACGGAAGCACGTATTACCCTAACAACACGTACTGCGCATGCGCACTCACACCACGTATCACTATAGAGATGACGTCACAAGATGACCGCTCACGCGGGTTACCATGACAACCAAACATGGCGCCACCAGGTCACGTGACATGACGTCACTTCAGGGGTCCCCCCCCCCCCCCGTGGTCCCCCAATGTGGGTCGTTTCATCCCTCTCCTACTACTAACGTACATAACACCTATGGCCACTACACATCACTTATACATATATAACCACACTGATTTTCAAGATTCAATTGAATAAAAATAGAAAGCTTCAAATGGAACGTAATATTTCAAAGGACGGTTTCAAAGTTATGATTGAGTAAAAACAAAACAAAATAAATAAAGCGTGATACATGTAACAGCATTATACACCAGTGCACGTTGCTTGGTGACGCAGGGGAGGTAATCCGTGCAAAGTGCCAGTAGAGTAATACTTATTCATTTATGGAAAGAGTTATTCCGAATTATGTTGATAGTGTGCCGATTTTGATTGTAGGAAATTGTTCAACAAAATTCAACAACGTAATAGGCATACAATTGAAATAGTGCTGCTATTGCAATTTGTACATCACAAATGTGCAATTAGTTACAAAAGGTAATATATATATATATATATAAAGACGAATGCTACTCTTAATCAAAAACGAAAACATTAAATCCACTGCCACTACCTTAATCTCTGGTAACACACGAAGACAGCCGATTCCGCACGAAGACGGCTGATGCCACACGATTCAATATTGACCTGTCAATATCACATATCTCAAAATAATGACAACAAAGTTGAGGTTAGGTCGAGGTTGAGGTCGCTAAGGTTAGTGTTTTAAATAGGGTGGGAACAAGGTTGAGGGGTAGCTATATAAATGTATATATTTTGCATGAATACACCGCCCCACCACCATTGACAATCCCCCCCCCCCCCCCCCCGGAAAAAAATATTTTACATCCTACACCCTTCCGGTGCTCAGAAACGTCTAACCCGCACTTTTTGGAGTTTCCGCCGCCTCTGATTTAGCTCCTTGCATGCTGCTGGCGGATTTTCCTGCCGAGGGCAAGGAATAGTTGCCGGTGAAATAAATATAATTTGACCACTTTTATCCAAAGTCTCCCTTGCATATTGGATTATCTGTTTCACCAATGATTTTTGAGTTAAATTTATATGACTTTTTCATCATATCTAGTTATGGCTGCTTCACAACAGCCATGACTAGAATGGGATGAAAAATATTTTTAAAATACTCAGCGGGGTTAAGAGTTAACGATTTCACGTTTCAGCTTGTTTACTGCTGGAGAGTTAGAAATTATAATACTGGATATTTCAGAAGTCGAAAAAAACAGCGACTCTTACATTTATAAAAAAAAAAGATTGTTTGTCATCATTCCATTTACGAAAGGAAAGTGCCATTAAACCTTCATTAAGCTTGGTTATGGAGAATTGAATTGAAATTAAACTTGGTCAGATGATTTTAGTTTTATTGAAACTCCAATTCTGGTGAGAAGTTTACATAGAAAAAACAGCTCTTTATAGTGTCTCTTCAGCAACATTTGAGAAACAAGGAAGTGATTCGGCAACAGTCTGGTTTTGTTCGGCCTTTCAGTGCAATACATGTTCTTACAAACGTTCTCGTGAAGGTATGTGGATAGGCCACTCAAGGTCGGCTGAGCATTTTTGTACCACATGCTGAGGAAAAAACAGAAAATTGTGTCAGCCTGAATCTGTTTGCTCGCATATGAAATGGCTAGTTAACAAAGCCGTGTGCCACCAGTTCGATCCCATGGAAGATGTTTCTTTGTCCAAATTATTTGGGACCACCATGAAAAAAGACATTGATACTATTCAACAAGACTGTAGTTGTCATTCGTGAAAAAAATTAAAAGATTCTCGACACTTATGCAGGTTAGGAAATAACCCGACAACGGTCGTTTGGTTTACGTGGACGTTACTTCACTTTAAAATATGTCAACAAAATACAGGTTACGGCAAAACAAGAAAACATAAATTGAATTGCTAATCCCGCATGTCTGACAATCTTCTGGTCTAACCCGGCTCAGATGTAGCGCAATGCATCCACGCATGAATAGAGTGGCATGCCGTTTACATCTTAACAGACTTTCAGATAAAATAAACAGCGCGATCACGGCAAAATGAGATCGCGCGTTAGTTGTTGCTATTTAATTTGACGGAAATTCTTTTAAGACGTAAACAACCCGGCTGGCGTTGTAAACTCTGAGAAGGTGGAAAAACATCGCAAAACTCTTATTCTTTTGATTGTGTCAATTTCACGGTCTCTCAGTTGGGAATGAAAAGCAGCCTTCCATTGACTGATTGTCACAATATCAGTTAATGATATGGATCCAGGCCAGAAACGGCAGAATATTTAATTTGTATTTAGGGATATATAGATACTTTTAAGGAATTAAATGTATTGTATTATGAAGTAGTGGGTCATGTGGCAGCATTCTGACAGCATGCTTCGCCAATCTAACCCAGGTCACATGTTTTGATTAGTCAACCTGTAATCACAGTTTAGTCTGGTACTTCTGAAATATACACCTGGGACTTAATTAAGCACCCCCTGAAATGTTTCATGACAGTGAAGTTGCTGTTACTGATTATTATGTTTTAATGATTGCTATATCTTGCAGTACATTTCATCTCGTGAAACATGATGTTTCTGGTTGATAGTGTACCCCAAGCACATCCCCCCGTCCACGTGAAGCATGCTATCCACGAACGTCTCAAAAACAGTATCATCCACATGCAATATCTGGGTATAAAACAAGAAAATTTGTCACTTCTTTTGTCAGTAAATGTCGACATGGCAAGGAGGAGACTGTCAGAGGCACTAAGGTGGTAAATCGTTGGCATGCATGCAACAGGCTGTCATTCAAAGCTATTGGAAGGCAACTTGGTTAAAATCATTCTGTCATCAGCAGACTTGTCCGACAAAATCTACACACCAACGATGTTAAGGACCGACCAAGGCCTGGACAACTCCGAAAAACCTTTCCTCGGGAAGATCGGAGTCTGGCACCCCTCGTTTGGCGTGAACCCTTTGCTTCAAGAGAGGTTTTGAAACGCCTTTGGTTCCCCAATAGGCGTTTGTGCAACAGAACTGTCCGAAACTGTCTCAAAGCACTGAGTGTGAGGTCGAGGAGGGTCATCAAGCGTCTAGCTCTGTCCGATCAGCATCAAAGACAATGTATGGAGAGGTGTATGGCACGACAACATTGGAACCTCCGGACATGGAGGAGAGTCCATTGGTCAGACGAGAGTAGGTTCCTGCATCATGTCACAGATGGTCGCATGAGAATGGGGAGGCATAGAAATACTGCTTACGTGCCCAGGAACATCAGACCTACTGTTCCTTATGGTGGAGGATCAGTAATGATTTGGGGATGTCTCTCTCGTGATTGTAAACTTGATATGGTGACTGCACGTGGGAATTTCAATGATCATCAGTACATCCGGGACATTCTCAATCCGGTTGCCATGCGTCATTTTGACAACCACCCGTTGGCTGCTCGCCCTGTATTAATGGACGACATTGCAAGGCCACATCGTTCCCACGCTGTGAGAGCATTCCTTCAGAACAACGCTGTTACAACACAACCCTGGCCTGCAAGGAGGCCCGATTTGAATCCCTTACCTTAGACCTCATCTGTGACTTTATTGGACGTCATGTGCAAGCAAGGGATCCGCCTGTACAGACCTTGGCCGATTTGGAAGCTGCATTGCATGAGAAGTGGCAGCAGTTGCCTCTGGACCGTATCAGAAGGCTCACTGATAGTATTAAAATATATCAATGCTGTCATCCGGGCACGAGGTGGATACACTTTTTACAGACGTCAGACACTGCAATTGTGTTTAGGAGATTACCGGCATTGTTTCATCATGGACCGTTCCACCACCATACTTGCCGAGCGAAAATTTTTCCATCAAAAACATAAGTGACAGATATGTGTAATTAGCGCCATTAAAATACTGCATATTTTCATCATTGTGTTCTTTCATTTGTCAATAGACCATTCTTTCTGAATACAATCACTTTTGGCCATCTTTAAGATAACATGAAAGTAATGACAGTTTCTATTAACACCATAGCGAAAAAACAGGGGATGCTTAATTAAGTTACTGGTGTATATATAAACAGTTCCCTCTTGAAATGGACCCTATTACAGTCACTGACATGGTTATATAGAAATATTTAATTTCTTCATCACTTCATTGAAGAATGTTTCCTGTTTTTTGTGTCTCCATTATTGTGGTGTGTTTTCTTGTAAGTTTTTACCATACTTTTTGATAGCATTTAGACATTTATTTACCCTATTCTGGGAAACGTTGATGGAAATTAAAACACAATTTGGGGTGAGTTTTAATTTCTCTTTTATCATTACTTTTTGCATAATATCTTTGTTTCACAATTACAGAAGCGACATGACTCATTACTTGATAATAAAATTTATTATGCCTCAAAGTTAGTATACAGTTAAAACTAGAAGTCCTGTCATGAAATGCGCACAAATAGCACGTCGATCTGCGCATTAATCTACGCGTTAAGGCCATAGTAATGCTATCAAATTCTGTACATATGGCCTGTACACAAGCAATGTTTCAGCCAATGGACCTCCGGGTAGCCCGGAGGTCCATTGGCTGAAACATTGCCTGTGTTTGCTATGAGTAACCAGGAGAACCTGCCTTTCTTTGGATGTCATTCGATATGGCAATTGTGCGCAATTCCTACGCACAATTAAGCCGAGATAAGCACACAGTTCGTGACAGGACTTCTAGTTTTAACTGTAGTCCAATCAGAATGCTGGAATACCATCTAAGGGTTCCACCGTATCGGGTAATTCACCTGATATTATATCATATCAGTAGTCTCCTGCGCAGCCCACTAGCTATTCACTTTCGGATGTGGAACCCGGGAATTCCCGTTCCATGGATTAAACCCTAATTACTACATAAACAAATCCATCCAACCACAACAGTTATTAACGTATTGTCACAACAATCACAATCCGCAGAGACAGAGTTAGCTAAACACTAGATCATTAGACTACTATGTTTCAGAACAATCCGACACAAATAATCAAACAACCGGTGACATGTAACCAGTCTTCTTACCTAACTTGTTTACTAAATATTCACGCTCAGTGGTTCATACAAAACGGTGGTTCCCCCACTCGTACAGTCACACCCGTCCCCCGGTCTTAACACATACAACCGACAAGCCGTTTCTACACAACAAAAGTCACTACCACTCTGACAACTGGACCCTCTGTGGCCTGACTTACCCTTATACCGAACACCTGTGCTCATCAACACAGATCAGGTATAGGCTCTTTTGAAACCCCCCACAGGCCGTACACACCCCGACATGACCAACAATAAGTCTACAATTACTGCAAACTCGACTCATTACTCAGTGGTCACTGTGGCCTATTTTGCCATCAGCCCTTCAATTAAGAGAGGTGAATTCCAGCGATAGGGACAAGTTTCAAGCTGAGGTGCTATGCTCGGTCTTCAGAGCATGTGACGTTCGAGCCCAGTTCCAAGTTCCAAAAGGGGCACCGCCGAACGCATACTCAATTCAGAAGTGATAGGAAGATACGTGTATCGACGTAATATCAAGTGATAAATACTGTCCCAAGGTTTTGTTTAACCCGACACCCGGACATTTTTTTTTATTTCTGGCCCGCACATATCCACACCATGCCAGAGGAATTAATTGCAGAGAATGGCTTTTCATCAACAGGGCAACATCATGTCAGAGGAATTAATTGGAGAGAATGGCTTTTCCTTTCTTCTCCCGTCCTCCTTTCCCATTCGTCACGGAAGTACCATCACAAACTTCTTTGTTCTGTAAAAAATAATTTTGTTCTTCGATTGCAACATTTTACATATATACAACTGTCAAGGTGATAGCTTAAAGTTGCGATATTTTGTTTAAAAGTGTATATATTTTCGATAATCGTTCTCACTGGGCTAAATATAAAGCATAAAGATAGGTTTATGACGGACCCCGAAAACCGATTTGTCACTTAAACAGACCAGCAATAGTTCATGCGCTGCTAATTAAGCGTGGAATTTTATGTCCATTACCGCATTTCTGTTTAACGCCATAATGAGTGGACTGATAAGAGTTTAAAAGAAGCGAGACCAGTCGTCTCGTGACGTCATTATCTGTGTAATTATGTCCAGTTAATGGGTAACTGTTGTAAAAACAGTACATCGCACATGTTCTAGACACACACCCATATTACATCTTACCCGTCACCGAATGTCAGGATATACCGAAATGCGAGACTTTCAAAGGAACTTAAAAGCGAATATTAAATTAAGATAGATCTAAAGCAGCCAAGTTCAAGAGAAGCAATTAAATGAGAATTGATGTTCTGGTCATCTAAATAAAAATCGAAGGATTTCTCGAAAATTCATTCTAGTCTGAAGGCCTGTAACGCTGTGGATTGTTGGCGGTAAGAGCTGGGGATGTCCCATGCTATAGATTGGAGGAGGTGCCGCATCGGGGCTAGAGTAAAGGCACGTTGTAATGTAGGGGAGCCACAGAGCTCATATTTAGAATAGGGGCAGTCGCGGGCCATGTCGGTGGCCATATATGAGAATAGGATCAGAACAAGAGCTATCGGTATTTAGGAAGACGGCAGACCTGTTGTAGAAGGCAAGCCATACGTAGTAGGCTTTGCCTGTATGAACATTATTCTGAGATAAAAGGAGGGGATTGTTTAACCCTATTGATAGAGAGTGAAAAGCGTCCAGTAAAGTGACAATAAGCTAGTGGCCGTGCAACGGCGGTGGTAGAGTGATATTCTGTCACTTGTTAGATGGAGGCGATAGAGTAAAGTGACAATACGTTCGTTAGTGGCCGTGCAGTGACTTTCCGTCACATGGTGGAGCAAAGGTGTCCGGTGAAGTGACAATACGTTAGTGGCCGTGTGACGGCAGTGGAGGAGTGAAGTGAAGCGGCGACCAAAGAACAAACACAAGCGAGAAGGAGGAAAACGTTCTGTTTTTCTTATTCATTTGGATTTCATGTAAGTCACGAATTACCATATTTATTGTTATATATATGTATTGAAATTGTTGTTTCCAGTGAATCCCTGTGGATTTATGCTTTTCGAGGAAACATCATTGACCCCTTCAGAATAAGAATCACCCCAACAATCTGAAACGGGCGGGTTCGTTACGGCGAGACATATCTTCACGCACGGATTCAGGCGACACTCCATGAGTTTTGGCTGAATACGCGGCGTGAATCTATTTCCCCCAGCAGCGAATAGGCCCGGTTTCCGACAACAACATTAAATTTAACACAGCCATAAAATTCTTTGAAAACGAGTTTGTTTCCCGAAGTAAGCTTCCATTTTGTATTTTCGGTGACATCTGTTCTATCGCCTCGTTTAAGTGCGAGATTTTAGTAGATTATAGAAATTTGACCCACAGGCTACATCAGCCTCATAACAGACAACCCATCATCCAACTTCAAGCTAAATTCAAGCTAAATACAGTATGAACGGATTGAAGATCAACTCTCCCCGTCGTGGCGAATTTGTCGCTTTTGGATTTAGAGTTACCTCCCTTGTATTGGTAAATCCTTCTGTGAAATTTAAAAAGAGAATCAGTCAAACCAGGTGGTTGATCATTGGTGGTTGAACTGAACTTCACATTTCCCAATGGGGGACTAATATTATGTTTTGAGTAAGACAACAATGTTGCATGTCTTGGACTAATAATACTTTATTGTCTTTCATTCCCGTACACGGGTATACGACAACAAACAATGTGAATATATGTACAACAATAAACACAAACAGACAGAAATACAATAATACAATACAATAAAACTTTTAAAATGGAAATATATGTACCTGGTACTGGCAATATCTTGAGTCATTTTTAACCTTTTGCAATTAACTGGACATCCACGCGTTTTTGGAACGAATTATGGACATACCGCATGACTTTAGGTGATATGTCAGAATCAAAAGATCCGATTAATGTCTGCTTGATCTTTGTTATTCATGACATGGACGCCAGGTAGAATGGAGTTAGTTTTCTGTAGGAGTGCTTCCCTGTCGCCAGAGTAGAGACAGAGCACTCAAACAGAAAATGGAAATCTTTCTTCGGGTGGAAGAGGTGGTCTATTATGCCTACCAGTCTCAAGCGCTAATCTATGCGTACTTATCCTTAGTTTCGTAAAGGAGTGCCTGGTCGCACCGTCCTTTTCCGCCAAAAGATATTTTTCCATTGTAAAAGAGTCTTTCTCCGTTCTACATGTATAGAATGTGAAATTAGAGGAATTTCGTAAATTCGACGACCACTCTCCAGGGGAAATAGAAATATCGTGGTGTTCAAAGTAGCTTGATTATGCCACACATGATCAAAATTGAGTCTAAATAGAATGTTTTTAACCGCATTTAACCAGGAATTCGTTTCTGAATGGTAAGACTCATTGAGGCATGCGGCTGCCAGAGACTCGCATGGCATATCGTGTAGGCAAAGCCAGTAACAAACAATCTGTTTAGTGATAAAACTATCAATGGGGCATAACCCTAATTTGCCTCTCACAGCTGAAGTGCTGGTGTACTTTGTTACACTTAATATTTGTTTATAAAATTTAGTCTGGGCTTGATCATATTTTCTTTTGTCATATTTCTAACTTACATCTTAATTAATGCTCATCTGAGAAAGGTTTAGCTTCTCAAAGCCTCACACTTCGCACCGGTAAGATAGGATGGGGCGTATGAGACTGTCGAAAAGTTTCTTACTCGTATGGGCATTAATTTAGTTGAAGGGTGTTTTTTGTCTGAGTAAGTAAATGGCTTTTTGTGCTTTATTGGCCAATACGTCGGCGTCAATTTTGCCCGGCAGCTTGATATATACGCCAAGATATTTGTATTTACCACATGAGCTAATAATCTCATTTTTATAATTAAGATCCATGTTTATTTTCCTTCCGGCTTTATTAAATACTATTATCTTTGTTTTTTTCTGCGTTAAGTTTTAATAGCCGTGAGTCGTGGTAGGTACCTAGTAGGTTCAGTTTTCGTCGAATGTCATCTTCACTGTACTGGTGAACATCAGTACAAGATCATCCGCATATATTAGACAGTGAACCTTGCGGCCGTTTAGATCAATGGCCTCACACTCGTCGTCAAATATATTCGGAAGATCATTAACATATACATTAAAAAGTCTCGGGCTGAGAACGCAGCCTTGCTTTACGCCCATATTAGTAGTAAACTCTTCCGTCAAGCCATCTGGTAGCTTGATGGAAAAAAATTACTTCTTTTTACATGTTTTGTATTATTTTTACAAAATTACTACCTATTCCACATTGATGTAGTTTTTACAGATGCCGTCGCGCCATACTGTGTCGAACGCCTTCTTGAGATCCACAAAACAACAATAAAACCGTTTTGATTTCTTCAATAATTTGTCAATGATATGGTTAAGAGTAAATATATGGTCCGCTGTTCTGAAATTGGATCGGAAGCCGATTTGGCAGGCGTCTGTGTTGTTACTCGATTCAAGATATTTAACTAGCCTATTATCCAAAGTCTATCAAAACAATTTGCTGAGACAGTTGGAGACTGCTATCCCTCGATTTTTGGTGGTATCCGTAGTGCCCCCCCCCCCCCCCACCACCACCACCCCATCCCCTCCCTTTGTGCAAGGGCTTTATTATATGGCCACGCCAAGAAGTCGGGAATATGCCGATGCTGAGGATACGGTTAAACAGCTTGAGGTAGAAAGCACTCATACACGGCATGGAGTCCTTGATCATCTCGTTGTTAGCCCTATGAGTACAACTGGCCTTTTTTATTTTTAGAATGGCCACAGCTCTTTGCAATTCATGCATTGTTATAGGATAGTCCAGTTCCGTTCTCTTTGGGCCAGTATCGATGCTGATGACTTGTTGCCCCTTAACCTGCATGAGTGATTGGAAGTGCGCAATCCACTGACGGGGTGAAATGAGTCTTGCAGCATTATCTTTGTTACTGGAAGTGTCACTCAATTCATGCATTGATTCCCAGAAATCTTTTGGGTTGTGCTTTTCTGCGTCCATGAGATTCTTTACGAGGGTCGCTCTATGCTCTTTATGTTTACGTTTTATTAGCCTCTTGTGTTTCTGTTTAGCTTCACACTATTCAGAGAGCGCCCTAAGGTTTTTGTTGGCTCGTAATTCCATGGCTTTTTAAGGTCCATAATTCGTTTAAATTCTACCAATGAATCATTTTTGCCGGCTCGCTGGTTTTGGGGGACTTGTCTATATTAACAGATCTGACTGTTTTACTGCTAGCTGGGAGAGCATCCAGCAATAAATCAGTCAGGTGTGTGCACATAGAGTCTACAAGGTTTTCATTCTTGTTAATGCATGTTTCATTCAATAGTTGTTGATACTGAGGTCCCATTTCCATAGAGAACCGGCGACTTCTAAATATGCTGGCGACTTGTGCATTCCATTTGATTTGCTGTGGGATTGGGCGCAGCTGACTAACACTTTCATGGATTACGGGTTTGCCTACTTTAGGGGGTAGAGTTATAGGGCAATGATCTAAAAGGCTGCAAGACTCATTTACCTCGAAATAGAGAATTTTGTGATGAAGGGCTTCAATAGCCAGACACCAATCCATTATCTAAGAGCCATTGTATCCGAGACAGGTGTACTCACCCTTAGTATCCCCAAGAGTTCTGCTATTTATCAATTTCATGCCTGTTGAAACTCCCAGGTCAGGAATGAGTTTGCCATGTTCGTTTGTCTTTGGTGTATCTCGTGAGTTCCTTTACGGAAAAGCCGAGTCACCGCAGTAAGCCTGCGGCAGGTCTAAGAATTTTAATGAATCTTCAATAATAAAATCGAGATCAGATGGATGAACTCTTGCATTCATGTCCCCAAGGAGAACAACCTGGCCCCGAAGATTTATTTGATAATATCAGATTTTATCTAACAATCATATAGATTTTGGCCTGAAAACCACGAGAAACGGTACGTATCACATAATGTGTTCCGATTCCATATCATGTTAGTCCGGGAGCTGATAGGGTACCAATGCATACACCCCCCCCCCCCCGAGCTCAACTAAATTAAAGGTTACATATCCCTCAAACTTTTAAAAAGGGTTAACATGAAAAAAAGTGGCCTCCGGGGGCCCACCAAAAAAAAGATGGCGTCTGACCTAGCAACCGTTTCCAAGAAAGCACCCCAGATGATTTTAAGAGCCAAAATAGAACATAATAAAGTTATTTTGTTGAACAAATATTAGTTTTAACAAACTTCAATGAATATTCTAGCCATCAGAAAGAAAAATATCGCTCTATACCCAACATTATGGACAAAATGGCTCCGAAAATTTCAAAATTATATTTTTTCAAATTTTTGGAACTTTTCTTTCCTTTTTTTCAATATATGTGTGGAAAATGTGCCACCATGATCAAAATTAAATTACATCAACTTGCCATCATTTTATATGACTATGAATGGACTAGGCTGAGAAATGTTTATAAACTTAATGTTTGAAAAAAATTGGTAAAATTCCATATTTCTTCAGAAATTACAAAAGTGAGTTATATCCTGCGTAAGCAATATCTGTTATTCTGTGATAGAAATAGGTTATGAGGATATCATGAAGGGTATGCTTGCAAATTAAATTCCTCAAACTGATAGGAAATGAATAGTCACATTTTACCCCTTTTCACACAAATTTGGTGGCTATAAATAGAAATACTAAAGCGTCTCGATAAAATATAGGGTGATTTGTTATCTCAGTATTTCTGAAATTAATTGTTGCATGGAAATGTCTCAACATCTACACATTAATTTTCAGTTTTGCTTCAATCTGAATCAGATGAACTATTTTCAGAGTCAAAGTCTGAATCCATATCACTTTCGTCTGTGTCACTTTCAGCAAGATATGTCTGTTCTTCCAGGAAGTCAAACAAACTATCTGGTAGAATCGGTCCCTCTAACCAGTCAGGATTCAGAATACATTCTACAAACTTCAATCCATTCCCTGATGGTGAAGGCATAACAGGATCATTCACATTAGATAGCTTAAATTGCCTTGCTCTGTAATGTGCCCTCCTGATATGTGGAACCAATGAACGCCTGCATGGGGGCATCTTCGAAAGGTCAACTTTTGAAGCTTTTGTGTGTAACAGGTCATCACTACCAACAACCTTTCGCAGCATTGATGTTCTGGCATTGTCTTTATCTATTGACAAAATTGAATTTTTTGATTTGATTGATTGATAGATACGTGGTATGAGACCATATTCATTGAAACCCACGATACGTCCGCCCAGCCACTGACAAATGTCCCATACCCAGTGGAAGCCTCGTTCCGAAATCTACAAATTGTCCATACCCCGTATAATTTTTTTATACTAGTCACTTCGGCATATTTTCACAAAAACTCTTTTGCACAAAAATTCCACAGAAACCTCTATGGCTCAACAATGGAAGATAAAAGATCTCATGCTGTGTGTGTTCACACATCAAATAGATTGTACTTCTAAAACGGAAAGTCAATAGATAAATTCGTTACCCCGTGTCTGATCACGTGGTAGGGTTTTTACCTACCCAAAGCCAGCCGTATCCCATGAGGCCTTCGGCCTTATGGGATACGGCTGGCTTCGGGTAGGTAAAAACCCTACCACGTGATCAGACACGGGGTAACTAATACTTTCCAACATCCCAAGATTTGCCTAACAAAGAGAATGTTTTTACATGTTTGGGGTTTTACATGTTTGGGTTGCAGCTTCTTGAATGGGAGAACCTTTCATTTACCTTTGAAAGGCTGTTGCAATCTTCCCTAGTAAAGCAGTGAAATCCGAGAATAGCTTCAGACATTTCTGATCCCCGATTCTTTGCAATTTCACACACATTGATGATATGCCTTTTTGCACCAACTCCAGTGTCGACGTCTATCACCAGAGGATGGAGAGATGTTGCGAAATGTAACAAGATTATGAATATGTCAGTGTGTGGGCTATGAACTGCATTTTGAAACCCCTGGTCAAGAGCATACTTCAAGTAGAGTATTTCGCGCGTGTCAGTCTCTTCTTGGGTACATGTCAGGCAATGTACAACTTCATCTGTAACAGTAACCCCATCAACAGACTTCAACTGAAATGCCTCACCTTCAACAATTATGACATGTGTAATTCCTAGTAACCTTGTAGAGGTGTCATCACTCTTCCAGACACGATGGATTAACTTGAAGAGTTGCTTTTTGTTCTCATAATTTTTTTAGAAATGCTTTGAAATCGGCTGGTTTTCTTGTATTTTCGCCTTCCAGTAATATCTTTTCACTTGAACCACTATGCAGTCGTTCTTGGGATTTGATTGAGTCCACTTTGTACATATCAGTAGAGAAAATGATGTAAGATCTTCGCCCAAGCTGATCTCAAATCTCAAGTGAGATGTTTTTGAATGTATCATGTAGACCGTTTACTGCATGAAGGACCTCATTTCCATCCTCATCATACAAAGTATCACTCACAGGTGGCTGCAATGAATTGACTGTGGAGTCACACAAGTAGTGCATAAGTTTAGCCTTGTCTGTTTTCGCCAGAAAGCCATCTGGTGTTCCCAAGGACTGAGGGACATGTGTTAAACAGCATTTCAGAAATATCTATTGGTCCTCCAAGGAGTTGTGATTTGACCTAAATTTGAAATGCTGTGTTCCCTTGCTCCTGATATTGAATAACTTTGCTCTGGCTTGAAGTTAACTTCACTTTCCTGTTACAAGCATTCATCTTTTTCAACTCCAATCGTGGGATGTTTTCGAAGACGTTGACCCTCTTGTCTTCAGGCACAATCAGTCACTCTTGTATGAACTCCATTTTCCGTTTCCCACCTAATTTCTCTGCATTGAGGACATCAGGTTCAACATCAGCTGTTATAGGCGATCCAGAAGAAATTATGAAAAATCTGTCTCACAAATTTCAAAAGGATTTGAATATCCAAGGACAGCAGATATCGCCCTTTGATCTGCTGCCTCACCCTTTTTAAATCTCTGAAGGCTTGCTCTCCTTGTGATTTTGACTCGGACTCCTATCCATTTCTGGCGTTAGGCCTGTCATTTCTAATGTAGCTTGATATAATTGACAAGCTCTGATGGTGTTCTTATCCATCTTTGATAAGCTCCGTAGTTTGTGAGGATACCTGTCATTCCTGCGCAAAATGATCCTTCTCTGGATTTGGCATATTCCATAAAGGTCTCTTCCATTGTTTTGTCAACTGAACTAAGGCAACCTGGAGTCAGAGATCTTGCTACAGAAATAGCTCCTTGCTTCAACAAATTGCCAGCACCAGGGTGACGTTTCTCAATGTTGAGCAGGCTCATGTCAAACCAAGAAAGATATCCGACATAGTTCTGTCCATCATAACTTAAAAATAAGTCAGTCATGCCTGACATACACTTGTGGAAAAGAGGAAAGTTATTGTCCTTGACTGCATAGATTAACAAGAAAACTAAGCGGGCATGATCCAGGAATGTCACCCAAAAGGTAGCAATCTTTCCAAGTTTTCCGTCTCTCAATTCATTTTGGAACTTGTTGGACTCAGAAATATATTCGCGAACACTTCCATCTTCCACAATGTTTTTCAGTGTATGTCGGTTCACATTATTCATCAGAGAATCCAAGGGGTTTGCATTTGATGAATCATCTCCATTCCTTTGTTCAAGGAAACTTTGAATCAAAAGTCTCTCAAAACATTCACTGACAATGTTCAGACACCACAACGGCTTGCTGTACTCTTGTCCATGGAGTACCTCAGATAAACAACCTGATGATACCAAGTCTGCTTCAATTCAATTTTTTGCATATCCTGAACCCGTCATTTTATGCCCAAGCATGTTCATATAATTCATTATTGTATGGAAGGCACCAATCAGAATTATATGACCTTTGTATCTCTCTCTGAACTGTCCCATATAACTGGCAAAGCTTTCAAGCACACGCCTAAGTCAAATATAGTTATCGTGTACAGTTGACCAACTTGTTTAGTAGCAGATTTATAACGATCCAAAAGTTCAGGCAAAACATTAAATTCGGTGATTGGTTCGTTATTGATGGATAAAGTCAATACTTGTTAGTCGGTCAGGTTTGGATCCAGTATATGACACAAATCCAGCAAAAGCAGGGATGTTTTGTTTAGATAAGCTGCTAGCTTGTATACAGAAGGTCCATAAGGTATATACTATTTCTGCGTCCCTGAATGTAGACAGGTTTATTTCAGGTTGTTCTGTCGATACGAATTCGGGAGTTGGTCTTCGACGCCGTGGAGCTGACATCAGAGGGAGGCTGTAGTGACTCAGTGTTGTTAAACTCCGCTGTCTAGTTCTCTCCATTGGCTGTGCATTCTTGTGAAGTTTTCAGTCTGTTCAAGTTCATGGTAAACCTTTGGTGACATGCTTGGTGGTAACCGTGTTCATGAGAAATTTGTACCGGTATCTGCGTACAGACATTGAACATTCGTGTTGGTGATCCAACTGGTTGTGCAAGACGTTGAGCTTTAATTGCTTTGAGAGAATCGAGTCTCTTTAAGGGCTCTTTCATCGGTGAGGTGAGAAACTGATCAATTCTCCATGGTTTATGCCTTCAAGATGCATTATACAAATCTGCTTTTTTCCAGGGGATTCAGGTGTTACTTTTGGATCACTAGCTTTGCGTTTTAAAGGCATTTTTCACAGTAACATTCAAGTTTTGTACTAGGTTAATAGTAGCATAGTGTGAATCACATATTAGTCTTGTTAGAGGTGTTAGCACTACAGTCACAAATCAGTTGAACCTACAAAGACAAAACTAATCATATTAGTGGATTAGTAGTGTCTAGCACTGGATAATTAATCTAGGTTAGTAAATTTTGTCAATTGAGAAGTGAGCGATATTGAATCCCATTCAGTTAGTACCTGCAATGAAAATTTGTTAGGGTTTTCCTGTCACCATATATCTAAAAAGAAAAATGGTCATTAAACTTGAACTGAAATGAAACTGAACTGTTCATTAAATTGAAATACAAAAACACTGAAGCAATAGAAAATTATATCATATACATTGAAAATTATAGACCAAGATATACGATTGTTAGATTTGGTTATATATGAAATAACACATAAACAACATTACATGTATTTCAAGTGAAGCTTGATATATTGGTTTATCGAAATTGCAGAAGTTCAAAGAAAATGAATTCATTAAGAAGCTTAACACCCTAAATGAATACTTATTTTAATTTGACACAATCAAAATCAATAATGAAATATAACAAGGCTTGTGATAATAATAATGCCGTGCAGCCCTACCTACTAGTCTCTAACCTTACCAAATGACGTCAAAATCTGACAATCGATGCTTGAGTTTTAACGCAAAACGTTTGTATAGACGGTTTTAAGGCTAACAGGGGGTAATAACTTTGGTTGATACGCTATCGTATAAGGCGAAGCGAAACCAATATTGTTTTTGAGTCGCCTCATATGACAACCTATCCGCCAGCTAAGCACGCCATAACGCATTTATTTTACCAGACGCGCGATTCACTTTTGCAGGAATATATTTGCAGCCCGGTCGTTCGAATGTGTTGTTTTTTTCAGAGTATACTTTCCTCTTTTTCTCCGCTACAACTTGTTAGAACTAAAGCTAGTGTTAAATTCCATTAGACTTTTGTTGGTGCTGCTTTTTCCGGTGCAAAATTTGGACACCATTCCGAACTGCATCCGACAAGTGGGAATATCGTATGGTATGAGACGGAAAACTGGTGGGTTAGTTGAGTTTTCTTGAAAGTATTCCAGAAACTGTCGACGTTGCCACTGACGTTCTGATGTTATGATGCGCCCGCGACGTCATAAAATGTTGACCGCTGTTATTGTCCACTGGACAATCCGACCTAACGTTGTTCGGGTCAGGGTATGTCGAGCTTCTCGTCCGTGATGGCCCTAGTGGTATAAGATATACGGTCTGTACCCATATTGGTATCCTGTTATTCCCTGGTATTACTAATGCACTTAATGCTTTATCTTATCCGTTGACTGGTATAGGTAGTATGTAATGCTAGACCAGGCGGAATTGCGGAGTGGACTGGGGTATTGCCTGGTCGTCTAGCGCGGTAGTATAGGATGTACGGTCAGTACCCATATTGGTCTACTGTTAGCACTATTGATCCACTCAAGGCGTTATACTACAATTGGATAGGTAGAACGTAATGCTAGGTCAAGCGGTATTGTGGGGTGGCGTAATGTTTGATTGTTTAGTGTGGTAGTATAGGGTGTACGGCATATACCCATGTTGATTCTCTGTTAGCCCTTGTCACTACGAATCCACTTATGGTGTTACAAAGTTCTAACGTCGGTATGAGTAGTATGTAATGCTTCGTTTTCTGGTACGGTAGTGTACTCTCTGTGGCCCGTAGGTCTCCTGTTAGCAGTTAGTACCCCTACCCACATAAGGCGTTGTGCTGTCCCACAGTTGGTATACGTAGTGTGTAATGAAAGAAAGGCGGTAGTGTGTGTGTGTGTGGGGGGGGGGGGGGGTAGTGCACAGTTGTCTAGTATGGTAGTATAGGATGTGCGGCCTGTACCCATATTGGTCTACAGTTAGCTTCCAGTACTATCAAGACGCCCAAGGCTTAACACTGTCCTACAGTTGGTGTGGGTAGAAAGTAATGAAAGCTCATGTAGTGGTATGCTTAGTTGTCGGGTACAGTAGTATAGGATGAACTGTATGTACCATGTAGGTCTACTGTTAGCCCTTAGTACTACTATCCACCTAAGGCGTTGTGCTGTCCCACAGTTGGTGTATCGTCCCCTGAGTTCCAATGCGTTCTATGTGCATATTGGCACATAGAACACATTGGAACTCAGGGGACGATATGCATGCAGTAGTTGGAGATGTGGTAAACGACCCATATGGGGGGGGGGGGTCTCATGGGGATGTCATATGTGACGTCATAGTCACGTGACCCAGTTCGGTCATGTTTGGATGTCATGATAGCCCCCCTGAGCGGCCATCTTGTAAGGTAATCCCCATAGTGATGTGTTGTCCTAGTGCGCATGCACAGCTCGTGCTGTTTGGGTGATACGTTCTTCCGTCGTTCATTTTGTACACTGGTGGCTGCCAAATTGGTTTCTATGGTAGCACGTGGTTGCTATGTTGCCCAAAACCCTTTAATAGGACAGAGGTATGTTCGGATGGTGTGTTCGATTGACTAGGAGTAACTTTTATTACCACAAAGGTCACGACAATCCCTCCAAATCATTCAAAACTATCGAAACGGACTTGGTTAAGCCACCATCTAGGTGAACTAAGTAAATCTAATTAACACAAACAACCCGACAATTGTTTTACTAGTTCGGATTCCTTCAGAATCATCTGCTTCTTCCTATAAGCTGTGCTATAGTTTCTGTCTATTCAACCCTATCCGTTTGCGCTGGAGTATACTCCAGTGGAGTGGAAGAGCCTATCAGTTGAAACAGTTTTCCTTATTGTTAATATATTAAGCTTTTCTGGTCTGTTCAGGCCGGTTATGAACCTATTTCAGGTATTCTTGTTCTTGATCTGAACACCTTAAGATATGTCTCATCTTGCTGGCTCACATTACTTTACCACCACGTCACGTGATACCCTACTTCCAGCACCCCTAAATAGCAAACGAGTGGCTTTCCGCACCCCTTTTCTATCATATGAGTCAAGGGGGCCATGAGGAAATTCTTCACTGAGGGATAATCTACCCTTCCCCTTATCCTCATCTCGGTAGTGGTGGATACTTATGACATGGTGTTGTACTATTTGAGGATACCTTTTGAGGATACCTTTAGGAAGATACCTTTTGGAGGATACATTTTGGAGGATATCTTTTGGGGATAGTTGTGGTAGAAACCTGTGGATTCTACATCCGGGTGCCTCACGCTACATCCGAGTACTCAGTAGGAAAGGTATAAAAAGGGTGTAGGCTCGGCTTTGAGCTCATTCCTGTCTTGACCGTTGTCGAGTGAAGACATACGAAATTCTTGGCTCTGTAGATATTGGTCCAAGATATTTTCCCGACCATACAATAGGAAGAGGCGTGAAGAACATTATTGTCCACAGAGATATACTAAAACAGATCTACAAGAGAAGTACCATTCACAGAGAGATACTGAAGACCTGCTCCCACTGATGAAGATAAATACAGAAGCCTTGCAGTTTTTGTGTGATACGAACAAAGAAGGGACAGATGTCGTTCTCCAAGCAGCTTGCGATGATTTTGTTATTTGTTTATGCAGATGTGCATTCAACATCCTCGATGACAGGATACCACTGAATGCAATTGAATACAGTGACCTGCGAGAACACGACATTATATTGAAGCTGCTGACATATGATGGAATTTCTACCGATACAAAAAGAAATCTGTTAGGGAATTGTGATTTTCTCTCATCGCTCATCACACCAGTTCTGGCAGAAGCTCTGGGGGAAGTATAAAAGGTGTGTACACGGTACCACATATCATTGCTGCAGATATTGTGGAAAGGCCTTTTCCAGATCAGACAACATGCACAGACACGAAGATGATTACTGTCCCATGAGAAAATCATAAAAACCAAAGAATACTGAAAGGCTGAACAGAAATTCCGATACACTGCAATTTCTATCTCACGTCACTTCCTTGTTCCACCACAAGGTCCATCCAATGAGGGACGATTCCACATCTCCTACTACTTAGGTAGCATGTAATGCAGTGTTGTGTGGTATAGGTCACACAGTGTTGTAGGGTAGGTATGCTTGTTCAGTGCGGTACTATAAAATGTAACGTACGTAGCCTGATGTGCTACTAGTCTTGCAGTGCGATGGGGTGTGTTTAGTTGTCTGGTAAAGTAATATACATCGCACGACATTTACATCTGGTGGTCTACTATTTCACTATTTCCCCTTTGTACTACAAAACCATCTAATGCTTTGTAGTTTTCCATAGGTACTTCGTAATGCTAGATCCTGAGATTGTGGAGTGTATGTTTGGTTCCAGTTTCATAGTAGAGTATAGGTTGCCTTATGGCCATTCCAAGACTTGGCCGATGGTAGAGGTCGTGATCTGAGATAGCTAGCAAGCCTGTCGTAATACTACAGGTCAGTTTTGTCATGGTGTCAGGTTGTAAAAGGGGATGAAGACAATAGCTTTCGATGACTACAGTAGAAGTTGATCATACGATAGATGATAGTGACTATGGGCAAGGCATCAGTAGTGAATGGCATGGTGGGGGAGTCAAGAAGGCAAAGATAAACGTTAGTAGGAACCATAACTATCGTCTAAAAGGTATCCCCTAAAAGATATCCTTCAAAAGGTATCTTCCAATAGTACATCACATGTCGAAGGTATCCTACAATACCCAGACGAGGAGGGAGGGATAATAGATTTTATCTAACAATCATATAGATTTTGGCCTGAAAACCACGAGAAACGGTACTCATCACATAATGTGTTCCGATTCCGTATCATATAGACGACTCATCTGATTCCGTATCATATAGACGACTCGTTTCCGGTAGCTTCGGGCTACCATAACAGGCACATGGATACATTATATGTGCGTTTCAGTGATCGACCGAACATTATGTCCCAGAAATGTTTAAAAATAATTTAACTCTTCACCTAACATGAAAAGCAGATGACACTTGCAAAAAAAATTCTTGAATAACTAATTTTGTTTCATTTTTTTGTCTCAAAAACATAGGTTATGACCACTCATTGGAACGAGCTCGACGAGCTCGTTCCAACAAGGGGTCATAACCTATGTTTTTAGGCAAAAATTGAAAAAATAATGAAAATTAATTGGCGATTTTTTTAGAATAGCATTGGTCGGTTTTGGCCGTTACGTTGGGTAAAGGGTTAAGATTTAATCTGTTTATGTGACAGAATTGTTAGATAAATGAATTATCATGATAATGTGCATGTCCTGTGATTTGTATCAGATTCTCGGTGGTGTCCAAAAATGGGATCACAACTCGCCGGAAAAGCAAAGATCTCATTCTGGACACCATCTCGAATCTGATACAAATCACAGGACATGCACATTATCATGATAATCTGTATATACCTCAATGAGAGATTTTGTCATGTACCCCATGCCCTCAAACGACATAAAGGGGATTCTGCATGTACAGGCAGATCATGGAAGGGGATTTCGCAGAGCGTGGTAGCCAGATGGGGATAAGAAGGATATGAGGAAAACGCTCGATGAGGTATAATCTCCCACTCCTCTTATTCTTATCGTGATATTGAACGATCTTATTAATAAAGACTGGGTATTGCGTCGGTTGTTAATGTTTCACGTGGGTGGCCATTCGTGACGTCATCGCCATGACGATCCGTCGTCTATTTGGGCGATGGAGACGTCATCTTTGATTTATATTGTGAAATTAGGTTGCATATAATGCAAAAGACCTTGAACAGGGTGTGTTCTTTGTTTATTAATTTGGGCTTACCGACACTTTCAACAGCCAGAGTCATATCGTGACGGATCGTGTTCTTCGGTTTTGTTCTGTTGAATGGCATGGGGGAGGGGGGGGGGGGGTATCTCAAAATTATTGTTTTGTGTCTACCACAGGACCTCAGTCTGTGTAGTCCTGTGGTCTTTCTATCTCCATGGGTCTGCATGGACTGGAGTAGAATTGGGGTGTGTTTTATGGACGTGAAGTGGAAGACTCTGGAATACCTTTGTTGTATTGAAGAGGGGTTTTATCCTCAAAACCCTTGTTTGTGCCTTTCATTTGGGCCGCATTGTCTGCAGTCCCTGAATATTGTGAGACTGACATCTTCATTGTTTCGGTTACTATGGGCCCATTGGGGCAGCAACGGCATGGTGTGTATCCTGATGTCTTGTTTGGTTGAAGTTTGGGACTCTGATACACGTAATAGACGTTAAAATGCCAAATGGGGCCAATGTCACAACACGTTGGGGCAGATATGTGAACATACGTCTCTCGGCCTCGCGGTGTTGTGGTGTTGTGGTTTTTGTTGGGGCAGATTCGTCATCTTAAGGTGCCCGTGACTTGATATTTAAAAAGATAACCGACGGTGGATCATTTGAGTATAATTTGATGAAAATAAAAATAATACTATGTACTCACATATACGCATCAATGAACAATCCAAGACTATACATTATACACAAACAAAGTACATATGAATTTCCCCCATAAAGTTCGAGCTCTTCCCGGGGTACCCCGTGTTCGATGCTGTTGTCTAGATGCTGCTGGTTGTTCCTCACTCCTGGATTTCCTCTCCACTTCTCAAGCGATTGCGTATATAACGTAATGTCTATTTTACGCCGCTCAACCTCCAAATACGCTAAATTGTCAGTCAACTGTAACCAACTCTGTCCAACAAATTTTACACCTTCGATATCATAGTCACTTCACTCCACGGATTTAACAACTCGCCGTCTACACCAATCTCCGTTTACACCAATTTCCGTATACCGTTTAAACAAATAAAGTTCATGCATCCAATTTGCCTGTCTCAACTAAGCTCACTTTAAGCTCTTAGCTTATATCAAATGTTCGAGCCCTCAACGGCTTTGATTCAGTTAATTGTTCGAGCTCTCAATAGCTTCGATTAAGTTAATTGTCCGAGCTCTCGACAGCTCTTTACTACTCTGCACTTCGCCTATGCGTCGCGTCACTTAACCTAGCAACCACTCGCCTACTTAAACGGAGCCCGCTTAGTCTCCACAATTAATTTCTACAAATGACAGCCCCAATGGCTAGAGCTCCGAGCCCTCTTTCCGACGGATTACTGACTCAATCCAAGGTCGACCGACTACCGATGATCAGTTTCTCATTATATAGCATTTTCGTGTCTAATTAATCATTAAGTTGGTTCCTCTGTGATATAGGACACCGTTATTAAGATAGATGAGATATCGCTTTGTAAGCTCGTGAGTCTGATATTTAGAACTACGGGGATGACACTTATTTGAGGGCCACATAGCGTGGAACACCAGCCGCGGCTGACAGTAACGAATTACTATTAGGGACTTTCAAAGATAAGTTGCGTCGTAGTTTCAAACGTCGCGGCAGGGAACCATTAGTCCCCTCAACGAGAGATAAACACCCATCTGGTCAAACAGTTAATTAATTAGCCTTCAATAATTTGTACCCAGTGTCTATTTGCAGCGTTTACAAGCAAACGTATCAAATTAATTATTTACAATCCCTGACCATTAACCCTTAACTCGGACAAATTCGAATCGATCTTGACAGCTAATATGGGTATCTTTCAGCAGTATTTGATCCATTAGTGGGCTGTTTGTTGTTGTAGATGAGGGTCGTTTTAGAGTTATAGAGCAGGTGATGTGATTTGTGATGTGTTCGGTAGACATGGTGTGTTCTACAGTAGAGCAGAATTCTGCTGTTTTCTTCTTCCTGTTCTGAGTTTCTCCAGCATCGACTGTCTTAGGAGGAACAGATCTTAGTAGGTCGAATCAGACTGATTATTTTATCGTGCTCCGTTTGCCTTTGCTCTACTCACTATGTATCAACATAGAGTTGACTATGAGAAGAATGGCTCAATGAGGCCCCAACTCACATCTCCCGTGTCTTTATTTGTGTGTTTGGGGATCACTGGTGATTCTAACTTCAGGAATCAGTGTGGTGTACACGCTTTGACATTCTACGAGGCACTATAAACTCTACTTCCTACGTGGATTGTCGTGATCTAACATGCAACAAGGCCACTACCTGTAACGATTCATGAATTACCAAATCAGAACATCACTTGAAGTAATAGGTAGTCTAGAAACTGAAATGCTGAGAAAGGTGACCGCTCGAAACGCAAATGGGAATATGAGAATTATATAAAGTGCCTCAACAATACATATCCACATATGAGCTTTTTGGTCTAATAGGATAAAACAAGGTACTGTAAGCATAAAGAGATCCTTAAAAGGTGTAACGAAAATGGGTATTACGAAGCGTATTCGTACAGTTTTCAGATGAGGATATGGGAAGTATTGGGAAATTGCTCGCATTTCCTCATTAGTTTCATGATCTCAAAAGGGAAATGTCCCGGTTCTGGTCGAGAGACTTAACTTTTTCCGCATAAATCGGGTGTGGACTAGATTCCGTGTCCCCACAACACTAATCATAGGTCAACACACAGTTAGTTGTTAGAGTCGTAGCAGCCAGCAGCAGTAGTGATTCATAATTACTGAGTTTATGACATTAGAAATGAGACCTGATGCCCTATTGGGTCATTTCCCATTAGGTGAAAGACGGTCTGATATGTTAGAGGATTGTCCAAGAGAGATAACTCTATATGCATATAATGGTATAGACCAGTACTAATGCTAGAAATACAATGGTCGCATAGCAAGCTCTCAAGCCACCAGTCTAATTCTTGAACGCTGTTATGGCCTGTAGCATAATCCTTCGTCTCTGTTTAGATCCACTCGTCTGAAATATTTCAATTGATCGGAAAATCGAAACTACGGTTCGCTTTTCCAGCCAACCGATGTATTCCAGACGAATGAACTTAAAAAGTACCAGAAATATTCTTTCTCTTGGTATCAACGCAAGAAATGTTAATCAATCGAGACTTTATTTCACAGAATCATTGATGACATTATCATACAGTACAGCCCCCGTGGACTGGCCGAAATCTACGCGTGGGCAGTGATGTCCACGCATGCGTTTACTGGGTAATAAAAATCATCACCAGCCAAATTTTAATTAATGAAGCACCGGGTTGTACCTGGTGCTTCCGTAATTACATTTTTGATGGTCTTTCCTAAAATTGGTGTTTGCAATCTAATATTATTGCGTCCGTGGATATACTGCCCACTCCGTGGAAAGTGATCAGTTCACGACGGCCGTACTCTATTATGACTGAAGACTCGCCACAGCCATAGTTCTGTAATTACTCCGCGTAGTTCCACTTATGGTGTTAATATCTTCATATTTTCCGAGTGAATTAATACTTATTGGAATACCTATAGCAGGAACACGAATGAATATATGTATATCTCTGTGAGTGAAGGAACGTCACATTACATCAACGGTAGACTGTGCGCAAACTCCCCGAAAAGTGGGAAAACAATTAACCCACGACATCGTCGAATTTCTTACAGAATTAGACTGGTGACCTGGGCACTTGGCCGCATAGCTGTCAGCTGTTAGTCGGTATTAGTACTAGACATAAGAAACAGCAGTAGTAGAAGTCAGTATTAGCTGGAATAGCAAAACTGGAAGCAGTAGTGAAGCACTTATTCCCAGATGAGGTCATGGGACATGTGAGTTGAGGCCTGATTAGGGTTTAATACCAGGAACGGGAATTCTCGGGTTCCCGGTTCCGAAAGCTGGTCTCGACACCCGGGAAATCTATTGCACGGTACCGTGGTAAGCGTGGCACTGTTTGTGTGATGAACTGAAGCTTTCCGAATTGAAAAACTGCCCCAGCGTAACTCTGTAGGCTTTCGTCAGCCCTTCCACGCCTGAAATGTTTACAGTCCTGATTCCTGGCTAATCTGTCTTCAGCAAGTCACTGTTCCTCTCAACCAATTCTGGAGGACCACCCTCTTCAAGAGCAAGATCTTCACCCGCTTCAAGTTCAAACTCGTCTTCATTTCCAGAATCACTAGTATAACTATTCACCATCTCCTTCAATATCAAATTCTGCGAACTAAAAAGAAATCGGATGGAGACATTTGTATGATTGTTCTCATTTCGGGTCGGTATTCGAGCATAGTGAAGGGTGGAGATGTACCATTCACCCCAAAAAGGACTGGTGGGAGGTTTTTGTTATAAATAAATACGAGTTAACTTATATGGGGTATGTTAAATGCTTCCGCTCGTTTTCCCTGCTTTGTCGATCTGTCATGCTTGAAACAATTCGCACGATCGTTGTTCGTGGTCGCTAATTTGATTCGATTTCATCGATTTTTTGAGTTTCGGTAACGAATCGATTGGACTTGTGGGATCGATTCTAAATTCGAATAGTAGCAGAGCCTTGTGACCGAAGAAATTCAACCTTTTGCTCGAAATGGAATTGTGCTATAACAGTAGGTTTAAAGCGTTTTTCTTTATGGACGTGACAACCGTTACTTAACCCTTTACCTAACATGAAAAGCAGACGACACTTGCAAAAATAATTCTTGAATAACTATTTTTTTTCATTTTTTGTCTCAAAAACATAGGTTATGACCCCTCGTTGGAACGAGCTCGACGAGCTCGTTCCAACGAGGGGTCATAACCTATGTTTTTGAGACAAAAAATGAAAAAAATAATGAAAATTAATAGGCGATTTTTGAGAATAGCGCTGGCCGGTTTTGGCCGTTACGTTAGGTAAAGGGTTAATCCCAGTTCCTATTATAAAAATACATTATGAACTTCAGCAATGTATCACGGAGTCATAAAATGCGTGCGATTCAGCAATTCTGAAAAATGCACTTAATGACCCCCGACTGGGTCCTGGATGGCCTAAATGACCTTGACCAATATTTGGAACCTCCAATGAGTGTCGATTCATTTGCTGTTGGTCCCAGGTCCATAGATCATACTATTCCTGAGATATGGGCGTGCCTTTCTTTTAAACTACTCCTAGGGACATCACCAAAATACTCATGAACCCGAAAAACATAGGTGACTGAGTACTAGTGACTGTCTATCAGTATTCCAAAAAGCAGTGATTATAAGAAGATCCATTAACGAAGAAGACGAGGAAAAAAAGAAAACAAGAAGAAAAGGAAACCATACAAAAACAATAGTTTGTGTGTTTCACACAGACTAATTAATCTTCTTTTTTCATCCAAGCACAAAAGACGTGAAAGGGGAAAAGTAAGGAAATAAATCTGAGAATGCTGGGGGTTTTTATATTATTTAGACCAATACATCGCGGCTGCGTCACGAAAAGTCCCCTAAAATCCGAGCTGAGCTTTTGGTCGGAGTTGCACCATTTTGTTCCATATAAAAAAAATATTTTGATTTTCACAATCATGGAAAGAGTTGGATGCTGTGACAATTGTTCGGCCTGAACGACACTCAGTATTGTTCAATACACAACTCTCCTACCAAAGACACCCATTCAAAGGGAACTTTGAATGAATTTCGCAGATGTGTGAATGAAATTACACAATTACCCCAAAAATGAAGATTATTTTAAGGCAAACTGTCGTATTCAGTATCAGATTTTTCAGGCTATTTAAAACATAGACGCGAAATCTGTTTTTAAATTGCACAGACATCACTCCTTCACTGTAATATGCAGATTTGCGATTACGCCTATGGTAAGTACTCAATACTTGTAAAAACATAACCCAATCCCCTAACCTGGTTTTCATCGACCTAGTCACGTTTTGGTCTTCCACTCAGTTTTTCCTATCTCTACCTCCAACAGATTTTCCCCGAACAATGCCCGTCGACGACTTCAAGGCGCTCACGGACAAGAGATTCTCGCGATCAGAAGGTGTGAAAAGTTCTCGGATGGGATTCATTCCAACCATAGAGCAGTGGCTTATGCGGATGTTCAAGGTACCTGGTGTTTGCACACGGTGAATAACGAAGAGCACTATTTGGGAAATGGGTTCACGCCTTTCCTCTCTGTCTGTCGATATGCAGTGCTCTTGAAAACTTTCGAGTGCGCACTGGTCACAGTGACCAACACCGGAAACTTTGTAAGAGCGCACAAGCAAATGACGTCGGTGACAAAAGCAAATTCCTCAACTGGTTGAGAGAACATTCGCGGTTCCGCAATAGAGACCCGCTGCACTTAGTTTCAGTGTCATCTAGCACTGTGGTAGACAAATCAGTCCATTGTAACCACGCCGTTACAGTTGGTGAAGAAAGCCCTGTTTTCGTCATAGATGGTGGCTTTCTGTTGCGAGCCCAAACAGTTATCTCATGGCGATATCTACACACATATTCAAATTGTATAACGAAACATATTTGGATCTAGTGCCATTGCTGTATTTGATGGCTATGAATGTGACATGTTAACAAAGGGTATGGAGAAAGAACGAAGAACTAAGGGTGGATATTCCGCCGATATAAACATCTCGCTTTACCTGCCTGTAACCACCTCCCAATCTGATTTTCTGACTAATCGTCGGAACAAAACACAACAACTGATCCATCTGCTAATGTAGGGATTTCCCAACATCGGTGTCCAATCGAAGCAAGCAAACGCAGATGCTGATGTTCTGATTGCTGAGACAGCGCCAGACTTGGCTCAGAAGGAGGAAACCAATGTCGTAATTGTTGGAGCAGACACTTACTTGCGATTCTAACGCCTCACTAGGGGGCGCGGTGGCTCAGTTGGTAGAGGTGCAGGCTGCAAGCCGAGAGGTCCTCGGTTCGAATCCCACCTGCGGCAACCGCGTTGTGTCCTTGGGCAAGACACTTCACCCCGATTGCCTACATGGGGGCACGATGACGCTGTGTACTGAGGCGTACTGCACGTCGATGGTGCGCATGTCTTCAACCAATCTAACCCTGCCTGTGCTGCGGTGCAGAGTTCAGAGTTACGATGTTGGAGGGCTGACAGCTGCTCGTCGTTGCTCGGTGGTTCTCTCCGGGTACTCCGGCTTCCTCCACCCGTAAAACTGTCACGGTCACGATTAGCCATTGTGCATAAGTATGTGACCTTAAACACCAATAAATAAATAAATAAATAACGCCTCACTATCGTTCAGAATGGAACATATACATGATGTTCTCAGTGCGTCGCCGTGTGTCATGCGGCGGTGCTGTGGGCCGCTAATTGCTGTATGACATAGTGTTGCCTACCACCAGTGAACTCTAACTGCGTCACTGCGACGACTGAGTCATCGAACTTTACTCATTGGTCCATGGCTGGAAGGTTGATTGTGTGTTCGTTTAAGGGGAAGGGGGGGGGGGGGGTGTTATATTCTTTTCAGGCTCAAATTATTGCAACAGTCTAATCGTTTACTCGTGATCTAAGCGTTAAAATCAGACCACTGAAGTTAATGGGAAATTTGCAAAAGCTACAGTTTGTCAGGTCCGAGTATTTATGCGAGATTTGCAAAAGCTGCATTTTGTCAAGTCGGTGTAATTAGGCAAGATCTGCATGAATTATATTATTTTACGCTAAAAGATAAATTATCGAAGGAATTGCGGAAAGACAGAAATCGTATCCCCACTGTGAAAATATAGATATATTCACTTTCACGGTATCACTCAAAATGTGACTTTCAAAGCATCACTTCAAGGTGAATACGAGTCAAATTATCACTGTGATCCGTTTGTTCTAAAAACGTATAATAAAAAGAACATCATGTGTTTTTCAGTGGATACCGATCATTTCCAGAAATAATTCAACACTTATTTACCTTGAATTGATGCATGAAACCCGCTTGTTCAAACATGGCCTGAAAGTCCATAATATAAGTTTTTGGTTTGGTACGTCCTTTCAAAGGACGTACCAAACCAATAACTTATATTACGACTTTCAGGCCATGTTTGGACTAGAAACCCGCCAGCTGAATCAGATCGCAAGCCGCAATCTGTTCCGAGTTTGAATCAAATCACTTCCGCGTATCAATGCTTCAATGCGCTGTCTACTTTCAGGCATCAATTCAAGGTTGAAATGAGTGGAATTATCAGATTCTTATAAAAAGTGTATAATAAAAAGGGAAGCTGGTGTTTTTGAGTGAATACCGAAAATTATCTCACTTGTGACCGAGGCAAGCGCTCGCGAAAAATAAGCAATTGTCTCGGTCACTCTTGGGATAATTTTCGGTATCCACTCAAAAATACTAGATATCCTATATACACTTTGAGTTTTTTTCATTGTCTGAATACACAAATATCAAATACTTACATCTTGGTCATGACTATCGCGGTTCAGTATTCTAAAACAGGCCTCTGAGTATGGCGACAGGAGGTGGGTGGGGTGGGGTGGCAGTGTCTCACAAAACCAATCCCGGCAGAAATTTTCAATTGTTAATTTGTTAGAAATTTTAAAACCATCAACAGTTGGACATTTCCTGCCATATGGCAGAAGATCTCGTGAACTTTTATCTCTAGCTGTGACGGTTTAGCCATTTAGTGATTTCCGACGCACATTTCATGTAGGCTTTCAGAACCCCTGGTTTTATAGGGCCTGGGAATGAGAATGAAATTGCCCTCGGGAAATTTCCCGGTAATATCAGGCAAATTTACGAAAATAACAAGACCAATTTATTTTAATGGAAATGAACATATTTCATTGACAATCTGCCATCTCCAGACGGAAAAGTTTTTTTTTCCTAAGAGACGTGTGAAAACCCAACCCGCTTCAATCTCGTCTTCATTTTCAGAATCACTGGTATTATCACCTCTACCGCTTTCAACATCAACACCCTCTTCACGGCGGTCAACAGTCTCCTCTGCTTAAAGCAGAGGAGACTGATGGTGACAGTGAAGATGGGGTTGATGCTGAAGGAGCCAGTGAATAGTGATACTAGTGATTCTGAAAATGAAGAAGCGGGTGAAGATCTTGCTGTTGAAGAGGGGTGTCCTCCAGAACTGGTTAAAAGCTACAATGATTTAGCGAAAAAGGTTCGTCAGGAATGACGACTGTAAAAGTTTCAGACGTGGAAGGGCTGACGAAAACCTACAATGTTACGTTGGGGCAGTTTTTCAATTCAGAAAACTTCAGTTCAACACACAAACAGTGCCACGTTCAATTCCCGGATTCGTACTATAGATTCCCCGGGTATCAGGACCAGCTTTCGGAACCAGGAACCGAGACTTCCTGTTACCGGTATTAAACCTTAATTTCATTAGATTTTCCGATTGAAGTCCGCGTTGTTACGGGACGATTTCCAACTCCAGAACCCAAAGGTCATTTATTTCGAAGATAAGGAGAGGGGGTGCATTCGGATTTCTTCATCAGTTGGAAATTCACAGGTAGCAGTTGGGAAATTCTTACTCAAGGTGTGGTGTGGTGCAAATGGTTTTTTTAAAAGTTGAATGTTCGACAGATAGGGGGTGCAGTTGGAAATTCAGAGCGGTCACACCAAGAGACGGGCAATATACCGTGAAACCGAATCGATAACGCCAGTACGGGGATACAGAAAAACCGAACCGAACCAATCATTGAATGCCGAAAACATTTGTATTTTCAATTTTTTCTACATTCACTATTTATAAAGCCTTGTTTAGGCTTAATAGCAGCTGAACTGTTCATCTTCATAAAAGAACTGACTGATTTTCTTTTCATTTTTGTTAATCCTTAAGGGCTGGGCAATTGTTTTGAATTCCCGTAGAATGTCCAGTTGGTTTGCAGTAATTAACAGGAAGCCAAGACTGCATGTTAATCACTGCAAACCAACTGGACCTTTCAATGCCTGTTTCATGCTTTTGCGATCTCAGAGCTTGAGTCCTCAATACGCCATCATTTGGAGGTCCTGCTGACAATAGACCCAACTGATTCGTCTATTGCCAGCAGGACCTCCAAATGATGGCGTGTTGAGGACACAAGCTCTTGAGTTCGCAAAAGCGTGAAATAGGCCTTGAGAGGTTAAGATGTGTTTGGAACAAGTCACACACTTACTGTGGATATGAATTGTGTTGGCAAAAGGATGCCAATATTCTACTCACTGGCAGTGGCATCTGTGGCGGGATTATATAGAGAGTAATCCCTTCACTGGACTGGTTTCGTGAAATAATTCATTCGAGGTGAGTTTTACAATACAGTCCCTCGCCTCGAATGAATTATTTCTCGTAACCAGTCCAGTCAAGCGATTACTCTGTTTATTACTTTTCATTATTAACGATAATTATAATATTTATCCCTTAACCCAGTGCTATTCTCAAAAATCGCCAATTAATTTTCATTCTTTTTTCATTTCTTGTCTCTAAAACATAGGTTATGACCCCTTATTGGAACGAGCTCGTTCCAATGAGGGGTCATAACCTATGTTTTTGAGGGGGCGGTGGCTCAGTTGGTAGAGGTGCAGGCTGCAAGCCGAGGGGTCCTCAGTTCGAATCCCACCTGCGGCAACCGCGTTGTGTCCTTGGGCAAGACACTTCACCCCCATTGCCCACGTGGGGGCACGGTGACGTTAAGGCGTACTGCACGTCGATGGTGCACCTGTCTTCAACCAATGCTAACCCTGCTTGTGCGGAGTTGGTATGTTGGGGAGCTGACAGTTGCTCGCCGTTGCTCGGTGGTTATCTCCGGGTACTCCGGCTTCCTCCACCCGTAAAACTGTCACGGTCATGGTTAGCCATTGTGCAGAAATATGTGACCTTAAACACCAATAAATAAATAAATAAATATTTTGAGACAAAGAATGAAAATAATAGCTATTCAAGAATTTTTTTTGCAAGTGTCGTCTGCCTTTCATATTAGATAAAGGGTTAAGAAAAACAAAAACAATGAAGTCCCCATTACACCCATGAAAAGCGTGTTCGTTTGCGCGCACGGATACATGACCCAATTGTTGATTGCATAATTCAATTGTGAAGTTATCGTTTATAATTAAACCCGGAAATCCCAGTAAATCACACTTTGGAAAGTAATAAACGAGAACAACTTATTTTGTATTTTCCTGATGTGGATTCCCCATTGGTTCTATCAGCAAATCTCAATTATTCCTGAAGTAAGAATCTCTAGTCACGTCCCCGTCAGGCATATTCAGTGCTTCCGGGTAATGGGTGGTTAATCAATAATTGAATTGTTATAATTAAGCGGTTAATCGATTATAGGATAAACTAACCGTTTATCTCAAGTGAAAGATTTACCCGCTGTGTTTATGAACAAATTACTCTTTCTGTATACAGTATTTCGATAACAAACTTGCAAAAACGTTAATTTCGTTACGACAAACAATTAAATTCTGAATTGATTTCATGCATGCTAGAAATTCAAATTTCCTCCAATTACTCCAACATAGCCTGACTATTCCTGGTTGCCGCGTTTAACTGGTAGAGTGCTGAATTAAATCAAAATTTATTCACATATCTTTGCCTGGCTACAATTTATGGGAGAGTGCCAACTGGCACTCTCCCATAAATTGTAACCAGGCAAATCCTATCAGACTAAATAATTTCACTCTAACGGTGATATGCAGAACATCCACTGGATATAAAGGCTTTAAGTTGCGGACCGACACTTCAGAATAAAGCCCAAATATGGGCTTCCAGCACTCTACCAGTTAAAGAGAATCCAAATTAAAGCTTCTGTGTGCGCAACATTGTCACCTTATTTGCGAGAATGGGGAATTGAAATTTTCAAAAATTAAAATCAAGATCGATTCTATCAAAAATAAAGACGTTTCATTAATCAAAATGATGGATGGATCAATTTCATAATTACAGATTATCTTTAATGAATTGTGGTATGTTAAGCAGGAGAATGAACAAAAAGAAACAATCCAGAGCAGTTTATTTAATTTTCCGTTCAATTACTGTTTTAGTTAAACTGTAATCTATCATCAGAACTCTATGACATTCCGGCTTGGTTCCATTCCAATTTTTTTCAAATTTTCGAAATATCTTGCGACCGATGTTCTTAAAAGTCTTTCGTTTAAATCCTCATTTGTATTCTATCGCGCGAGGTGTGGATTAATATACGAGTGTTGCCGTGTTTTGAAGTCTTTGGAATGTCTGTTCTTTGTGTATTATTCTTCGTTCAAATATCGTGCTCCCGAAAGTATCCCCCCCCCCCACTCTCTCTCTCTCTCTCTCTCTCTCTCTCTCTCTCTCTCTCTCTCTCTCTCTCTATCTCTCAGGGATGTGGCGACGGGGGGGGGGGGGGGGTCTCACCCCCCTCCTCCCCAGCTGGGAGTATTTTTTTCAATAGTTGGAAATTCCGAGGTCAAAAATCAAATAGTTGGAAATTCAGTAAATTAACATTGTTCATGAAAAATATTAAAATTCCAACTTAATGATGAGAAATTTTGATCTTTTATTTCCAACTGGAAACTTGAGTTTCAAATTTCCTACTCTAAAATTGACATTGGCCTCAAAATTTCGACTCTGACATCAATCCGGTAAATTTTCTGACTCAGACACATTATAAATGATGCTTTTTCCGTTTCAGGATTAGTGAAAATTTTCGGAAGGGTTCATAAGCATCTGTATATATATATATAATCACTATAACCCTTTACCCAACGCATACGATTTCAAAATTAATTATTTTAAATATCATTTTTTTAAATATTTTAAAAACAATTTCAACAAAACCATATAATGTGACCCCTCTTTGGAACGAGCTCGACGAGCTCGTTCCAAAGAGGGGTCACATGATATGGTTTTGTTGATATTTTTCGAAAAATTTTTTTTTTTTCAGCAGCTGCATTTGCATATTACGCGGGCGGATGCGGGCGATTCGTTGGTTAAAGGGTTAAAAGATATCACCCAGCGCTGCAGTGCAACCACCTATCGAAACTGCTCGCAGTTGGAATTTACACCGGTGCCCCCCCCCCCCCCCCCCCGCAGCTGAAACCCTCTAGCCACATCCCTGCTCTCTCTCTCTCTCTCTCTCTCTCTCTCTCTCTCTCTCTCTCTCTCTCTCTCTCTCTCTCTATTTATGACAGCCAGAGTCACCTCGTGTCGGACAGTTTTAGGGGTGGAGAAACCGGAGTACCTGGAGGGAACCACCGAGGAGCGGCGAGCAACTATCAGGTTTCCCAATGTACTAGCTCCACACAAGCAGGTTCAGCATTGGTTGAAGTTAAATACACCATCGAGTATGCCTTAGTACACAGCGCCAACGTGCCCCCACGTGGGCAATCGGGATTAAGTGTCTTGCCCGAGGACACAACGCAGTTACCCTGGAGGGAATCGAATCGTGGGGCTTTCGGTTTGAAGTCCAATACCGTAACCACTGAGCCGATCCCATCAGATAGGGTAGCTCGATTCATCACCATGAAAGGCTTGAGAACGTGGGAACAAGCCACTGTTTGCTGGAGAGAGACAAATCTTTGTTGGAAATTGCAGCTATAATACTTTTGTTCATTTGTCAATTCTGTGATAAACGTCCAACGAATCGTGCACAAAAACGACAAATATTTTCTCATAATATTTAATGTTTCTAAAAATCGCGTACGATACTTGATCGGAACATTCGGTACAATCACGCCTTAGCTGGAGAGGAAAAATTAAATGGTTCAGGTTTTCCGACCGATGCTAATTTTCACGCCCGACCTTAATCTATATACAAGCATTCAACAAAAATGTTATCTCCATTTAAAATGATATCGGAAGATTTGTACGGACCGGATTTCAAATATACATGTGCACTTTGAAAATAGCTCATACATTTCAACGCTTACCCAAACATCAGGCGACACTTCAAACATGAATTAACATTTTCATTTTTGGCCTCAGAAATATAGCTGGTAACCCCTCGTTGGAACGAGCTCGGTGAGCTCATTCCAATGAAGGGGTTAGCTATGTCTTTAGACTAACAATTAATAAGTAATGAAATTTGATTTGCGATGTTTGTACATGGTGTCGGTCTGTTTTGGTTGTTACGTTTGGTAAAAGGTAAAACGACTGCATGAGAAAATAAAATATTTTTAAAAGTTCTGATCGGCGGCCCTATTTTTCTACTGCATGTAACCTGAAGCGAACCATTTATTTTTTCCGCCTTATAAAACAACATAGTGATAAACACAGGTCCCAAGCTTTATTGTGTTGTTCTTTATTGCTCGAGTGTCAGAGGCGGAGGGGTCTGGGGGCGCACTTTTTTCCACAGATATGTTTCGCAGTTGCACAATGAGTTAAAATGGGCTCATGCAAACGTGTCAATATACAGGCATTCCTGTAACATTATTTGTAAATCCAAACAATATTTAGCCAAAAAATCCCATTTTCGGTCGATTCGGTCCGTTATGTCAACTTCAACTATCTCCCGACGGTTAAAGTAAAAGAAACGGACAGGACAGTGACCACAGAGCGGTATATTCATTCAAACGAGAGACTATAACGAGTCATGGAGCTTTTACCGAAAAACGATTGTGACCTTTTTCGCACGGGGTCGAACCATGGTATCATTTAAATTTGTGCCCCTCCACTTTTATCGAGCTTCCGCCGCACCTGTCGAGTGTGTTTAAAGGTGGTTTTACACGCTCAATAAATTGCGTCAATAAATTGCATCAACATACTACTGCTCAAATATTTTTATTCTTCACACACAAACATTGTAAGTGCAATATTGTGCTTGCAATCACATTGATTGGCTGAGAAGAAAAGTTTCAGTTACAATATTATTGCGAACTTTCAGAAAATAGAGGCAGGTTCTAACTGTTTCAATAATTTGCATCAATAAATTGATACGATAAATCCATATTACATGAGCAATATTCCATGCAATATGTGTTTGAAATAAATTGCACGCAATAAATTGCAGAAACTATTGCTCGTTTAAAATCACCTTAAAGCTTTCACGGTGACTTGGCTGTTGTGTATTGATTCCCGTAGGCTCAAGGCTAGCCCTGCAACTTCCCAAAAGGTCACGGTTTGTCCAAAGTTTGGTTCTTTTCACTTCTCGCTATCAGGCCCAAAATTGCGCATCATCTCTGAAAACCATAAGTACGTCCACGTTTAATCTGCCCGCTTTGCAGTAAATAATATTGCAATAAATTGCCCGCATTGGGGCAGATTGCATGGATAACAATATACAAATAGTGAACAATAATTAATAACATTTACATTTCATCCCTTGAGTTCCAATGTGTTCTATGTGCCTAATGGCACATAGAACACATTGGAACTCAAGGGACGATTTGGCAAAACATCATCAGCAATAGACTATCCTGTCATGCTTCAGAGTAAAGTCCTTTGATAATATAATGATAAATATATAATATTTGCGATTTCCGTAATGTTTTATGCTCTATGCTGGTCTCTTCTCAGCTCTCAACAACAACACCACTGACCCTCAACCATATGTACACACACACACACACACACACACACACACACACACACAGTCTTGTTTTCCCTACATACCGAGGTACCCCATTGTCTGTCCTTTGTGTGGACTAACGGTTTCAACCTCGTTTTGCCGGTACAGTTCTGGGAAAACAACCGAGGTAAAGGGTTTCTTTTGTCTTTTGTACCTCGGTAAGGCGAAACACGCAAACTCTTTTGTCTAGTTACCTCGTCAAGTTGGTAAGACAAACGCACACACACACACACACACACACACACACACACACACACACACACACACATATTCATTTGGACACATGTATATACACATACTGTGTATATACATGTTTATTCAACGTTATCCAAATACAGTGCAGACACTGAGAAAGGTGCTATGGACACCACGTGGATAATTGAACTACGCGTAAGGTTATGTCAGGACGCATCTGATTGGTTGTAACGCATTTCATTGACATAATAACGTGAATGAAATGCTTCGACACATACATATCATTGCTACAGTGAAGTGATCTGGATCGTAGTATCACGTGGAGTTGAGGAGGTCAAATCGCCTAATCAAATGAGCTGCCGCAGGCAGCGAGTTTGATCCGGCGATCTGACCTCCCCCACGAGACGTGATGCGACGGCCCAGATCATTTCACTGTAGCGATGAAAGGTTTATTAAATGACTGTAGCGATGAAAGGTTATTAAATGACTTATAGTTCAACATCGCATGCCAACACTAACATTAACAATTCCCCCAACCTTTCTTTTGGTAAATTGGATTGAACAAAAAAGAAATATTTTTGTTTACACTTATTTTTGTAATAGCTGCACACTTCCGGGGAATTCCCCGATGCGCATGAATACGACGAACAATCTCATGAATACTACAAAAAAACCCGGACCGCCGTTCGAGAGCACCCATTGCAGCTCGGAGTAAAGTACACCCTGCGACCGGAATAGCTAATTATGCGAATTCCAACGCACCTAGTCCGTCATACTATTGTGATTAGGAATCGGATTCCACACTGTGGATTTTCCGGGGACCAGGAAAAAATCGTCAAACAGTAGTGATATTTAACGGTTAAATTACATAGTCATATAATAAAAAATATTATCACACTTGAAGGTAAAGAGATCGCTGAAGGTGATATTTTTCTTTAAAAATATTAGCCGCGCCCATTTAATTCAAGTTTAATCGTGGTATAAATACAGAACACAATACTACACAGCAGGGGCGGACTGAGCGATAAAAGTTGCCGGGAAACATACCACGGAGGTACAAATTTTGATTTTTAGAAGCGAAAGAACGGTGCTTCCTTGCAGCTGAACGATCAATGGCTGTCCACACAGAGGACATTTACGATGGCAATTTTGGATCATCTTTGTCGCTCATTTGGAAAAAGTGTTGCACTAAAGGGGGCCTAGGACTCATCGAGCAGATCATAGCTCGTCCTTTTACATAAACTTAATTCAATAAGGATAAGGGGTGAGCTCTTATCATGGTTTGAAAGTTACCTAACACGCCGCTCCCAACGTGTTGTCGTCAATGGAGAACAGTCTGACAGTAAATTAGTACTGGCAGGGGTCTCACATTACTCAGTACTAGGTCCCATTCTGTTTAATATATATATTAATGACATCGTGAGTGATATTATTTCAAATATTAGGATGTATGCCGACGACACAACACTGTATTTAGCAGTGGAAGATGCTAAGCTTTCAGCTAACATTCTGAATGATGACCTGGAAAAAATTGCTGCATGGTCAAATACATGGCAGATCTTGTTTAATCCTAAAAAACAGAAGCCCTAAATATAACTCGTAAAACAAATCCCATCGATTGTCCAGGCCTCTACTTACATGGGGAACACATTGAAGAAAAGAGTGAATATAAACATCTGGGGTTAATATTTTCCAAAAATGGTTCCTGGGATGTACAATATTTTCAAAAAGGTGAGTCCAATGATAAACTGTCTCAGAAGTTTAAAATATAGACTATCCAGAGCCGCTCTAGAAACACTCTATAAGTATTACATTCTTCCAATCTTTGATTATGCGGATGTAATTTGGGATAACTGTAGTGATACGAAAAAAAACTCTTTTGGAAACTTTACATTTAGATGCCCTACGTACAATTATTGGTGTGCCAAGTCATAATCTTATCTATGAAGAATCAGGATTTATATCAATGAAGGAATGTAGAAAACGACATAAAATAATAACCGTGTTTAAAATTATTAACATGGAAGTACCTAATTATTTGCGTTTGTTAATTCCCCGTCCTGTGTCAGATATAACCCCTTATCCACTTAGAACATCCAATTTGTTACACGAAATTAAATGCAACACACTTCGGTTTTCAAACTCATTTTTACTCTCATCGGTGAGGCTATGGAACAGTCTAAGTGAGAATATCAGAAACTGTGAAACCGTGAGCATCCTCAAAAGTGTTTTGACGACTGATGACCCCATCGTCCCAAACTTTTACTACGTTGGGGGAAGAAAAGCACAGATTATCCACTGTCAGCTCCGTCTTAACTGTAGCGAACTGAATGGCCATATGTTTGACAGATTTATCAGGGATAATTCTGGATGTCGATGTGGCTATTGCTATGAAGACTCAAGTCATTATTTCCTGTCATGTCCTCTCTACGTACTCGAACGCCAAACGATGCTCAAGAAACTGGAAAATAATGATAAAAATATCGAAGTCCTACACAATGGTAATCCGATTCTCACAATACTTTTGTATTTAATACAGTACACGAGTATATTATTGAATCAGGGAGGTTTGAAAATTAGTGTAAATATCTGAACTGAAATGAGATAAAAAAACTGAATCCTCGCTATAATGACGGGTGCACTGCTTACGTTTAATTGACTGACTAATTCAACGTTATATCCACATTACGTAATTAAAATACAGTCTTAAATTTTGATATGTATATAGAGGGCATTGTCTGATTATACTCCAGTGACTGCGTAGTCACCTCTATAGGGGGTCCCTAGGTAGATCATGGTGTGTCCCAGGGTACATTGGTAATACCGGGGTATTTTGGGACTTACAATGGTTTGCAGTGGTACCTTTATATACGGGCAACAACTCGCCGTTGTAATGATTATGTTATTTATATATGTAACTACGAAATTAATACGCACTAACTCGTAACATAATTGATTAACTAAAATATTATGTATCTTGGGGGTTACCCTGCTGTGCAGCATACTGTGATAGTGATAACAGTGATATGGGTTTCCCGGCTCTTTCGACGGTGGGCTGCCCAGCATAATAGGGTCCACAACAGTTTGTCGTTTGCATTAATTTTGAGATAGGACTCTTATGATGGAATATATATAAAATGTGCATATATACGTTATCATACGATACGACGGACTGAGTGCAATATTCATAACATAGGCAGTGCGCATGTCATGAACATGGGTGTGTCCGGAATTGCTTTGAAATTTACTGTGGTTCACATAAACTAGAAATTACGTTTTGAAGAATTGATATTTTCCCATGCTGACATTAGGGCACTTTTGCACAGCTGTACAAGCACCTCAAAATGTAACTTCTTTATGTAAGGGTACGGCGTTAAGATAGGCCCAGCCTGTTCGCCAAACCCCATTTCAATTGAATCAAAAAAAATATTGTTTAAAAAAGCTCGGCGCAATGGGAGAAAATTTGAATTTTTCGAACCAAAATAACGCTGTTTCCTTGCATCTGACCAATCAATGGCAGACGAGACTGCTGGTATATGGAAATGCCGTCTATGTGGACTGCCATAGAGAGGGCATTTCGATAAACCGAGAGTCTATACAATCAGATCCATTTCGCATTTTGTCATTTTCACGGCGTTTCAAGCGCCAATAGGTGTTGGACTGCGAACATTTTTTTTTTTTTGGGGGGGGGGGGGGCTGGGGGATCCCAATAGGGGGGCACCGGGAAATTTCCCGGTGGACCATACTAGGCTCTTTGATTCTTTTTCCCCGTACTCCACCCTCGTTGTGTTCTGTCTTAACCCTTTACATAACATGAAAACCGGACGACACTTGCAAAAATAACTAATTTTTTTCAATTTTGTTTCAAAAACATATGTTCTGACCCCTCGACGAGCTCGTTCCAATGAGGGGTCATAACCTATGTTTTTTTTAGACAAAAAATGAAAAAAATAATGAAAATTAATCGGCGATTTTTGAGAATAGCGCTGGCCTGTTTTGGCTGTTACGTTGTGTAAAGGGTTAATATATGAGGGTATCAGGATTCCAAGGCTAAAGCCGTTAACTGGTAGAGTGCTAAATTATTTTTGACCAGCAAAATTTGGTCACATGTCATTGCCTTGTTACAATTTATAGGAGAGTGCCTGTGGGCACTCTCCTATAAATTGTAACAAGGCAAAGCCTTTCAGAGTAAATAATATCACTTCAAAGTTAATATCAAACGCATCCACAGAATATGAAGCCTTTAAATTGTGGTACTGACACTTCAGAATAAAGCCCAAATATGGGCTTCCAGCACTCAACCAGTTAATGAACGCTTTGCCAAAAGAATCGGCCATGTCCGTTGTGTATACTCCACCGTCTAATATTGAATAATAATAAGATAATAATAAAAAGACTATTTATAGAGCGCCTAATCCCCAAAGGCTCTAGGCGCTTGGCGTACCTTCTAAAACATTTCGAACTTGAAAAATTTGGTATAAATATGGTATGTAGAAAGTAAGGAAAACTATAGAAAATGGTATTCTGGCTCTACACATTAGTTTGATGGGTGCTGTACTCTGGATTCATCAACAGTTGTGGTATCACTGATATCAATTTGGAGGTATTTTTTATACAAAAACACTTCAGTCTTTTTGAAAGAGTCCAAATTGACGCTATCACAGACATTCAGGGGAAGGGAATTCCAAATTTTGGGTGCTATAATTTGAAACGCACCGCGGCCGTACGTTTCGAGGTTATAGCTTTTCTCAGTTAGTAATAACTTGTTATGAGATCTTAAAGCCCGGGACGGGATATAATCGTGGATAAGAGATGCCATATAATGAGGGAGGGTTGAGTCTGATTTACGAAAACAAAGAGTGGCTATCTTGAACTCTATACGTGTCCTTACAGGAAGCCAATGTAAAGTCTTCAGCATGGGGTGGCATGTGAACTCTTTTTATGACCAAGAACTACCCGTGCAGCATTGTTTTGAATGCGCTACAGGGTGCCAAGGTTTTCTTCGGTAATGTTAGTGGCGTTGTGTACTAAGGCGTACTGCACGTCGATGGTGTACATGTCTTCAACCAATGCTAACCCTGCTTGTGTGGAGTTGGTATGCTGGGGAGCTGACAGTTGCTCGCAGTTTCTCGGTAGTTCTCTTCGGGTACTCGAGCTACCGCCACCCGTAAAACTGTCATAGTCATGATTAACCATTGTGCAGAATGTGTGACCTTAAACACCAATAAATAAATTAATAACATCATTCCTAACCTCTACTGGGATACATGTACATGTAATGACGTAAATAAATATTAACATTTGGCTGCATATACAGAATGAAGAGAATGGATAACCACTGAATCGCAGCGCCATACATTCTCCATTCGAAAGGTATTTATAATTGTTGGGGACGCGGTGGCGTTGCGGTAATCGGTTCTCGTCAGATCACCGAAGTTAAGCAATGTCGAGCCCGGTTAGTCCTCGGATGGGTGACCGTCTGAGCGATCGATTCGGACTCTCGCGTTGTGTCCTTGGGCAAGGCACTTAACCCCGATTGTCCACATGGTGGCACGATGACGTCGTGTACTAAGGCGTCCTGCACGTCGATGGTGCGCATGTCTTCAACCAGTCTAACCCTGCCTGTGCTGCAGTGCGGAGTTACAATGTTGGGGAGCTGGCAGCTGCTCGTCGTTGCTCGGTGGTTCTCTCCGGGTACTCCGGCTTCCTCCACCCGTAAAACTGTCACGGTCACGATTAGCCATTGTGCATAAGGATGTGACCATAAACAGCAATAAATAATAAATAAATAAATAAATAATTTATAATTGTTCACAACAGCACAGGAAACACTTGCAATCTTTCATCACATGGACCACCGTGTGCAACCCGGTGGTCCATGTGATGAAAGTTTGCAAGTGCTTCTTGTGTTTTGGCCTCAGAAATTGTAAATAATTAAGAAGTGAAAAGTCTGTTCTGCAGATATTTAGTGGTAATCCACCCTCCGCATTCCGTAGTGTCATAATTTTCTTTCTGATTGATCAGTTTACTTCCTGATTTCATTATTATTTATTTATTTATTGGTGTTTAAGGTCACATATTTATGCACAATGGCTAATCGTGGCCATGGCAGTTTTGCGGGTGGAGGAAGCCGGAGTACTCGGAGAGAACCACCGAGCATCGACGACCAACTGTCAGCTCCTCAACATTCTAAAACTTTTCAAGCTCCGCTCAAGCAGGGTCACAGCGGTTGAAGACATGTGCACCATCGATGTGCAGTACGCCTTAGTACACGGCGTCATCGTGCCCCCGTGTAGGCAACTGGGATAAAGTGCCTTGCCCAAGAACACAACGCTGGTCGTCCCGGACGGGGATCGAACTCGGAACCTCTAGCATAGGAGTCCAACAGCCTACCAATGAGCCACCGTGCTCCCACCTCCTGATTTCATTACCGACTTTGCTAATAGCGCATTATATTTTGCATTGCACAGCGCAAATGCTCTTGTGTATTTCAGACTACTTCATCCACCTGCAGTAAGAAGCGCGTTAACTAACGAACATTTTCTGCGCTAATAATGACAGGACTTCTAGTTTCAACCGTAAAGGGTTAAAAAGGCATGAATCAGTTTTGAAAATTGATGCACTATCTACAAAAATGGAGAGGGAGACAGATATCAGCATATTGCTTCATTTGAGACAATTGATGAAGTATAGTTTGTCTGACCAGGCGAATAGGTTGTCACAATTGATGACGCACAGAGCTGTCGAGAGTACTATTCTTAACACTCCATCATTTTCTCACAGATTGAATTTGAACGTTCTAATGCATCACGTTATTGCGTTTTCGATATTACTTGTATTACGTGTCATGAATTCATTTTCAGTTATTTCAACACTTTCCCTAACTTTTCCTGTAAAAAAACGAGACGAGGCAATGTTGCATTGCTCATGGTCTGTATCACTTCGAAGACTCAAGTCTACCCACTCCCCATATTGCACTGCTGGTCCACTGAAGCTAATCTTTCGGATAATGGTGCGACGAAAAACTCGAATAATCTAATTGGGTGTGTTTCAAATCAAATGTCTTCTGGCTGAACACAGACGACACTTGACTAGAAGCAACTGGCTTGTTGTAGGTCTAAACATATTTCTTTTCAATTTCAGTAAATTCATTCTTATTTTCCAGGCTTCTGTGCAATTTGTCTGACCGGTATGGAAAGTAGTTTCCTGGTGACATGACCACCTGCGCTCCCCAAAATATCTCTTGTCCCGAATTTCTTATTCATTTCCATGAAAACAAAATATTTTAAGATATAAGATTTCAGCACATTCAAGATGTGACACAAAACAAAACTCTTTCCATGCTCTAATATAGAGTAGACTTTTATCAACTAGGTATGATTGCGTTTGATATCAGTTTGTCCGGTCGTTGGGGTGGAATTAATTTTTTTTTCAAATTGGAACTCTCAGCCCTATGTTTTTGATCCGAAAGATACAAAATCTTAGCAATCCTTGTGCTTAAAGATAAACACAGGGAAGAAAGGTTTGAAAACTGCGTTATGAAGCAAAATATATGCCAAAAAGACTAGTTTTGCAAATTTTCAAAATATTCGCACTGCCACAAGCAAGAACACGGTATACCACAGGATTTCAATTAAGGAAGAGGAACGTTCCGGTGGACTTTTAGGAAGGCTGGAATGGTATTAATCTGCCAGCAATATGAAAACGCAAATATTTTCATGACATTGTGTTACTATTGCGTCATAAATCGGTTAGGTAACAAACATAGCAGACGGCATTTGCAAAAAATCCCTGAATAACTAAAACAAATTCAAGTTTTGCATCTAAAACATAGCTTATGATCTCTCTCTCTCTCCGAGCCTGTTCCAATGAGGGGAACAAGATATGGTTTGTTGACAATTTTTGAAAAATTTGAAAAAATAATATTTAAAATAAATTTTGCTATCGTATGCGTTTGGGTAATGAGTTAAGGACTATCACAAAATTGCAAAGAGATCGTCCAATGAGGACTGGCTCTGAAAACCGACTCGATAGAGGATGTATCGACCGATCTGTGCTAGACAGTTTAACGGTCCCAAATGCAAGATAGTCCGGCAGCCAAACCCACTTTTTTCACTTTGGTGTGTTTTGGCGTCTAAAGTTTTTTTCTCGGTGGTTTTCGATCGTTTAGACATCCCTCATCAATATTCCGTCGTGCTGGCCTCCTGTCAGTCTTGAGGAATTTTAAATATTAGGCCCGATAAATCACGTTTCGAACATTTGAAACATTTAGCGCGAATTTCATGACCCAATTTGGTGTAGAACCAATCCGTAGGATTGGTCACGCTTCTGTAAATGTTTACAACGCCATAGCTCTGTGTCACGAGAAGATGGGTGAGTTCGAGAGGCGGTTACCAGACGGGTTTTATGACACAATTTCCACACCTGTGGCGACAATGTCCGTCATGAAGAAGGGCATAGAAGTAGGTGACACTCACGTTTATGATTGCAACTTGATTTATTCAAGGGTAATGGGTCTTCAGTCGAGTATGAGAGATATTGATATCAAGGAAGAGATCTCGTATGAGCGGGCGCCAGTTCCAACTGCCCTGTTCAATGAAGCTGGTGATTTGTATATACCAAAATCGAAATCAGACCTAAAAACACGACCTGCATGTAAAATATCAGCAAGGAAATCCACACCGACAGGCATATAGATGTTTGGACGATAATTGCCGCATGTGCCCTACTCTGAATTCCTCACTAGCCGGCACCGAATAAACTTCTCAGTCCTGTTGTCTGGATTTCGTTGAAAACAATTCAAGAATCTGTGAAACGGAAATTGTTGTTGGGCGACTTTTTTCTTATTTTCCACAGGTACAACGAGTTCAGCACGAAAAGTTGTACAAGGGCTCACATGAGTGCTGAAAAATGTTGCCGAGAATTCAGGTTGAGTGCAACATCAGTATTGCCGTCTCAGAAACTTATGCTGACCGTCACAGAGAATAAAAGGCAGCTCATCAATATAATTTTTTCAGTATTTCAAGTCAAATAAGAGTTTTGGTGGTGAAAGTACAAAGGGGCACAAACTTGTCGTTACTGGCCAAGACAACGTTCCAACTGAAATTAACAAAGGTGTCCTCATAGAAAGGCGTGACATGAAAACCAGTCTTGAAGAAGTGGGAATATTAAAGTTCAACAGGCATTGAAACTTGCTTTGGATGGCAAAAGCAGGTTGTCGTTCTTGCAGACGACACAGATGAGTATACCCTACTCTTGCAGCACTCTATGGAACAGAATATAACTTTTCCCATGTTTATGGAGTCTCTCATTATGGATAGGTCTGTGATAGATATCGGTGCTACTGTTGAGAAGCATCGTGACATTATCCCAAGTATCCTTGCCACGCATGCTATCTCTGGGTGTGATGCCGTCGCCGTGTGCTTTGGAATAGGTAAAGGTCGTGTCCTTAAAGTTTTGAAAGAGGGTTGTATATCGCTAGAGTCAGTTGGAAAAATTGATGCTCCTTGGGACGACGTCTTGAGAGAAGCTACACAGTTCATGGCTGCCTGTTATGGGTGCCCTACATCCAAATCAATGTCTGATGCAAGAGTCAGTAGGATATCAAAAGTAGGACGACCAGGAACAACAAAAGTCCCTAAACTATGTACCCTCCCTCCAAGTACTGAATCGTCAACGAGGCCACATGCAAGCGTGCTTTTGGAAACATGCACTGCATTCGGACTCACCCAAAATGGAATCTATAAATTATGGGTTTGTTAGAGACTTCGCCCATTGACTCTGCTTCGCAATGCATCGCTAGCACCTCACAATATCTTAAAACTGATTCATTGCTCGTGTTCCAGCAAACACCCATGCAAGACTTAAAGGTACAGCTGTGTTGCCTCGAGGTTAGCATGCACTACTTTCTGTACTTGCCAAGCAACAGACGAGTGGGGCTACCGGCGAGTCTGTTGAAAACGAAGACAAAGCATTGCCTCAATGTTTAGAAATTACCATATTGGACATTACATTTTTGTTATATTATTGCATATTTACCATTTTTTGATTCTATCTAATGGGCTACATAATCTTTCTTGTCATACCATATACCAGGACTCTCTGTTTCTGACATTTTTAATATCAATTCTGTCATTGATAATTTACGGGCGATATATTAGTACCAACTCCGAACGTTATACCTGAACCGATAGAGCTTGTACAATTGTACGGAAATGCCTACACATTACTGTCATGCGATTGTCCATCACAAACACTGGTCACTACGACTAGCTTTGCACAAGTAATCTGGAACAAATTGTTGAAATTTGTAAAAAAAAAAATGATTGTTCTGATTTTTGTCGCCATTTTGTCCGCCATGTAGTATTTAGGCAGTCTGATTTTTGCACAAATTAAAAAGGTGTATCAGTTGGATAAGAAAGGTGTGTGGGAAATGCTAGTTTATTTCAGTTAGTACTCCACGTTGGTTAAAATCCTCCTGTTTGTAAAAATGGCCGCCATTTTTAAAACCGAAATATCACAATTTCTTCAAGGCTGACAAAAGGCCAGCCGATTGATTCTTCAAACGGGTGTTGAGGACAACCATAATTCGCTGAGAAAAAATCTTTAGACGCTGAAACACACAACGGTGCCTTGGCTGCCGGACTAAGACATTAGGTTTAACCCCCTGAATACTGATGTCAAAATCTAAAAATTTCAGGCTGCTAATTTTTCCCATGATGCAACTAGAAATTTAAATCAATTCAGTCTTGTTTGACAGAGTTCATTGAACTCTGTCAAACAAGACTGAATTGATTAAATTTCTAGTTGCATTATGGGAATAATGGCTACTTGAAATATTAGTATTTTGACATCAGAGTGCAGGGGGTTAAAATTGAAGGTACACTCAACCGACGCTAAAACCCGTGCCGTTTGATATTTGATTCGTCATATCATAATGCACACATTTTAATGAGATAGTTTACATAAAAGTTTCTCTTCCAACCAAAACTGTTTGTTAGACCAAGCCACTGGGTCGCTGTGATGGCGATACGCGTGAGCTTCATGTGGGGCGTCAGTCCCCTCCCCAAAATAGATTCTTCCTCGGTTACCGCCTCACTATCCAACCAGGAAATCGATCGATTTTCGGGTCCCATTTGCGCTCATGAGTAACATTGAGCATGAACGTTGAAAAAAAACTGAAACTTTTGAGGGATACCACGCCATGAACGTTGCGCCATTCTAAATGTTCCTGAAGTGTCGAACCTGCATACTGTGCAGCAGTGTACATATGTCACTCGCAACATACACCTCAACGTTTGGTGATCCGCACTTTCGAAGGTAAAACGGTACTAAGTTTTTGCCCATAGGCGACCATTATAACGTTTGTATGAAAAAATATGATCACGTCACTTTATTTTTGTGGCTGAGATATAACTTAGGTCACTGCCCTTTTTGCCTACCGATGATTTCAGCAGAACTTTCGAGTTAGTCATTTCCGTGGTCAATTGTCCGTTTATTCTTGAAATAATTGCTAGTTCGTTTTTTAAAAATCGATCAATTTATTTGGAGCAGGCAGCGAAATACACCCCCCCCCCACCCCCCATCCCAACAACACCATTAGCGTTTTGGCACCATTAAAATATCCAAAATCGCTAAATTTTGCACCAGTGTGAACATTGTCTACAGTACAGCCGCCGTGGACTGGTCACTTTCCACGTGTGAGCAATATTTCCACGGACGCAATAATATATTGATTACAAACACTAATTATAGGAATAATCATCAAAAATTTAATTAATGGATCACAGGGTACAACCGGGTGCTTCATTAACGATTTACCCAACGTAACTTCCAAAACCGGCCAGCGCTGTTCTCAAAAACCGCCAATTAATTTTCATTATTTTTTCATTTTTGTCTCAAAAACATAGGTTATGACCCCTCATTGGAACGAGCTCGTCGAGCTCGTTCCAACGAGGGGTCATAACCTATGCTTTTGAGACAAAAATGAAAAAAATTAGTTATTCAAGAATTCTTTTTTCAACTGTCGTCTGCTTTTCATGTTAGGTAAAGGGTTAATTAAAAATTTTCCTGATGATGATTTTTTATTACCTGGTGAACTCATGCGTGAACATCACGTGGATTTCGACCAATTCACGGAGACTGCACTGTACACATCAATCATACCAGCCTCACTACCACTATCTTCTGGTACTGGTGTTTGCTTCTGGTACTACCACTTCAATGCTCTCAGTTTCCACCTGCTAACACAACCAGTCTCATGATTAGCTTTTCCCATTAGATCATTGCTATTGGCATCAATCTCGAGTGTTATCTGTCTATGTACGTGGCGCTGCCTAAACACTGAAGATTTCAGAATGTGCTAGTGCACAATGTACGCATAGCATGTGCTGAAAATGGGCACACGCCAGAGTTTTTAATACGTGTCTGTGTACAAGTGCAAAATGTGCGCACAACACGTGCACCAGAAGCATACATACGACTATTGGCTCCTATATCATCCCTTAGTTTCTTTGCTCCTAGCTCTTATATGACTCATAGCTACTATATGGCTCCAAGCTCCTATGATATTTCAGATATGCGGTTGATTTAATTCACTTTGTGCGCATGACACATGCGGCACATGCGCACATATGGGCATTGGCTCCTAAAGCTTCCCATTGTTAATGGCTCTTCGCATATATAATATTCCATTTTTTTGTTTTTGTTTTAGTGCACAGGTGAGCACAACACATCCAGCACATACGCACGTGTGAACCCCGGACTAGTGGGGACTAGTGGAAACTAGTCTTTGGGGACACTGGACACCACTGAGAGCTGGTGGGAGACAACTGTATGGGGGACTGCTGTTTTGTGAACCAGTAATGCATATACATTCGTCAATAGACTGCTATCTCAGGGACATTACCACTGCTATTGGCCATCATTTCATCAGTCATACCTCCTCCCAAAGCAACTAGCTTCTGCTACCAGTTTCAGTTTCTGCTACACTCCTTCTATTGTTCACAGTTTCCACCACGGCTAGCACTACCAGTCCCATGTTGTTGGCTGTCTTCTTCCTGTAAGGCATTGCTACTGGCTTCAGATGCGGGTGTGATCTCTGCCCATGTATGTGTTGCTAGCAATATACTCAAAACGCCATCGAGGTGAGTTCAATGGTGGTCAAAGGTCATTGTCAACGGTCAAGGTTATTGTTGAGGTGAAAGCCCAGGGTCCAGATCAAAGGGTAATGTCGAAGTCGAGGTCAAATGTTAAGGTGAAAGGTTAATGTAAAATTCGAGGGGGTACAGCTGAGAGTGTATTTGGCACTCTTGGAAAATATAACACAGCTGCACCCCTCGACTGTTACATGGGCCTCACATCCAGAAGCGGGGTCCAGAAGATGAGGGATGTGTTGACTCTTCTCGTATACTTACGTGCAGTACCCCATTGTACACAGAATCTTAATCGGGAAAAAGTGTCGTGCCCAAGAACCTTTGCAATAGGGCGGTATCCCATAGCATTTCTCCACCCGAACTACAAGACCATCAATATCATTATAAAACAAGTCAGGGGTTTTTTTGTTGAAAGAGTTGGGAAATGAAATGTGATGCGAGGAAAAGTTATCGATTTTTGTCTGAGGTCATGTTGGGTAGACGACTGAAAAAAACGGACGCCGCATTTCCTTTGAAGAGACCAATTAGCGAACGAAAAAATCATACGCTCCATTCATACAATTCTGTATTTATATAAACACGTTTGATCCCAATTTTCACGTATATGTATCAATATCTTACCTCCAACAAGTATCTGGGATTTTCATTGGTTCAAAGACGTCACATGCAGCCTGCATATAAAACCATATACTGCCTGTCAACATCAATATACGCTGGCAGCTTTGTTCATTGATTATTCAAAATGGCGGCAGCCGATAAACGCTTCAAGTTGAAAGATTGAGTGTTGGAAGCTCATATTTGGTCTGATGTGCAGGTTAGGCAACTTAAAAGGCATCATATTCTGTGGATGTGTGTCACGTTACCTTGGAAATGAAACTGTTTGGTATGTATGAATTTGCCTTGTTACAATTTATGGGAGAGTGCCTGTAGGCACTCTCCCATAAATTGTAACAAGGCAAAGACACGTGAACACATTGTGAGAATTCTCTCATTTAATTTTGATCGCTGTTCTTATTAGTTCTGTGCATCGGTCCAGCAGTCGGTAAGACATATTTGTTACACAGATTGTTGGTGGCCTAATATGGTATATATGCTGTCAGTTAATTCCATATTGGACCCGAGCATCGCTCTCGTCCAATATGAAATTAATTGACACCGTATATACCATATTAGACCACCAACAAACTGTGTAACTAATATTAGCACCCCACCCCCAATTGCGGGTTATTTTAACGCGATTGTTACTGGGTTAATCAAATTTTTAAAACGAGGATATACAAAATTTATAAATATAAGAAAGTACAATAACCGCCGCCTTACATGTAGCTCTGAAATGACCACATAATACAAAAACATGTCCGGTATCATTTCGTTACCCCACAACTAGATAGCAGATGTAAACTTGTCCCATATTCGGGTGTTTATTAGAACAGAATCGGATTGTTATTCCACCCCAGTGGCGTACCTAAGGTATTTCAAGTATAGCACATACCCTGGGTACCACTTGAACGGGCGCCACTGAGCAGTTTCTATTTAAAGGCAGACAGGCCATCCTCGAATAAAAAAAAAGGAATATTCTTCAGATGTATGATCTGTCTTTGATTATCGTGGATGAGAAGCACTAGGGTAGCCGGATTGTTAAACCACTTATATAAAATACAGTGCTGGGAGCAACATACCCGTATACCACATAGTACCACTGTCCGGTCTCAGTGACAGCTGGCAGTAAGACCATTCTCCTACACAAACTAGAGAGGTTGTGTTGCTTTTTCCGCCTTTTCTGTTTTCACTACACCAGCCACGCGTTTTACGTCTCAGCGGAATTTCTGCCTGTATAAATATCAACAACTAACGCGCGATCTCGCCGAAGGGAGATCGCACGTTAGTTGTAGCTATTTATGTTGTAGGAAATTCTTTTAAGATGGAAACAGCATGCGGTTCTATTCATGTATATTATATCTCACGTGACTTCCTTGCATTCTGATTGGTTGAAAGATGATACCCTATTTCGTGTAGTTTGCATCCACAGAACTGACCAGGCACTACACCCAGGCACTACACGTTTTCTATTTTTAGCACACTACTATATCAGTTTTCTTTTCATACTGGGCGATTAAAACTGATCAGGCTAAATTTAAAAATCGATTCACAGAGGCACAACATCCACAAAACGACCCGGAAAGAAATCTTTGTGGAAAAATGTATCGCTTTTCCATTGTTGAAGTCACATTTTTCGAGGCGTTCATTTTATTCATTGAGAAGATGATCCATATCTCGTTTCGAAGAGAATGAGCCATACCTGGGTCCAACTTTCATGAGAACGCGTCCGGATATGAAAAATCGTTTGTTTCGCTGCTCATATTATTTCGCTATTTAATTGTATGTTTTGGGCAGTAAACGAATAAATAATGGAATTCATTTGAATCTTCGGAGTTTGTATCCCGCACTGACCCATTCGGTAATGTATATGTGTGACAAATGTGTGGAAATTATCAAACTGCGTTGTCAAATTTCGAAAATTTTAGTTTTCATTCGCGAGTTGCGCGATTCTAGAATACACAGTTCCGTTTGGGGGAAATGATTCGTTTACCCTTGCCGACCGATTCAAAATTTGTCTTCTGCTCCTATCAATAATCCAAGTTAGCCGTGTTTTGGAAGAAGAAAATGTTTTTTTAAAAACTACATGGTATTTTTTTATATATAACGCTGGTTGGTAGGGCTGCTACCTTGGTAATAGATTAACAAATCGGACAGATGTGTTTCTTGATGAGTGTTCGATATAATATAAGGATTAGTGCATGTCTTGTCGTTGACTACGCCCATATAGTGCCCAGTGAGGTGGTGTAGTTCCCTCCGCTTCGCGGCGGGAACTACACCACCTCACTGGGCACTATATGGGCGTAGTCAGCTCCAAGCCATGCACTATTCCTTAAGTATGCCATAGGCGACAGTTTCCGTAGATACGCGCTGTTCCACAGTTTCAATGTGATGCGTTTTTGACAGGCAGTTGAGTTGAACAAATTATTACCGTAGTGAATCCCGAATATCGCGTGACTTCCAAGAACACTTCTGTGTGTAACAGTATAAAATCGATGCCTGAGACCTCAAATTTGCAACTGTCGACGTAGAAAATTTAACAATAATAGATGACACATTTCCATGAGTGACAGTTCTGTTGTAATATCATTGAAAGGTTATTTAGTTATTATAAAGTTTATGAGCCGACAAAGATTCCATCAAGATGTTCTGATGGACTTTCAGCGACTGGGTTATTTGATTTGTTTGCAATCACTCAACAAGCTAATAAGTCTGCTACTTCAGGGGGAAAGCACCAACGCTCATAGCTGACTCACAACATATATTGGATTATGGACCAAGATTCATTTCATCCTTCTCAGTGCCCAGGGTTTTCCGTAAAACAGAGATACTTGAGACAGAATGGGTAGTGGTGGCTACACTCTCACCACCCTCACCCCTTCGGGAAGGGCTGCCCCCTCACATCGGGGAAACTGCCTCCTTTGTTGTGTGCTTGTCGAGGAAAACCCTAGCCCCTGTCGAGGAGTACAAGACTTCACCCTTATCGGGGCTTCCTGGCGCCACTACTTATAATTGGTATTCACCTACCTCTACTCTATTTTGTACACACAGCCTCTGTAAGAAAGTTATGTAAGATTTCCATATTTCATGTAGCCCACGTGACGACTATCTCATATACTTACGTGCCAAATTTTCGTGCTTCATTACGGAACTATTTAAAATCGCATTTTACAAGGCACCGGCACGCTCAACTATTTCGACTGCGATAAAGACATTATCCACACGAAGCTGTTGTTTTGGGGTTTTTTTCAGTATATTTTAACAGTGTATATCGAAATCTTACTAGACAAAGCGGATGGGCGCATTATTTAGATCGACAGTTTTGAAGCTATAAAATTGTCGTATATACAGACTTACTTGATTGGATGATGAAAACGGGGGTCTGGGAGTGGGAGAAAAGTGATCTATCATCACCTGATGTGTGAGATGGAATAATTTCATCGGGTCCAGCCCAAAAATCTATCCCTTGGGTGAGATTCTTTCATCGCAAACATCACGTTACGATGGATTATATTATTCTTTATTATACACTAAACGATAGATTATCGAAGAAATTGCGCAAAGATAGAAATCGTATCCTCCTCCTCTGTGAATATATAGACATTTTTACTTTCACGGTATCAATAAATATGGCGGCTTTCAAAGCATCACTTCAAGGTGAATACGAATCAAATTACCACTAGAAATGATCAATTTGTTCTAGAAACGTATAATGAAAAGAACATCTAGTGTTTTTGAGTGGATGCCGATCATTTCCACCCATAATTCAAAACGTATTCACCTTGAATTGATTCATGAAACCCGCTAGTCCAAACATGGCCTGAAAGTCAGTAATAAAAGTTTTTGGTTTGGCACGTCCTTTGAAAGGACGTACCAAACCAAAAACTTATATTTATTTATTTATTGGTGTTTAAGGTCACAAACTTATGCACAATGGCTAATCATGACAATGAAAGTTCTACGGGTGGAGGAAGCCGGAGTACCCGGAGAGAACCATCGAGCAACGACGAGCAGCTGCCAGCTCCCCAACATCGTAACTCCGCACTGCAGCACAGGCAGGGTTAGATTGGTTGAAGACATGCGCACCATCGACGTGCAGGACGCCTTAGTACACGGCGTCATCGTGCCCCCATGTGGACAATCGAGGTCAAGTGCCTTGCCCAAGGACACAACGCGGGAGTCCGAATCGATCGCTCAGATGGTCACCCATCCGAGGACTAACCGAGCTCGACGTTGCTTAACTTCGGTGATCTGACGAGAACCAGTTACCGCAACGCCACCGCGCCCCCAAAAACTTATATAGCATCGTAAGAACTCTTCGCAAAGCTTTCGGCACCAGGCCTTCATCAGCACGCTACAAATATCACAGCTAAACCATCACAGCTTAGTCTCAAAACAACACAATTAAAAATGAATCAGTTAGCGTCACAGTTCCACGTCAGGTTTATTACGCACAGCTGTGGCGTCAGAATAAAATCAGACCCCTGGCGACGTGTGGTTGAATTTCGTGTTTACACTTTTGGTTAACATGGTCTCAGGTGAGTGACTTAGGCCCCTTGGGACCTCTGGTTTAGGCCCCTTGGGACCTCTTGTTTTTTACCAGTGATGACTGATAGAGTAAAAAATAAATAGAGGATATCTCGTGTTTTTAGTGGATACCGTAAAATTATCTCACTTGTGACCGAGACAAATGGCGATTTTCGTAAGACCTTCCAAATTTGAAATATGTTACCTGGAGGCAGCAGATTTCAAATTTCAAAGTGCTTACACTTTACATAAGAAAAATCTGTGGGTTGACTTGATATGTGCGTTTTGAAATCCGACGCCTATAGTGATGATAGCCATCACTGGTAAAAAACAAGACGTCCCAAGGGGCTTAAACCAGAGGTCCCAAGGGGCCTAAGTCGCTCACCTGAGACCATGTTAACCAAGGACATGTCGCCATTATCACAAAGACACTAAATAAAAATTATCAAAGGTTTCTGATCACTGAGACTGGAGAATATTTTAAGCAACTTTTATATTGTACTAAATTCAAAATTCGGCCTTCCATATGGAACCCAAATATGAGCCTTTGAACTTGAACTGATCTGACTTGAATCTGGTGCTCCCTTGGATGCTAAATACGAAAGATCAAAACATTCTTATCACTGGGTCCGGAGGAGATTTTTTAAGAATATCCCACTATTGCACTAAGTAGACATTCGGGCTCCTATAGTGAGTCCAATTATGATATCAAGAACTTGATTTGAATAAATTTGTATCTGGTCGTCCCATGGATGCTAAATCTGAAATATCAAAACATTCGCGTTCTGGCTTAGAAGTTTTAAAAAAAACTGTTCCCTTTATTGCACAAAGTTAAATATCAGGCTCCAATAGTTATCCCAAATATTATATAAGTGCAGAAACTTCATGTAAACACATATTCACATGGTTCTCCCATGGATGCTAAATATGAAATATCAAAACATTCTAATCACTGGATCCGGCGAAGAAGATTTTTAAAGAACTTTCCTTAAATTGCAAGAAGTTCAAATTTGGGCTCCCAATGAGCCCGAATATGAACCCAGATACCCTGTTTGAACAAACGTAAATCAGACCCATCCTAGAATGCTGCGTGCCAAATATTAAAAGATTGTGACTACTGGGTCTGGGCAACATTCTAAAAGATTTTTTTCTTAAATTGCATGAAGTTCAAATTCGAGCCCACGCAGTGAGTCCCAATATTAACCCGGGGGCATGATTTGAACAAATTTGGATTAGACTCACCCAAGAATGCTACATACCAAATATCAAAATATTTTTACCACTGGGTCTAGAGAAGATTTTAAAATATTTTTGTAATATTTTATAGGTGCTAATATATCAGGGTCATGCAGTGGCGGCGCCAGAGTTACAAAAGTTAGGGGGTACAGTTGCGGATTGTGCAGCGCCGAGCTGGGGTGGTTTTTTTGTTTGTTTTTTTTTGGGGGGGGCGGGGGGGTCCTCTTCCTAAGTTGAGAAATTTTTTAACTGTTTTGCAACAAAATCATGCGAATATGGATATCATTGGAACCGGCTGAACAAGCCGGTTCCAATGATATTCATATTTGCATGATTTCATTGAGTTATACCTTTGAGAATTTTTCTAAAATATTAAATTTTATTTTTTAAAATTGCTGTAGGCTGAATTCCAAACGGATGCCTTGCACGCTCTCGATCCTAGTATTCGTCGAATACTCTTAAGCACTATGTTTCAGTCCGTTTAAACGCAGCATGCCTTGTTTCAATTTGGACCCTCGACTCTTGTTTGTTGTTTGCAGCTAGCGTGAGTGTGGGGGACGGGGGGGGGGGGGGGGGCAAACATAATTTCAAAACTTTTCTGATTTAGTGCACTTGGCAATATGTGATTAAGCATACCGACCATTACACCGCAAAGTTCAATACAACAAAAATTAAAATGAGAGTATTGTTTTACTACGCTTGGCGAAAAAAGTGGAGGGGTATGTACCCCCTCATACCCCTCCATGGCGCCGCCACAGGAGTCATGACCCTGTGGAGCCCTTGTGGCATGAAAATATTATTTTAACAATCTTGAATAGATAAATACTTGGAGTAAATCTGCCCCGTAGTTTCCGAGAAGTTGATAATAAAAGTTTACGCCAGAAGGATGGACGACGGATGGAAAGTGATCACTTAAGCTCTCCCTGAGCATTGCTCAAGGGAGCTAAACAGTTGATATCAATTTTGGACAAATTATGTCACATAAACTTAATCGTTAGTCGAAAATTTCTCCTCAAATGATAGGTATGCAATACAATGATCCTGTCGCATAAACAGGTAATATCCTCTTTTGGTTATTACATGTTCTTCTGACAAAACATTTAATCAGGCCTGACGTTTTCAAAATTTTGCAAAATCCATTTATCGTTCACCTGGTCTGAGCCTTGGTAACCTGTCGATCATTCCCGCGTACTTGATTCTGGTAATCCATTAGGTAACCTAAATATATATGTATCGCAACTATGCCGATATATGAACTTATCATAGCCAAGACTTTGCACCTATAGACAATATCCTGTTGAAAAGAGATGAATCCTTAAGAACAATAATGAGGCTGTGTTGCAACAATTCAGATACAAATTAGTTGCAATTGTAGAATAATCTTGACATGGGCTAACATGCTGCAAAAGAGTATCACATCCATAATCATTATTTGTGGCAGAGACATGAATTATGGTCAATTCCTGATTTTGTACCTACCTAACATCTTGAGATGATCAAGAGTTTAAAATGATTTTGCGCATCAACCAATCATCAGCATGGGTATTTGCATCTTCCTGAAGTATAGCTGCTCTGTTAGCCAATTATTGGCAAACAGAGCAGCTATACTTCAGGGCGATGCAAACACCCATGCTGATGAATGGTTGATGCTCAACATCATCCAACCATTCATTCGTACTAGATCATTCAACATGGTGTGACCCGGCGACAATTTGGCCCAACCCATTTTTGATTCGCGTCTAGTCATTTTAGGTAACCTCCACGAGACCCAAACTGCCATTCACCTCAAATCGACAGGCCCGCTGAAGTATCATGTGAAATTCAGAAACTTTTTATCATGTGGGTAGCCATAATTGTCTGATTGAAAAACTGACAGACCACAACAAACGTTGTCTGTACAATACATTTATATTCATTATAATTATTATGTATATTAGTCCTGCAATAAAATATTATTGTATTTGTTTACAAAAGTTCTGTAATTTGCAGTCTTCTCCTCTGAATATGTGTCTTTCAATACAAAGTTCTGGATCAAGCCAAGTTCAGAAAATTTTCAGGTATTCAAGGTCTGATAACAATAAACTGCCAGAAGGCAGAGTACTGCCTCAAGAAAAGTTTTTCACTTCAAATCATTTGGGGAAAAACTTGAATGCCATCTCCAACTACAACTGCTTCTTTGAAACTGCCATCATTACATCAAAATACACCAACTACAGCTGCCTCTTTGAAACTGCCATCATCAGATGAAAATACAATCAACCTTGGAGCTGCAGATGGTTCAGAAGTGCACTCTTTCCCTATTTCATTAGTTGGTATGTCCTGAAATACAAATTCCATTGCATTGTGGATAGAATTAGCAAACATTTCTCCAAAGTGACTCTTCATGGCATTTTAGTCTTCAATTTAGAGCCCTGTGAAGCAGGCATTTTCTAATCGAATCAAATCTCGGACCTTGAATCAACTCACAACAGCTGTCTTTTGTTAAGTATAATTTTGTTGAAATTTAAGTGCTCAAAAACTATTAATTGTCCAAAAATATTTATAAAATTTACTGGAAAATGTCTATGGGTTTTCTCCAGTAAATTGAAACAATATTATATTTATAAATAGAGGATATGGAATGAGTGTTTTTCTCATATAATATTCATGAAACGAGTCTAAAACTTCGGACGAGTTTCATAAATATTATATGACAAAAACACTCATTTCATATTCTATTTATCATATGACACACACACGCACAAATTAGCCACTTAGTGTGACTTTTTAACCGATCACCTAACTTAAATTGCAGACGGCACTTGGAAAAAACATCCTCGTATAACTACAACTTTTCATTTTTTGCATCTAAAACATAGGTTATGACCCCTCATTGGAACGAGCTCAACGAGCTCGTTCCAATGAGGGGTCATAACCTATGTTTTGGACGCAAAAAGTGAAAATATAAAAAAAATGGATGGCGTTTTTCTTGCAGGTAAAAGATAAATACAATATAACCCACCCTAAATAGGACAGATAACGTACATTCTCCCTACTGAAATTATGCAAATGTGAACCAGTTGTATTTTGTTTAGCCAATCAAATTGTCCAGTTTTGAAATTGACCAATGAAAGCTCCCAACTCTAATTATGCAAATTACGAAAATGTGGCCCAGTTTTATTTTGTTCAGCCAATCAAATTGTCTAGTTTTGAAATTGACCAATGAAATCGACGGAAGGCTTTATTTACCACTGATTAATATGAAAGCAAAATATCAAATGTTTTAAAGTAAACAAAACGGACGAGTCATATGATAAATAAATATACCTAATTGTGTAAATAAGGTTATTATACAATATAAAAGTAACTATATTTCAGATGATAATGGTTACACTATTGAACAAGTCGAAAAGAATAGCCAAAATTCCCCAGATTTCAATGTATACGAACTGATAGTCGGGTTCGATATCAAACTCTTATACAATAGCTGGTAACGATATTAAACCGAGTCTCAACGATTAATAATATTAAAAGAAAAATATAGTTTGCAGCCGTAATTCTGTAATGTGCTCTCAAGTATTACAATAAAAAACTAGATGGCGCCATTTGTGTGCGAACCACACTATAGTATATCCCCGCATTTGCACTTTCCTTTTTGGTTAGTGCAGGATACAGACTTGGATAAAAAGGCTTCACGCATGTGTGTGATTTAAAATGATAAAACAGTATTTAATTTCCTTCTGAAGACTCACATGTGAAACTACTTCAATATTTCAAACAAGATACTTCACCCAACATGATGTATAAAGGGTAGTGTTCTGATCACATCATTGTCACATGATTGAAAAACCACTTGGATCCAAATCAAAATTCCAAAACCTTCATGCACATCTACAGATGCTATCTGAACATGTTAACATGGTTTAAACGTTTCGAATTCAATACCCTAAGAGCCTTTGAGCGGACAAAGATTTTCTGAGGGTAAAAGTGGTTCCACTGGAACCACTTGGACCCAAATGAAAATTCCAAAACCTTCATGCACATCTACAGATGCTATATGAACATGTTAACATGGTTTAAACGTTTCAAATTCAATACCCTAAGAGCCTTTGAGCGGACAAAGATTTTCTAAGGATAAAAGTGGTTCCACTGGAACCACTTGGACCCAAATCAAAATTCCGAAACCTTCATGCACATCTACAGATGCTATCTGAACATGTTAACATGGTTTAAACGTTTCGAATTCAATACCCTAAGAACCTTTGAGCGGACAAAGATTTTCTAAGGATAAAAGTGGTTCCACTGGAACCACCTGGAACCAAATCAAAATTCCGAAACCTTCATGCACATCTACAGATGCTATCTGAACATGTTAACATGGTTTAAATGTTTCGAATTCAATACCCTAAGAGCCTTTGAGCGGACAAAGATTTTCTAAGGATAAAAGTGGTTCCACTGGAACCACTTGGACCCAAATCAAAATTCCAAAACCTTCATGCACATCTACAGATGCTATCTGAACATGTTAACATGGTTTAAATGTTTCAAATTGAATACCCTACGAGCCTTTTAGCGGACAAAGATTTTCTGAGGGTAAAAGTGTTTCCACTGGAATCACTTGGACCCAAATCAAAATTCCAAAACCTTCATGCACATCTATAGATGCTATCTGAACATGTTAACATGGTTTAAATGTTTCAAATTCAATACCCTACGAGCCTTTGAGTCGACAAAGATTTTCTAAGGATAAAAGTGGTTCCACTGGAACCACCTGGAACCAAATCAAAATTCCGAAACCTTCATGCACATCTACAGATGCTATCTGAACATGTTAACATGGTTTAAACGTTTCGAATTCAATACCCTAAGAGCCTTTGAGCGGACAAAGATTTTCTGAGGGTAAAAGTGATTCCACTGGAACCACTTGGACCCAAAGCAAAATTGTGAAACCCTCATGCACATCTACAGATGCTATCTGAACATGTTAACATGGTTTAAACATTTCGAATTCAATACCCTAAGAGCCTTTGAGCGGACAAAGATTTTCTGAGAGTAAAAGTGGTTCCACTGGAACCACTTGGACCCAAATGAAAATTCCAAAACCTTCATGCACATCTGCAGATGCTATCTGAACATGTTAACATGGTTTAAACATTTCGAATTCAATACCCTAAGAGCCTTTGAGCGGACAAAGATTTTGTAAGGATAAAAGTGGTTCCACTGGAACCACTTGGACCCAAATCAAAATTCCGAAACCTTCATGCACATCTACAGATGCTATCTGAACATGTTAACATGGTTTAAACGTTTCGAATTCAATACCCTAAGAACCTTTGAGCGGACAAAGATTTTCTAAGGATAAAAGTGGTTCCACTGGAACCACCTGGAACCAAATCAAAATTCCGAAACCTTCATGCACATCTACAGATGCTATCTGAACATGTTAACATGATGTATAAAGGGTCAAAATTCTGGAATTTTGGAACCACTTGGACCCAAATCAAAATTCCAAAACCTTCATGCACATCTACAGATGCTATCTGAACATGTTAACATGGTTTAAATGTTTCAAATTGAATACCCTACGAGCCTTTTAGCGGACAAAGATTTTCTGAGGGTAAAAGTGTTTCCACTGGAATCACTTGGACCCAAATCAAAATTCCAAAACCTTCATGCACATCTATAGATGCTATCTGAACATGTTAACATGGTTTAAATGTTTCAAATTCAATACCCTACGAGCCTTTGAGTCGACAAAGATTTTCTAAGGATAAAAGTGGTTCCACTGGAACCACCTGGAACCAAATCAAAATTCCGAAACCTTCATGCACATCTACAGATGCTATCTGAACATGTTAACATGGTTTAAACGTTTCGAATTTAATGCCCTAAGAGCCTTTGAGCGGACAAAGATTTTCTAAGGATAAAAGTGGTTCCACTGGAACCACTTGGACCCAAATCAAAATTGTGAAACCCTCATGCACATCTACAGATGCTATCTGAACATGTTAACATGGTTTAAACGTTTCGAATTTAATGCCCTAAGAGCCTTTGAGCGGACAAAGATTTTCTAAGGATAAAAGTGGTTCCACTGGAACCACCTGGAACCAAATCAAAATTCCGAAACCTTCATGCACATCTACAGATGCTATCTGAACATGTTAACATGGTTTAAATGTTTCGAATTCAATACCCTAAGAGCCTTTGAGCGGACAAAGATTTTCTAAGGATAAAAGTGGTTCCACTGGAACCACTTGGACCCAAATCAAAATTCCAAAACCTTCATGCACATCTACAGATGCTATCTGAACATGTTAACATGGTTTAAATGTTTCAAATTGAATACCCTACGAGCCTTTTAGCGGACAAAGATTTTCTGAGGGTAAAAGTGTTTCCACTGGAATCACTTGGACCCAAATCAAAATTCCAAAACCTTCATGCACATCTATAGATGCTATCTGAACATGTTAACATGGTTTAAATGTTTCAAATTCAATACCCTACGAGCCTTTGAGTCGACAAAGATTTTCTAAGGATAAAAGTGGTTCCACTGGAACCACCTGGAACCAAATCAAAATTCCGAAACCTTCATGCACATCTACAGATGCTATCTGAACATGTTAACATGGTTTAAACGTTTCGAATTCAATACCCTAAGAGCCTTTGAGCGGACAAAGATTTTCTGAGGGTAAAAGTGATTCCACTGGAACCACTTGGACCCAAAGCAAAATTGTGAAACCCTCATGCACATCTACAGATGCTATCTGAACATGTTAACATGGTTTAAACGTTTCGAAATTAATGCCCTAAGAGCCTTTGAGCGGACAAAGATTTTCTAAGGATAAAAGTGGTTCCACTGGAACCACTTGGACCCAAATCAAAATTCCGAAACCTTCATGCACATCTACAGATGCTATCTGAACATGTTAACATGGTTTAAACGTTTCGAATTCAATACCCTAAGAACCTTTGAGCGGACAAAGATTTTCTAAGGATAAAAGTGGTTCCACTGGAACCACCTGGAACCAAATCAAAATTCCGAAACCTTCATGCACATCTACAGATGCTCTCTGAACATGTTAACATGGTTTAAACGTTTCGAATTCAATACCCTAAGAGCCTTTGAGCGGACAAAGACTTTCTAATGATAAAAGTGGTTCCACTGGAACCACTTGGACCCAAATCAAAATTCCAAAACCTTCATGCACATCTACAGATGCTATCTGAACATGTTAACATGGTTTAAACGTTTCAAATTCAATACCCTATGAGCCTTTGTGTGGACAAAGATTTTCTAAGGATAAAAGTGGTTCCACTGGAACCACCTGGAACCAAATAAAAATTCCGAAACCTTCATGCACATCTACAGATGCTATCTGAACATGTTAACATGGTTTAAACATTTCGAATTCAATACCCTAAGAGCCTTTGAGCGGACAAAGATTTTCTGAGAGTAAAAGTGGTTCCACTGGAACCACTTGGACCCAAATGAAAATTCCAAAACCTTCATGCACATCTGCAGATGCTATCTGAACATGTTAACATGGTTTAAACATTTCGAATTCAATACCCTAAGAGCCTTTGAGCGGACAAAGATTTTGTAAGGATAAAAGTGGTTCCACTGGAACCACTTGGACCCAAATCAAAATTCCGAAACCTTCATGCACATCTACAGATGCTATCTGAACATGTTAACATGGTTTAAACGTTTCGAATTCAATACCCTAAGAACCTTTGAGCGGACAAAGATTTTCTAAGGATAAAAGTGGTTCCACTGGAACCACCTGGAACCAAATCAAAATTCCGAAACCTTCATGCACATCTACAGATGCTATCTGAACATGTTAACATGATGTATAAAGGGTCAAAATTCTGGAATTTTGGAACCACTTGGACCCAAATCAAAATTCCAAAACCTTCATGCACATCTACAGATGCTATCTGAACATGTTAACATGGTTTAAATGTTTCAAATTGAATACCCTACGAGCCTTTTAGCGGACAAAGATTTTCTGAGGGTAAAAGTGTTTCCACTGGAATCTCTTGGACCCAAATCAAAATTCCAAAACCTTCATGCACATCTATAGATGCTATCTGAACATGTTAACATGGTTTAAATGTTTCAAATTCAATACCCTACGAGCCTTTGAGTCGACAAAGATTTTCTAAGGATAATAGTGGTTCCACTGGAACCACCTGGAACCAAATCAAAATTCCGAAACCTTCATGCACATCTACAGATGCTATCTGAACATGTTAACATGGTTTAAACGTTTCGAATTTAATGCCCTAAGAGCCTTTGAGCGGACAAAGATTTTCTAAGGATAAAAGTGGTTCCACTGGAACCACTTGGACCCAAATCAAAATTGTGAAACCCTCATGCACATCTACAGATGCTATCTGAACATGTTAACATGGTTTAAACGTTTCGAATTTAATGCCCTAAGAGCCTTTGAGCGGACAAAGATTTTCTAAGGATAAAAGTGGTTCCACTGGAACCACCTGGAACCAAATCAAAATTCCGAAACCTTCATGCACATCTACAGATGCTCTCTGAACATGTTAACATGGTTTAAACGTTTCGAATTCAATACCCTAAGAGCCTTTGAGCGGACAAAGACTTTCTAAGGATAAAAGTGGTTCCACTGGAACCACTTGGACCCAAATCAAAATTCCAAAACCTTCCTGCACATCTACAGATGCTATCTGAACATGTTAACATGGTTTAAACGTTTCAAATTCAATACCCTACGAGCCTTTGTGTGGGCAAAGATTTTCTAAGGATAAAAGTGGTTCCACTGGAACCACCTGGAACCAAATAAAAATTCCGAAACCTTCATGCACATCTACAGATGCTATCTGAACATGTTAACATGGTTTAAACGTTTCGAATTCAATACCCTAAGAGCCTTTGAGCGGACAAAGATTTTCTGAGGGTAAAAGTGGTTCCACTGGAACCACTTGGACCCAAATGAAAATTCCAAAACCTTCATGCACATCTACAGATGCTATCTGAACATGTTAACATGGTTTAAACATTACGAATTCAATACCCTAAGAGCCTTTGAGCGTACAAAGATTTTGTAAGGATAAAAGTGGTTCCACTGGAACCACTTGGACCCAAATCAAAATTCCGAAACCTTCATGCACATCTACAGATGCTATCTGAACATGTTAACATGGTTTAAACGTTTCGAATTCAATACCCTAAGAACCTTTGAGCGGACAAAGATTTTCTAAGGATAAAAGTGGTTCCACTGGAACCACCTGGAACAAAATCAAAATTCCGAAACCTTCATGCACATCTACAGATGCTATCTGAACATGTTAACATGGTTTAAATGTTTCGAATTCAATACCCTAAGAGCCTTTGAGCGGACAAAGATTTTCTGAGGGTAAAAGTGGTTCCACTGGAACCACTTGGACCCAAATCAAAATTCCGAAACCTTCATGCACATCTACAGATGCTATCTGAACATGTTAACATGGTTTAAAAGTTTCGAATTCAATACCCCAAGAGCCTTTGAGCGGACAAAGATTTTCTGAGGGTAAAAGTGGTTCCACTGGAACCACTTGGACCCAAATCAAAATTCCGAAACCTTCATGCACATCTACAGATGCTATCTGAATATGTTAACATGGTTTAAAAGTTTCGAATTTAATACCCTAAGAGCCTTTGAGCGGACAAAGATTTTCTAAGGATAAAAGTGGTTCCACTGGAACCACTTGGACCCAAATCAAAATTCCGAAACCTTCATGCACATCTACAGATGCTATCTGAACATGTTAACATGGTTTAAACGTATCGAATTCAATACCCTAAGAACCTTTGAGCGGACAAAGATTTTCTAAGGATAAAAATGGTTCCACTGGAACCACTTGGAACCAAATCAAAATCCCGAAACCTTCATGCACATGTACTGGTGATACCTGAACACATTAGCATAGTTTAAACATTAATGCAAGTGAATGTAACACCGGACGGACGTACGGACGGACGTACGTACGTACGTACGGACGGAGATAACGACAATATCCCCGACGAAAGCGGGGATAATAAAAGAATGACATGCTCTACATAGAAGATTGTTAATTACCAACACTTAAAAATGAATGGAGAAGATGGGTTTTTAAAGGGTGATTTAAAGGAGTAAGGATATGTGGTCCTGGATTGTTGGGGTGCGTCACCTCAAGGATCGTGTAGGTTCATTAGGTTTCTATCGTGAAATATTAGGGGTGTCAAATAAGATTGTGCGATGCTATCCAAGCCATTATTTGTGAGAAGGGTTTTAAATTCGGCCCTCTCTTCCACATGAAGCCGGTAAAGTTCTCACAGCACTGGGGTATTATGACATAACTGTGTCATGCATGTTACAATTCTCTTTCAAATATTTCTTTTTGGCTAACCCATAATTATAGTTATTTTATGGATCATATTTTTGTTCAGAAATTAAAATTACATTACACACCAAAATCATTTGCCGCATGACATATGATGTTATTGCCTCGGAGAATTTCAATGTGTGTGTTTGTATTACTAGCACAACATTCTTCACAGTACAGTCACCGTTGAGTGGTCATAAATTCATCATCCACGCGTGGACAGTGATGTCCGCGTATACATTTACCAGGTACATGTAATACAAATCATCATCAGCAAAATGTTAATTTATGAAGCAACGGGTTGTACCGGGTGCTTGATTCATTATATGTTTGATGATTATTATAATTAGTGATGGAATCTACAAACATTATTGCGTCTGTGGAAAAATTGCCCACCCGTGGAAAGTGACCAGTCCATGGTGACTGCACTGTATGTGACAGTTTACTTCGCCTATTTCTGAATTATGGAAATAGAGGATATGGAATGAGTGTTTTTCTCATATAATATTTATGAAACGATTCTATGAATTTTCCGTTTTGGCGGGCCTCTGGCGAGCCCCTTTACCTAACATGAAAAGCAGACGACACTTGCAAAATCAATTCTGGTATGGTAAAACTCTCTTGGAAACACACAGATTAGCCACTTAATATGAATTTTTAACCCATCACCTAACTTGAGTTGCAGAATGCACTTGGAAAAAACATCCTCGTATAACTAAAACATTTCATTTTTTGCTTCCAAAATATAGGTTATGACCCCTCATTGGAACGAGCTCGGCGAGCTCGTTCCAATGAGGGGCCATCACCTATGTTTTGGAAGCAAAAAGTGAAAATATAAACAAAAATGAATGGCGTTTTTCTTGTAGGTAAAAGATTAATACAATGTAATCCACCCTAAATGGGACAAATAACGTAAATTCTCCCCACTGAAATTATGCAAATGTGACCCAGTTATATTTTGTTTAGCCAATCAAATTGTCCAGTTTTGAAATTGACCAATGAAAGCTCCCAACTCTAATTATGCAAATTATGAAAATGTGGCCCAGTTTTATTTTGTTCAGCCAATCAAATTGTCTAGTTTTGAAATTGACCAATGAAATCGACGGAAGGCTTTATTTACTACTGATTAATATGAAAGCAAAATATCAAATGTTTTAAAGAGAACAAAACGGACGAGTCATATGATAAATAAATATACCTAATTGTGTAAATAAGGTTATTATACAATATAAAAGTAACTATATTTCAGATGATAATGGTTACACTATTGAACAAGTCGAAAAGAATAGCCAAAATTACCCAGATTTCAATGTATACGAACTGATAGTCGGGTTCGATATCAAACTCTTATACAATAGCTGATAACGATATTAAACCGAGTCTCAAGGATTAATAATATTAAAAGAAAAAATATAGTTTGCAGCCGTAATTCTGTAATGTGCTCTCAAGTATTACAATAAAAAATAAAAGAATGACATGCTCTACATAGAAGATTGTTAATTACCAACACTTAAAAATGAATGGAGAAATTGGGTTTTTAAAGGGTGATTTAAAGGAGTAAGGATATGTGGTCCTGGATTGTTGGGGTGCGTCACCTCAAGGATCGTGTAGGTTCACTGGGTTTCTATCGTGAAATATTAGGGTTGTCAAATAAGATTGTGCGATGCTATCCAAGCCATTACTTGTGAGAAGGGTTTTTAATTCGGCACTCTCTTCCACATGAAGCCAGTAAAGTTCTCACAGCACTGGGGTATTATGACATAACTGTGTCATGCATGTTACAATTCTCTTTCAAATATTTCTTTTTGGCTAACCCATAATTACAGTTTTTTTATGGATCATATTTTTGTTCAGAAAATAAAATTACATTACACACCAAAATCATTTGCCGCATGACATATGATGTTATTGCCTCGGAGATTTTCAATGTGTGTGTTTGTATTACTAGCACAACATTCTTCACAGTACAGTCACCGTTGAGTTGTCAGAAATTCATAATCCACGCGTGGGCAGTGATGTCCGCGTATACATTTACCAGGTACATGTAATACAAATCATCATCAGCAAAATGTTAATTTATGAAGCAACGGGTTTTACCGGGTGCTTGGTTCATTATATTTTTGATGATTATTATAATTAGTGATGGAATCTACAAACATTATTGCGTCTGTGGAAATATTGCCCACCCGTGGAAAGTGACCAGTCCATGGTGACTGCACTGAATGTGACAGTTTACTTCGCATGTACATGAATTATGGAAATAGAGGATATGGAATGAGTGTTTTTCTCATATAATATTTATGAAACGAGTCTAAGAATTTTCCGTTTTGGCGAGCCTCTGGCGAGAGCCCCTTTACCTAACATGAAAAGCAGACGACACTTGCAGAAAAATTCAGGTATGGTAAAACTCTCTTGGAAACACACAGATTAGCCACTTAGTATGAATTTTTAACCCATCACGTAACTTGAGTTGCAGACGGCACTTGGAAAAAACATCCTCGTACAACTAAAACATTTCATTTTTTGCTTCCAAAACATAGGTTATGACCTCTCATTGGAACGAGCTCGACGAGCTCGTTCCAATGAGGGGCCATAACCTATGTTTTGGAAGAAAAAAGTGAAAATATAAACAAAAATGAATGGCGTTTTTCTTGTAGGTAAAAGATTACTACAATATAATCCACCCTAAATAGGACAGATAACGTAAATTCTCCCTACTGAAATTATGCAAATGTGACCCAGTTGTATTTTGTTTAGCCAATCAAATTGTCCAGTTTTGAAATTGACCAATGAAAGCTCCCAACTCTAATTATGCAAATTATGAAAATGTGGCCCACTTGGATTTTGTTCAGGCAATCAAATTGTCTAGTTTTGAAATTGACCAATGACATTGACGGAAGGCTTTATTTATCACTGATTAATATGAGAACAAAATATCAAATGTTTTAAAGTGAACAAAACGGACGAGTCAAATGAGAAATGATTTTATCAAATAATGCAACTTCTTCAAGTAATTTCTTACCTTTTTTACAGTAATTACTGGTTTCGTCTTCAGACCTTTGCCCTTTTTATAGGCAGTCTGTTCTTTGATCCAACATCACACTTGAATGACCTGTTCGGTCTGTTCCCTGAACAAAAATCAAAGTAAGGCTTAAAAAAATCAAACATCTGTTTCTCAGGCCCTCTTGCATGGTCCTTTTGACTGCTGCACATGGTCGTTCCAATGAGGGGTCATAACCTATTTTTTTGAGACAAAAAATGAAAAAAATTAGTTATTCAAGATTTTTTTTTTTGCAAGTGTCGTCTGCTTTTCATGTTAGGTTACTTAGGTAAAGGGTTAAGTTTGTTTATCAGCTCCATAATGAGTTTTATCAACAAAACGAGTTTTTCAAATAACGTCCGTCATATTCTGGAAGAAAAGTAATATGGTTATGGTAATAACTCTCTTGGAAAATGAGAAAAAATGATATTGATTTCCTACTCGGCAGCATATTAAAAAGAAACAGCTACCGGGCAATTATGTACAAAATATGGATATTAGAGAGATTTTTTACATTTGAGGTTAGATATAAAACATAACAATTGATAACTGTGTTATTAAAATGGTGAGTCATGCATTTAAATTGAATAGTCCAAAACCAGGCAAGGATCCGGACAATAAGTGGATGAGATTCCACCCACATACATACTTTACTAGAATAAAAGTTTTCTGTATATCATTAATGACTCATCCCTTATTTGGAAGATCAAGCTGTCTTATATCAGAAGTGACGTAATACTGAGGTCCACGAGGAGAGTGACGAAGAGGTTTGTCATGGTAATGTGCGTGAATGGTCTCGTCGTGACGACATTACATGTACATACACTCTCAAATCAGTTGGGTTAAAAACTAACCTAATTCAACTGGGTTGAGTGAATATGAACCCATTTGGGTTCATATTCACTCAGCCCAGTCGATTTAGGTTATTTCTTAACCCAACTGAATAATAATAATAATAATAATAATAATAATAATGTAGTTTAGGTCGGAAATATCCTCCATAACAATGTACTTAATAATAATAATAATAATAATAATAATAATAATAATAATAATAATAATAATAATAATAATGTAGTTTAGGTCGGAAATATCCTCCATAACAATGTGCTTAATAATAATAATAATAATAATAATAATAATAATAATAATAATAATAATAATAATGTAGTTTAGGTTGGAAATATCCTCCATAACAATGTGCTTAAAAATAATAATAATAAAATAATAATAATAATAATAATAATAATAATAATAATAATAATAATAATAATGTAGTTTTGATCGGAAGTATCCACAGAATGTGCTTAATAATAATAATAATAATAATAATAATAATAATAATAATAATAATAATAATAATAATAATAATAATAATAATAATGTAGTTTAGGTCGGAAGTATCCATAACAATGTGCTTGATAATAATAATAATGTAGTTTAGGTCGGAAGTATCCACAACAATGTTCTCACGTGCTTCACATGCAAAGTCAAAAAAGCAAGCTAGTGATAGGCCCAAGCAAATAGCATCAAATCTGTTACAGCATGAATCATTATATAAATGTTTGTAAGTGAGATATCAACAATTAAAAACATTTTGAACAATTTGCGCATTGATACCTGGCCCCTGGCTTTTATACCTTGTTGAGGGTGCACTCTTCGTCAATTCGGGAAAGGCCAGATGAAAGAGGTGAGGTTTCAAGCCTCTTCCGAAGCAACACACTCCGTGCGGAACCATTAGGTGATCGGGTAGATCGTCCCACAAAGCTGGACCCGCGGCAAAAAATGTCTGATCGCTCGCGGTAACCAAATTTCCCGGGCAAGGTAGGGGATTTGGTCGACCTAAACCCTTTAAACCTCCTCGACATATAATGGTTCAAAAGAATACACAGATATTTTGGTGCAGGTCCCTTGGGAGATTTGAATGTACGCTTGGGATACAGAGAATGATGTTGTGCTCCAGTGGCAGCCAGTGGAGCTGAAATAAAATTGGACTTGTGTGATAGTACCTTTTGCTGCTGGTTACAATTTACTACAGTTCTGGGTAGGTGGAAATTTACTCAACGAACACTTGTTGCAGCTATACAAAAGTGAGTTACGGTAGTCTAATAGTAGGCAATAAGAAATGATTAGGTGATGAATAGAAAAAAAGAAGAATGTTGTACAGACAATTCATCGCGAACTAAAATTCAGTGTCGTTAGCGGAAATTCGTCGAAGTGGGAGAAGAGGTTGTTCAGCTATCCGAACGTCGCGGCTTCCCCAGAGGGGAAGCCGAGACGTTCGGATAGCGGAACGTGGAGTAGGGGGGAAATGAAACTTTGGACTTTGTGAAAAAAATGAGAAACAATAAAACACTGTCAGAAAATTCATACAGATCTGAGAATTTGTGTATTTATCTGTTCTGGTTTCATGAATGAAGAGGTTATTACTTGGGTAGTTCATATCGACCCAGATTTGGGTTCAAGCCGATATGAAGTTACTGTGGGCTAATATCTCGGCTGACATAAAACTAAGCAAGTATTAATCTCTAAGAGTGTTAGCAGCCATCATTGGCTTTCGTTATCGCCACCACTATCTACTAGCATTTTTCTGCCAGGTTCCCCTACTACTACCACTAGTGTTTTTTACTGATGCAACCCTATCAGATTTATGATTGGTTTTTACCGCTTCCTTGGCAGAGAACGCGGCCTGCTACCATTGTTACTGTTGTCAATAAACTAGTTGCTAGATTCCATTTCTACTGTTACTAAAACTGGATTTAGTACTGCTAGCTAGCTACTGGCTTTCAATACCAACACCACATACCACCACTTCGGCTGTCGACTGATTTCATCGGCCAATCAAATTTCAGAAAACAAATCTAGATTCGTGTAACTCGCCGTTAGTCAAAGAGACCAAGAGTCGTTTGACCAACTGTTCGTAGGAGTGATTCATTGAGCGGCTCTTCACCTCATCTGGAAACCAGGGGATCACTCTGTGGGGTCAACCTTGGATGTTTCCAGCCGAGAAATCTGTCGCCACTATGACCTTCAGTTGAAAACCGGAATGAGCCATGGAACAACTGTACGTAGGAGGAGTTGTTCGAGTACATCTTCGACTAATGTTGAAAATCGGAAGATCATTTCGCCATGGAGTTGCTCTGTGGGATCACTATTGAAGAATGGCGGTCACGGAATCTTGTACTTTCTACAACCATTACAGCTGAAATCTGTAATCAGCCCAAGATGGGCCAAGTCCTCTGTATTTGCTGTAATTTCTTGTCACGTCTTGGTAGTCAATATAGTTTGCCAATACGTGGTGAGACAGCAGTGAGGGGAGTAGGGTGGCTCATTATTAGATAGTGCGTTGGAATTGTGATCCTGAGGTCATGGGGCATTTGTATTCTGTCGATGGGCAACACGTTAGTCTCCACAGGGTTGATTCTGGGGTGAGATATCGGCCTGCACTGGGGTGCTATACGTGAAATTGGAAACGAGGGACAGGTGACAATGAGTAACATCTGTAACTTGCCAAAAGCTGGAATTGGGGGTACTTGTTTGGAGATATAGAAATGGGCCGAAGTCCGATATAGGCCTCCAATCTGCTTCGTAATAAGTCGGCCAAATAGGACCGCGCTTGCTCAGTGGTTACGGCATTGGACTTCAAACCGAAAGGTTCAAGGTTCGATCCCCGCCCGGGGTAACTGCGTTGTGTCCTTGTACAAGGCACTCAATCCCGATTATCTTCGTGGGGCACGGTGGCGCTGTGTACTAAGGCGTACTACACGTCGATGGGCCACTTGTCTTCAACCAATGCTAACCCTACCTGCGCGGAGTTAGTACGTTGACGAGTCAAACAGTTGCTTGCCATTGCTCGGTGGTTCTCACCAGGTACTTCGGCTTCCTTCGCCGGTAAAACTGTCAGACATGAGGTTACCATGGCTGTCGAAAGTGTCGCTAAACCACAATAAATAAATAGTCAGCCAAATCCTCTGAGCGCTATTAATAAACAGCTGTTCACCTTTGGACTATTTTTTCAATTTCTGCTTCCAGCTGATAGCTTATCACGTCTTACTCTAACAAGATCCTCGAGCTTGTTTCACTGACGTTGCAAACAGGTGTCTGTTTCAAACAAAAAGATTAACCTTTTATCTAACGAACCGGCCGCCTCCTCAGCGTAATTTCCAAATTAAGCAGTTAAAAAGCATATTTGTCAAATAAATCAACAACGCCATACCACGTGATTCCTCGTTGGAATGAGCTCGTTCCATTGAGGGGATCATATGATATCGTTTTGTTGAAAGTTTTTGCGAAATGTCAAAAAACATTATTAAAATAATAAATTTTCATATCCTGTACGTTTGGTAATATCTTAATTAACCCTTTAACAAACGAATCGCCAGCATCCGCCCGCGTAATATGCAAATTCAGCAGTTGAAAAAATATTATTTTTCAAAAAATTTCAACAAAACCATATCATGTGGCCCCCTCGTTGGAACGAGCTCATCGAGCTCGTTCCAACGAGGGGTCACATGATATGGCTTTGTTGAAATTGTTTGAAAAATTTGAAAAAAAGAAATTTAAAATAATAATTTTTTATATCGTCTGCGTTGGGTAAAGGGTTAACAACACGTACGAGCACTGCGAAGCTATGAAGTTCGATTTGTTTCAAATTCATCGCGATACCTTCGAATCGACGATACTCCCACGCTCGCAGGATACCAGTCTAATTCTGTTCGGGATTCGACGCTTCAGTGGGCTGTTTGTTTATCCACGTGTTGTGGAAATTTGCGCTCAGACGACCGTTGATGTAATTTTACAAAGATATACATACATATAGTCTTTTCTGGCGCAGTTAAAAATATTCCAACCATTGAGTATTTAATTTCCCTTAAAAACATCAAGATATTAACGTAATTTTAATAGACGCCTTAATGACAAAGAATCCATTAATTTAAAAATTGAAACGTCACACAGTTCTGATGTCTACTTGAAATAAAACAAAAACAAAACTGGCAAACATGTGTGGAAGATTAATACGTAAACAGAAACATATAAATGAAAATTGTGTCCAAATAGGTTATTTATTTGTATGTTTAAGAAATTAGCTGCCGTTATCTGAGAGATATTCGCTTCAAAGTCAGCAATAGAGTGTTATAAAATCACTCCCCATTTACAGAATAAGTTTAATTTCCTTACTTTTTGTGGATTTGGACAAAAAACATTTTCCAATTGACATTCGATTTATCGGCTGTTGCCGCAGCTGCTAGATCTTGGTTTGAATTCTACGTTTACGATTAATTGCGAAAATGGTCAGAGTTTAGTTCTTTTGATTCTTGACGTCAGGTACTAAATAGTCCGTCAACGGAAAATCCGTATGGGACACGTGTTCCGTAGGATTTGTAAATATGGAATTGGGAGAAAATTAAGTGGCGTGTAATACATTTGTTATTCGTGTATATTGTAGCGTGTTTGAAAATTCACTTTGATTTGAAAGTTGATTCATCTTTCGACTGTAACTTAAAGGATAAGAGTTCTGAGAAGAGTGTAACTTTTTATGTACCCTGGAATGTACACGAATAAATCAACACTGCAAAGGAAGCTCCCAGTGATGTGATTCCTGATTCGGTGGAAATTCTCTTTCCGCTTTTGTGATCACAGTACCAATGTTCATGTTGTCGAGTACCAATGGTGCCAGTTGCACTAAAAAGTCTCTTGGCACCAAAAATACAAGGACGGAATGAATGTTTTTTGCGCGTCGAAAGCGTGCAGAGACATTTTTTTTTTTTTTTTTGGGGGGGGGGGGGGGGGGGGCAAGCCCCTTTCGACCCACTTTGACTGTGTCATATTTTTCTGTATACGTTTCAGTTCTGAACCATGTCTGAGCGTGTTAGAGGAGGAAATGGAGAGGAGTGTCTTTTACCGTCGTTTGTGCTTTTTGATCTTCTTCTGAGGAGGTGGTTGTGAAGGCGATATGATAGTTGCGGTAGTAGTTGGCTGGTGTTGTTGGTGTTGAGGACTCGTTATGTGGTGTGGTTGGTTGTGGAAATGTCTGTAGAAATGTCCGAGCCAGTGATTCTTGTATTTTTTCTGCTTTTGTCCTAACATCTATTGCTGCTTGTATGAGTTCTTCCACGGATAGATCCTTTGCAGAGTCTTGTGTGTTTCGGATAGGATTAGCTTCCTGGTCCTGGCTTTCTGGTATCGAAGGGAAAGGCGAGTGGGGATCGGGGAGTGGCGAGAAGACAGCTTCCATTTCCATCTCAGTCTCCACAGAGTTGTACACATCTGGCGTCTCCAGCTGTGGAGCTGGAGGCAATATGGGTGTCTCTGTGGGAGTAGGAGGGGAAATTTTGACTGACTCTGGCTCCCCCTTTTCCTCACTCTTCTCTCTCTTCTTCTCCAAGAAAGCCTCCAAGCGTCGGGAATTCCTCCGCTTGGTGGACGGGCTCTTCTTCCTTATCTTCCTCTCTTCAGGGCCTCCTGACCTCCTCGGGTGAGGACCAGTGTGAGAGGGGATCCTCTCAGCAAAGGTGCTACCTCTCCCCGAGGAGGGTGGTGATTCTTTCTCTTCTTCGACCTTGAATTCAAGGGTCAGATGAACGCTCTTGCCTATCTCCTGGATAGTCCAGGTGATAGGGCAAGAGACGCCCAGGGCTGCTATCGTCTTCTTCAGCCTCGCTGGTAGTTCCAGTGTTTCCATAATTATGATATTAATTAGGATGCTCGCACTCTGAGTTCAGAGGTGCAAATGATGAAGTGTGTAAAGACCAAAAATACAAAAACGAAAGGAATGGTTTTGCGCGCCGAAGGCGCGCAGGGGCGATATGGGGAACAAGCCCCTTTCGACCGTCGGTGACTGTAGATGATTTTGATTGTCTGGGCGTGGCAAAGGAGGAATGTAGAAGGAAGCAGCTTATCCTCTTCTATGTTTTTTGCGGGACTTCTTCTTTGGAGGTGGTTGTGATGGGGAAGGGTTTGTAGAATCTTGTGGTGCTTGTGGTGGAGGTGAGTTTGTCGGGTCTTGCTGGTTTCTTTTGTTAATGAGATCTTTGGCCATTCTGGAGATTTCATCCGAGCGCTTATCACCATCTTTGCACTTTTCCTGGGCTGATTACACTGCGCCCTCAGTTCCCTTGCTTCTGCTATCAGTGCGGCCAGTGTTGGTTGCTTGGCAGAGTCTCCCTTGCCCGGGCTGTCCGGAAGCGAAGGAAGAGGGGAGTGAGGGGTGGGAGGCGGTGAAAAAACAACTTCCAGTTCCTCCTCAGTCTCCACTGGATGTTCCTCATCCAACTGTACCGGCTCGGGAGCCGGCAGTTGATTGGGTGTACCAGTGGGACTAGGAGGGGAACTGGCGGCTGCCTCCAGAGCCTCCACCCCCTCACTCAACTCTTTCTTCCTATTCCGGAAGGCCTCCAAGCGCCGGGCATCCCTGCGCTTGGTCGATGGGCTCTTCTTCTTTTTCTTGTGTCTCTTTTCAGGGCCTCCGTGCCCCTTCGGGTGAGGACCAGTGGATCCGTGCATTCAATCACACATCTGACTTCAGAGCGTATACAACACCTAGATAGCCATGGAACTACCAGATAGACTAGTGAAAGCCATTTCAGCTCTGGGCGTCCCATGCCCTGTATCCTGGACTATCCAGGAAATAGGCTTGAGCGTCCACCTGAAAGTGGAGTTTGAAATTGAAAAGCCAACAACAACAACACCAACCTCTTCGGGGAGAGGTAGTACCTTTGGAGAGAGGATCCCCTCTCCCAAAAATACAGTGTAATGATCCCGAAAGGAATGGTTTTGCGCGCCAAAGGCGCGCAGGGACGATATGGGGAACAAGCCCCTTTCGACCCTCGGTGACTGTAGATGATTTTGATTGTCTGGGCGTGGCAAAGGAGGAATGTAGAAGGCAGCAGCTTTTCCTCTTCTATGTTTTTGCGGGACTTCTTCTTTGGGGGTGGTTGTGATGGAGAAGAGTTTGTAGAATCTTGTGGTGGTTGTGGTGGAGATGAGTTTGTCGGGTCTTGCTGGTTTCTTTTGTTAATGAGATCTTTGGCCATTCTGGAGATTTCATCCGAGCGCTTATCACCATCTTTGCACTTTTCCTGGAGCTTATTACACAGCGCCCTCAGTTCCCTTGCTTCTGTTATCAGTGCGGCCAGTGTTGGTTGGTTGGCAGAGTCTCCCTTGCCCGGGCTGTCCGGAAGCGAAGGAAGAGGGGAGTGAGGGGTGGGAGGCGGTGAAAAAACAACTTCCAGTTCCTCCTCAGTCTCCACTGGATGTTCCTCATCCAACTGTACCGGCTCAGGAGCCGGCAGTTGATTGGATGTACCAGTGGGACTAGGAGGGGAACTGGCGGCTGCCTCCAGAGCCTCCACCCCCTCACTCAACTCTTTCTTCCTATTCCGGAAGGTCTCCAAGCGCCGGGCGTCCCTGCGCTTGGTCGATGGGCTCTTCTTCTTTTTCTTGTGTCTCTTTTCAGGGCCTCCGTGCCCCTTCGGGTGAGGACCAGTGGGAGAGGGGATCCTCTCTCCAAAGGTACTACCTCTCCCCGAAGAGGTTGGTGTTGTTGTTGTTGGCTTCACAATTTCATATTCCACTTTCAGGTGGACGCTCAAGCCTATTTCCTGGATAGTCCAGGAGACAGGGCATGAGACGCCCAGAGCTGAAATGGCTTTCACTAGTCTATCTGGTAGTTCCATCGCTATCTAGGTGTTGTTCACGCTCTGAAGTCAGATGTGTGAATGTCCCCAAAAATACAACGTTTGACACCAATATTTATAACTCAAAATTTTTGGAGGTAAGTTCCAAAGGCTTTATAGTGATTAATTTCAGTGCATTGTTTTAGATTAAAAAAAAATTGCTGTTTGACGACAGAGAGGAGACAGAATTCACGCCTGTCAAGTAATCGTTAGTTAACGGCTTCAACCGTGGCCCTTTGTTATATGTCAACTGAATTAACAGTTTATTCATTTTAATCTGATTGTCCTCAAAACATTTCTTTGTTACTTAATCTTCTAATGTTGATTATCGAAGAAATTGCGGAAAGATAGAAAATCGTATCCCCCACTGTGAAGATATAGAAATTTTCACTTTCACGGTATCAATCAAAATGGCGGCTTTCAAAGCATCACTTCAAGGTGAATACGAGTCAAATTATCACTGGAAATGATCACTTTGTTCTAGGAACGCATAATGAAAAGTAAATCTTGTGTTTTTGGGTGGATATCGATCATTTCCAGCAATAATTCAACACGTGTTCACATTGAATTGATGCACGGAGTCCGCTAGACCAAACATGGCCAGAAAGTTCATAATATAAGTTTTTGGTTTGGTACGTCCTATCAAACGACGTACCAAACCAAAAACTTATATTACGGACTTTCAGGCTATGTTTGGACTAGAAAGCCGCCATCTGAATCAGATCGCAAGACGATGTCTGTTCAAATCACTTCCACGTTTCAATGATTCAATGCGCTGTTTACTTTCATGCATCAATTGGAGGTTGAAACCAGTGGAATTATCAGATTCATATAAAAAGCGTATAATAAAAACAAAATGTAGTGTTTTGGAGTGGATACCGAAAAATTATCTCACCTGTGACCGAAACAAAAGGTTATTTTCGCTCGCGCAAGCGCTCGCCAAAAACAAACACTTGTTTCGGTCACTCATGAGATAATTTTCGGTATCTACTCAAAAAAACTAGATATCCTCTATATTTGCTACTAGTTCAAGTCAATAAACAATGAGTAAATAATAACCATGATATTGTTTTGTAAACGTTTATTTATTTATTTATTTATTTATTTACTTATTTATTTAATTATTTATTTATTTAATTAATTAATTTAATTATTTATTTATTTAATTAATTAATTATTTATTTATTTAATTAATTAATTATTTATTTATTTATTTAATAATTTATTTATTTATTTATTTATTTATTTATTTATTTATTTATTTATTGTAAGGGTCTTTGATAGAGCCAAGTACTAAAAAATGAAAATATCGTAATGTGAGTGCAACGAGACAAAGCATTGTAGATGGCGCCTTGTTACATTCAAAGTACGATACATAGTTAATATATTCTTATTTACAATTAGATTCCACTTGGCACTAAAATCTTTCATTCGGCACAAAAAAAAATGATTTGCCACCGATCAAAAATTCTACTTGACACCAAATATTTCGGTCCAATGTGAACACTGCACAATACTATTCAAGGAAACCCAAATTTTCATTCACGGCAAAGTCACTCGTGAAAAATGTTTAGTGCCTCTTTGCCACTCGTGTGATAATTCTGGTGGTATCCACTCATATACTAGATATATCCATTTTGTTCCTTGTCAGTGATGTCTTGCCGGTAATATTGGGTGCCCTCTCCTGTGCAACATTTAATACTCCGTCCGTCCGTCGTCCGTCCGTCCGTCCGACTTTCAGTCTGTCCGTCCCATGAGCGAAATTATCTGATGAGGCGACACCCGAGGATTTTTGCCCCTCTATTCACCACACAAATCCAGTTTTCGGAAAGAAATGTAACCGCCCTTTGTCGAAATTTCATTTGTCTGCTTGTCTTACATCTCTTTCAAAAACTGTGCCTATCCTGCGACTGTTTGAAGTCAAATTCCGCCAAATGTTTACAGTGACGTTATCCTCTCTAGAGGGGGCACCCAAGGCAGTGGTTGACGGTTATACCAGTATAGCAGAACAAGTCTACTGCATTAAACAAGTCTTGCTCTGAATCCCCATGTTTTCACATGGATCAGTGGTTGTTCAGAGCTGTCACAACTGTAAGTTTTCCAATTTTGAAATATTCAATAGTTTCTTTCCATTCAGATCTCTTTTTTACCTTTGAAACTGAAAACACCAACCCCATCTGAGAGCTTTAATTGGATAAAGAACAAATGCAGAATGTACCAGCGCGAGAAACACTAGAACAATAACTTGTTATGGAATCCTTTTACCCTTTCAACGTGGTATTCTTATTTTTGTGCGAAGAAAAAGTTAACAGTCCGTGAGAAGACAGCGCATTAGACAACTAGCGTATCAGTGATAATTTCATCTTACAATACAACCCTATGCGGCTGTTGGATTAAATTATTGCTGTACAGTACGACCGCCATAAACTGGACACTTTCCACGGGTGGACAATATTTCCGCGGATGCAGTAATATAAGATTCCAAACACTAATTACAGGAATAATCCTAAAAAATTTAATTAATGAAGAACCGGGTAAATGTTCCTAATGATGATTTTATTGCCTGGTAAACGAATGCGTGGGTGGACATCAGTGCCCGCGCGTGGATTTCGACCTGTCCGAGGTGACTGTACTGTATCTCTCCACACATGGCTGGCAATTTTCGTCATTGGGAGTGATGTACAGGAAAGTTAGCTCCCCTTAATTTCTTAAAGGTTATCAGTGAATTTCACACCAAAGGGTATGGTAATTTTATATAAAGATTGAAATTTGGAAATATTAGCAGATTTCTGTTACCGATGTGCGTATCATTCAACTAACTTCAGGCATTTTCCTCTAGACTAGCATAAAAATATGGAAGCTGGCTTTTTTATATTTTCCCCAATCAATTTGAACATTTGACTATTATCTTCTGTTGAAACCCCTTCTAAACATAAGAAAACGGCGCTTTGACCCTCTTTTGATGTTCTGTAACTTTTTCTGCTCATTATATCAACAATGTGCTCATCGTGTTATCTAATATAGATGTTGGCATTTCCATTAACCCTTTACCTAACGAATCTCCCGCATCCGCCCGCGTAATATGCAGATTGGGCAGCTGAAAAAATATTATTTTTCGAAATATTTCAACAAAACCATATCATGTGACCCCTCTTTGGAACGAGCTGGCCGAGCTGGTTCCAATGAAGGGTCACATGATATGGTTTTGTTGAAATTTTTCGAAAAAAAACTTAAAAAACAATATTTAAATTAATAAATTTTGATATCGTCTGCGTTGGATAAAGGATTAATATAAAAGTCTAAACAGTGAGATTTTCTAATATTTTCCCTGGAGAAGAATAAAAACTTGGACGTCACTGTAATACACATTCACTAAACAAAGAGCCAAATTGCACACCTAATGTAGGGAGGTGATACTGATAGATATTCGGGGGCGCGGTGGCGTTGCGGTAACCGGTTCTCGTCAGATCACCGAAGTTAAGCAACGTCTGCCCGGTCAGTCCTTGGATGGTGACCGTCTGAGCGATCGATCGATTCGGACTCCCGCGTTGTGTCCTTGGGCAAGGAACTTAACCCCGATTGTCCACATGGGGGCACGATGACGCCGTGCACAAAGGCGTACTGCACGTCAATGATGCGCATGTCCTCAACCAATCTAACCCTGCCTGTGCTGCAGTGTGGAGTTACGATGTTGGGGAGTTGGCAGCAGCTCGTCGTTGCTCGGTGGTTCTCTCCGGGTACTCCGGCCTCCTTCGTCTGTAAAACTGTCACCGACACGATATGACCTTAGCTGTTAAAGTGGCGTTAAACTGTAATAAATACATCAATCACTCTATCAATAAATAAATAGATATTCGGAACGAGGGCTTATTTGTGAAGTAGTTGCTTGAACCTGCCATAAAAAGCCAAGTTCTCTTTTGGTGCCTTTAATAAACGAAAACAATAGACAGCTCCTAGAGCTAACTATTGTTTTCGTTTATTATTTGTTTACTTATTGATGTTTACGGTCACATACTTATGCACAATGTCTAATCGTGACCGTGACAGTTTTACGGGTGGAGGAAGCTGGAGTACCCGGAGAGAACCACCGAGCATCGATGAGCAACTGTAAGCTCCTCAACATTCTAACTCTGTTCAAGTTCCGCTCAAGCAGGGTTACAGCGGTTGAAGACATGTGCACCATCGATGTGCAGTACGCCTTAGAACACGGCGTCATCGTGCCCCCCCCCCCCCCCCCCCCCCATGTAGGCAACCGAGTTAAAGTGCCTTTCCCAAGGACACACAAAGAACTCGGGACCTCTAGCATAGAAGTCCAATAGTCTACCACTGAGCCACCGCGCTCCCGTTTTCGTTTATTAGAAGTAACAAAAGGAAAGTTGGCGTTATTTTTTGCTGGCGTCATGGGTGTTTTCTCAACAATTACTTGCTTCTTAATTCGCTGCGTGCTGCTGATAGATATTTCTGCCGAGGACACAAAATATCTTGTCACTGAAATAAGTATACTCGGGAACATTTAACCAAACTTCTCTCCTGTGAACTGAATGGACTTATTGAGCAATGATTTCTTTAGTTAAAGTTAAATGATTTTTCATCAAATCTAGCCATGGCTGCTTTACAGTGGCCATGACTAGATTTGGTGAAAATGTTTTTAAAATACTCAGCTGGTTAAGAGTTATTTGGCCCATACACTCGCGTCTAATGATTTCAAGGCCGATAACTTTATGAAAAGTCGATTTTCATGAGGAAATAAGTCAGGGATGAATACAAGTAAGAGTCTGCCATTTGGCTGTATACAGCAGTGTTTGTACAAGAGGATATCATTCGTATCGCCAGTATTGAAAGTGTTATTCTTTAGTGACTGTGCCGCCCTCCCCACCCCTCTCAGTTATCCCTTTACCTAACCTGAAAAGCAGACGACACTTGCAAACAAAATTCTTGAATAACTACTTTTTTTTAGTTTTTGTCTCAAAAATATAGGTTATGACCCCTCATTGGAACGAGCTCGTCGAGCTCGTTCCAATGAGGGGTCATAACCTATGTTTTTGAGACAAAAAATGAAAAAATAAAGAAAATTAATTGCCGATTCAATTTTAATAGCGCTGGCCGGTTTTGACCGTTAATTTGTGTAAAGGGTTAAACTCGGAAGTGTATTTCTTTCCTAATCTATCCTACATTTTCAGGGGAGGGGGGGGGGCGGTGGCTCGGTGGTTACGGCATTGAACTTCAAACCGAAAGATCCATGGTCCTATCCACGCCAGGGGTAACTGCGTTGTGTCCTTGGTCAAGGCACTTCATCCCGATTGCCCACGGTGGGGCACGGTGGGGCACGGTGGCGGTGTGCACTAAGGCGTACTGCACGTCGATGGGCCACTTGTCTTTAACCAATGCTAGCCCCGCCTGCGCGGAGTTAGTACGTTGGTGAGTCTAACAGTTGCTCGGCGTAGCTCGGTGATTCTCTCCGGGTACTCAGGCTTCCTCCACCCACACAAAATGTCCGAGACAAGGTGGTCTTGGCTGTCGAAAGTGTCGTTAAACCCCAATAAATAAATAAATCCTCCATTTTTAAAGTTCCATTTGTGGACCTGGCGTGCATGTTGGTTAAGAAATTAAGTTTTATCATAAAACACGGGTTTTCTTCATCGATCCGTAGAACATTATATTACATTTTTCAAAGTGACAATTCGACTCGGACACCTAATGTGTCTCAATTTGAGCTATTATCCTTTACTCAACATTCAAATCAAAATACAATATTTAATTTTACGGGCCGTAATCCTGTAATGAAGATGCTTTCGGAAGCGTTGAACCATAATTGCCAAAGACGCAAGACGTTTTGAGTCGATGAAAAATTCCGCAGTGATTCGTGCATAATATCTAATGGAACATATTTCCATTGTCTTTTTTCCAACAAGGAGCGTTCGTTTTTTTCTTGGAGGTTAATTAGGAGATGCAGTGACTTGTGTTCGCCATGTGTTCACTATTTAAGTCAAAACACGGAGAGGCGCAGGAAATGGCCGAATAAAAGTCCTCCTTTACGCAGAACTTTCTGCAATGTAACCCCTGTCATTGCAGTATTAAACCCGCCCATTTTTATTATTTTATTTATATATTCAATTATATATCTTTTATTATTTAGTTGTTCATTTTTTATTATTGTTTGTTATTTTTATGAGCTTATTTTGTTTTTTTTATGTTCTATTGTTTTCTTTTCAGAGGATATTTTTAAGGGAAGAAGCTTTGTTTATTTTTTCTGTTTTGTTGTCATCATTGTTAGGCGGTGCCTATGCCATGTGTATTATGTATGTTTCCGAAGAAACCATATGGCCACTGAAAGGGTTTATTAGTGGTTTGGTCGCAGACATATTACGCCATTGTACACTCAAGAAAGCTATGTCTGGCATTTATTCTTCATACATACTGCAGATTGTATAGATGATAATAATAATTAACTCTCTACCTACTACAAGGTACAACAATAGAACAAAACACCTGTTTAATACTTACAAGGGTATGCATGCGATGTTTACATGGATTGAAATGTGACAATCTATAATAAGAGAATAATTCAACCTATGATAAAAGAGAAGGACCTGGAATTATTTAATCCTACACCCCTAGGGCTGTAGGATTAAATTATTACTGATCCACCCTTGAGTTTAAACTGATTTGATAATTTACTACTACTATGGATAATAGTCTGTCAATTCAGTTCATTTGTATTCTTTATGACCAGTTCCCTGGTGTCAAATGTGTAATACAGAATTTGGCATACAAAATTTATAATTAACATTGCATTGCCACGCGTCAGGTCACAAACTAAATTCTTAAACGTATCAAACGATCTCCTTACCCCCGCCCACGTACCCACACCTCGTGTACTACAGAAGATCAGTATTCATTAATTTATTTTCAGGCACACACACACATACACCCCATCTCACGCGCATCATAACCACCATATAAAGAACACACCTAACACACATGCTCACACACACATTAAATGTATGGCTTTAATTTATGTATGCACTTTAGCATTAAATAATTCACCTGATTTTTATAACTATTGGGGTTCGTGTAATAGTGGGGAGCCACGTATCGTTGACGAGCCCCATGCCGCCCTGGGCACTGTAAGCCTATAACATCCTGGATATTAGAATTTCCTTCCAAAATTCTACCATATGACTCCTCTCCACACTGGGATCATGTGGTGGTGTCCGGAATGAAAATAAAACGCGAATAAAATTGTTTGTATTTACTTACAGTTAGGAAAAGGTTACCAAATATCATTAATAAATGGCCAATAACTCCAAAATTCAAATTTGCCCTTTTCACACTCTAAAGTTGGGTTAGGATATGTGGCTCGTCGGGGAGGGGAAGATTCTCTACTTAGTGCTAATTGTAATTGTATGTTTTTCTGTTGAATGTTTTTCTATTGGTTTGCTGTTTGTAATGTACAATTATGGGAATAGTGTTGTTTTTTTCAGTATTTTATTGTAGTTTTGTTTATTTTATTTGGGTTAGCATTTTTATAATTATCTTTTATTCTTATTTTTAGATTATAATCGACGACTGTTCCGTGTGCAAGTGAAATATTATATTACCTAACGACACTCAGACAGAAGAGAAATAGACAAAACTACATGTATGTTTCAATGAGTCGTTTTGCATTCAATGAGTCAGATGTGCGTAGGAAGAAAACGTAGAGACCGAAGGTCGAGACGTTTTCTTTCTACGCACATCTGACGAATTGAATACAAAACGACTCATTGAAACATACATGTGGTTTTGTATTTATTACATGACCCAAGCACCTACTGACCTAATTTTCTTTTCTATCAACGGTGGTAAACACTATGCACTTTATGCAGTCGCATTGCTACATGGCGTGAACAGGTTGGAACAGGTTGGTGTGCAATACGGAATTCCGTATTGCACAGCCGTATTGCACGCCGTATTGCATAAGAGAGACTGCATGGGCATGTAATAAATCATAGAAATACTTGTCATGTCAAGATGGATTTCTACAAAGGATTTATAGCAATAGTAAGGGGATTTTTCTGTCCACACGGATTTGAGCTAGAAAAGATTCTATGTTTATCCTTACTTTTCACCTTAAAGTAGGCAATAAAAGTTACATGATGTTCACAACATAAAAAGTGCATGCGCCAGTATAAATACTGAATAAAATGAATGGTTTGGAATTGTGTTCATGTGCATGCACTCTCAGTTCGAAAGTGTCGTATCTTTATCGGGGGAGATTATCACATCTATTACTTCAAAATGAATGTCACTGAACAAATGACATTCTAGTGGCGTTAGAATAACGGACGCCGCCAGAAATATTGTTTTTTCCATTTTTATTCTTCATTTTATTGGCATTTTGTGTGATAATCATCTGTTTTTCAGGCGGTTCACTTTTTTAAAAAAGGCCTTCCAATTCAAAGTCAGATTTTGCCTAGTAAATTAATCAACCGGTTCCCCTGTATAATCACTTTCCACAAGCTTATTAACCCATGGTGGGCATATTAACCCCTTGTACCCTAGTGTTATCTACCACATCAGTTCAATGGCAGCAACGGGAAGAGTCCATATTCTTTAATTGGGGGTAGACCAATTAATATTTTCAACGTGCAGCCCCAAGGCCCTGTGTTATCAACTTCCCACAAGTTTATTCCCTGATCGTGGGTATATTGACTAGAGCAGGGAGCGTCGTGATTTATTGGTTAGTCCATTGGACTTGAGAGCGAAAGATCCACTATTCGATTCTGACCAGTGTCATCTCATTTGTGACCTTGGGCAAGAAACTTTAAACCGATTACCTATGGAGGAATACGGTGGTGTTGTGTATTAAGGAGTAGAGGACGATGATGGTACACTTGCCTTCATACGTTGCTAACCCTGCTCGTGTCGGGTTAGAATGATGAATAGCCACACAGGTACTCGTTGGTGCTCGATGGTTCTCTCCGGGGTTCTCCGGCTTCCCCCATCCGTAAAACAGTCTGAGGCGATGTGGTCTCTGCCTGTTGAAATTGTTGTTAAATCCTAATAAATGAACATACAAACCAATACTTCTTGTTAGCTACTTAGACAAAGAGCGCACCCGCTCACGTCCACCCCAACCACAATACGCTTTTACACGCACACTTTTTCTAGAGACGTGCTTTATGATTACTGACGTATTTGATAATAGAGTACGGCCGCCGTGGACTGGTCAGGGTGCCCGGTATTTCCAAGGGATGCAATAATATTAGATTCCAAACATTAATTATAGGAGTAATCATGAAAAATTTAATTAATGAAGCACCGGGTACAACCCGGTGCTTCATTAATCAAAATTTTACTGATGATTTTTATTACCTGGTAAACGTATGCGTGTACTGGATGAGGGCATGTAAATTTGTCAATATACAGGTAATCTGGTATTCCGTGTTTGTTTGTTGGGGGTTACTGAAACTTTCAACGACCAGAATCACATCATTTCAAACGTCTTGTATTGTATTATCAACACATTTGAACAAATTTAGATGCATTTTGCCGAAGGATTTCATTTTCAAACGGTTCAGCCTTTTTTTTGTACTTCAATAATTTTCCAAAACTAAGGCTAGCCTTGGGGTTGCAGAATAGATGAATTAGACCGTATCATAATAAGGCAGTGACATGCACAAGAAATACACAGAACGACACGCTCGTGTGAATGGGTTAGTTGATATGGCACAAGTCAGAACGCGGAGAGATAAGACGAGAGGCCTTCACGTCTATAAAACAATTATTAGAAGCAATTCATTTGACAGCTATCAACAAAAAGAACACATTTTATCGCCAACCAAATTTGCGAACTCATACTCTTCTTCTTCTGGATATTCATTATCCCCTTCATATATCGACTTTATTTCTTCTTCGTTATTTTCGTACACATCAAACTCGTCATATCCTTCAATTTTAGACATTTTATTTAGCTATTTCGCAATCGGTTCAGTTTCGGGTGATCAATCGTCTGCTCAACGATTTCCGTTCGGCACATGTGTGCGGAACGGATTTTAATTTTCCGTATGGTTTTGTGTTGCTGAAGATGGGGATTTCACAGAACAGGCGTGTGATAAAAGTAATAGGCGTGCAATAACCTATAGTCCCATGTCGACTGCATTCTTCCTCCATTTCCATATTTCGTCGCCTGAGTGCTAGAATGCCCTATGTCCCATAGGACATTCTAGGACTCAGGCGACGATTTACAAACCGTACAAAGCACGGAGTTCCGTTGACAGACGATTATTTCACCAGGCGCCATGGACCCATCAAAAGAACTAAACTCAGCCCATTTTTGTAATCGGCCAATCGAAACGTCGCATTCTGACCCAGATAAATCGAATGTCAATTGGAAAATATTTATGTTCAAATCCATCGCAACTGACGAAATTAAACTTATTTGAAAAATGGGCAGTGCTTTTTTGCACTCAAATTCTAACTTTGAAGCGAATATCTCTCAGATAGCGATGGCGACAGCTAATTTCTTAAAAATACAAATGCATAACCTATTTGGACACAAGTTTCATTTATATTTTTCTGTTATCGATCTGCCACACGCGTTTGCCAACCACACCTGGGTTTTGTTTCTGTTTTTATTTCAGGCGGATGTCAGAACTGTCGATTCGATGTATTCGATGTCATAGAGGTGTGTAATAAACACAGAACGTCACGATGTGTGAAGGCGTTCGTCAATACGGCACTCATGCCTTCGCGGAAGAATAAAACTCGAGGCTGCTCCTCTCGTTCTGTCTATCCGCGCTGACACACGTGCCGTATTGACGAACGCCTTAACATATCGTGACAGTCTGTGAATTTGTTACCACCACGTGGCTTTCCGAGATGGTGCATTGAAGTCGAGACCTCGTCTCTGGTCGTCCGTTAGGACTTGTCGATAGATGACCCAGAGACGAGGTCGAAACTTCAGTACACCATCTCTGAAACCCACAGGGTGGCAATAATCAATTTATCTTTCAATATTTCTCCCTTTCTTGGCCTGTTCGCAGGATGAAGGAATTGGGCACAGTTTTAACGGCCTCTATTTTGACAATCTTTCAGTGTCTATGAGTTGATTTTTTTATGAATAAAGATCATAACGTGAAAAGATTTTTTTTCCTTCGGTCGCCAAAAAAGTGATCAAACTCCCGGATCTTTAAAGTGACTTGGGAAATGGCGGGGTAGGCAAGGCGGGTACACCACCTGCACAAAATAACTTATTTCCAAATGAAACAAAATACTGCATTTTGATTGGCTGAGAGGTACGGTGTAACTTGCAATCCACAGTGGCTTTTTTTTACACCGTGTTTAACCACAGTGTAAAAACAAGAATATACAAGAGCAAGCTATATGGCTAAAAAGTACCTATTTTTAATTATTAATTCATACCTTCTGCTCGGTTATGTTAGAACAAAAATAAAAAAATAAAAATACAGGAAATTTAATATTTCTGTGCAATAAAATATTACAGATATGGATGTCATTGGAACTGGCTCAGTTTGTTTGGTTTTATTTAAGAAATTTGCAAAGTACAAATTTTCTGACAGTTTTTGCCCACAATGTAGGTTAAAGATTTAACTACACCAAAATTATTGGAAATAAATCAGTTATCCTTGTGTTTTCCAGGGTGTATGGGAATTTACACCGGTTTGAGAACTCATACACCCTTCGGCAAAGGCCGAAGGGTGTATGAGTTCCCAAACCGGTGTAAATTCCCATACACCCTGGAAAACACAAGGCTAACTAATATTACTCAAAACCTCATCAATCATTGTAAACCTATCACCACCAATCCCGGTTTTCACCACTGGAAAATTTAAAGGTATGAAAAGGGAGTGGTTTCGGCATTAGGCTTCAAGCCAAAACATTCACGTTCGCCCCCCACCCCCCCCCCCCCCAGGAGTAATTGCGTTGTGCCCTAGGACCAGGTGCTTAATCCCGATTGCCCTCGTAGGGGTGCGGTGGCGCCGTCACTCTGGCTGTCGAAAATGTCGTTAAACCCCAATAAAAAGATGTGAAAAGTTACATGAGATCACTTTATTTCGTTTTTAACCCCTGACCTGTCTATGCAGGTTGTGTTGTGATTTCTGTATACGTGACGGACATGACAACCGTTACGTATTTTATCGGTTGATAACGAATGTCGAATAAGGAACTGGGAATAAGTAACTGTTGCCCCCGTCACCGTATACATGTAGTTATTCTATCTCACCTCATCCACCTGACAGGCGTGGCGCCAGGGATTTCTCGACAGGGGGGCTGACCTCTCCGACAGGGGGGGGGGGGGGGCTATAACATTTGACCTCCCAAACGAAGGAAAATGAGTGAAAATTGGTAAATTGGAGAACCAAAATAGAAGCAAATTGAGTATGTTTGTTGATTATTTAACCCTTTACCTAACCTGAAAAGCAGACGACACTTGCAAAAATAATTCTTGAATAACTAATTTTTTTCATTTTTTGTCTCAAAAACATAGGTTATGACCCCTCGTTGGAACGAGCTCGACGAGCTCGTTCCAACGAGGGGTCATAACCTATGTTTTTGAGACAAAAAATGAAAAAAATAATGAAAATTAATTGGCGGTTTTTGAGAATAGCGCTGACCGGTTTTGGCCGTCATCTTAGACAAAGGGTTAAAGTAAACATATTATAATAAGGTCGGGAAATATTTCATCTATAAAACCAGTTTGACGAACGACATTAAGGAATTTCGTGAGAATCACTATTCTCTATCAAAGTTCCAGTGCTGCACGGGTTCGAGACTGACAAAGACGAGATATCCACATTCGATTGTCGGAAATTTCTCGTGAAGTCGGGTTTACGAGACTCTCCGACGGACTGACTAAAAATCTCCGACGGGGTGGGGGGGGCTGGACCTCTCCAACGGGGGGTGGGGGGCTTGGCGCCACCACTGCCACTCGAATAAAATTTAGGCAGAGTTTTTGTCACCCCACTCTGCCCAGTCGAGATCAATTTTGAACAGTACGGCCGCCGTAGACTTGTCACTTTCCACGGGTGGGCAATATTTCCACGAACGCAACAATATTAGATTCTAAACACTAATTACAGGAATAATCATCAGAAATTTAATTAATGAAGCACCGGGTACAACCCAGTGCTTCATTTATTAAAATCTTCTTATGATGATTGTTTATTACCTGGTAAACGCATGCGTGGACAATCCACGGTGACTGTTCTGTGCATTGGCCTGTGCAGTTGCAATTTATGTTTTGTAATGCTTTATTGTCAGATGGATAAATAATTTTGTTGATTGACTTCGTTGATTAACAATTGGCTTCAAGACAAGCCTGTGTAAACCTAAATCTTAAACGCAATAGAGGATGGAGAATGCCATACCCACAATACATCCTCCACTGCTCATTGACACAACCCGATCCGATCAATTTCTTTAATAATTAAACCTCCAGATGATACAGGTTCGTGTGAGTAAGCAACCATACACCACCAGACTACAAAGAATATTATTACTCAACGCATATGGTCATTGTGGGTCCACACGTTAATTAAAGGGAGGATCAATTTCTTGTGAATGTTTGGAATTTCTAAGATTGTTTCGTTGTGATTGATGAATTGGTTTTGACCTTCGTATTTAAAACTCAACCCGTCATTTTTAAACTTGATCACTAAAATAGGGGGTTCTGTGACAAGCTGCATGAATTAGAAACGATTTTAATTCTAATTTCTTGTTCTCTTTAATAAGTGTGACCACAATGAATTGTTTTTTCTTGCTCCTCTCATCTCGACGCTGTATTGAAAGCATATTGACACAATCTCAGACAATTAGGAAACAAATGCTGTCAATTCTTTACCAAGCCCAATATGCAGATGACTACACAAATATGTTTTCCTGCGGTAAGTGAAAAGTGGACAGCGAATAAAACATTCACGGAATTGTGTTTTCACCCAAAAATAACTCCTTGAGCATATAAAAAGGGTTAAAGAGCGCAGTGGAGTAGTAGTTCCGGTGTAACAGGAATGGAAGTCCGTAGGAAAATTAGTCCCTCTAGACTATTATTCCGCGGAATTATAGTCCTAGGTCTAACATTTCTAGGAATAGTAGTCCGGCGGACTACTATTCCTAGGAATGTTAGACCTAGGACTATAATTCCGCGGAATAATAGTCCAGAGGGACTAACGTTCCTACGGACTTCCATTCCTGTCACACCGGTGTGACAGGGATGATAGTCCGTAGGAAAATTAGTCCCTCTGGACTATTATTCCGCGGAATTATAGTCCTAGGTCTAACATTTCTAGGAATAGTAGTCCGGCGGACTACTATTCCTAGGAATGTTAGACCTAGGACTATAATTCCGCGGAATAATAGTCCAGAGGGACTAATGTTCCTACGGACTTCCATTCCTTTTACACCGGCATGAAACTTCAAATCGAAAGATCCACGGTTCGATCTCCGCCAGGGGTAACCTCGTTATGACTGTGGGCAAGTCACTTAACCCCGATTGCCCACGTGGGGCACTGTGCTGCTGTGTACTAAAGCGTACTGCTCGTCGATAGTACATCTGTCGTCAACCAATGCTAACCCTGCTTATGTAGAGTTAGTACGTTGGGGAGTCTGACAGTTACTCGCCGCTGCTCGGTGGTTCTCTCCGCGTACTGCAGCTTCCTCCACCCCTAAAACTGTCCGACTCGAGGTGACCCTGCCTGTCGAAAGTGTCGCTATACCCCAATAAATAAATAAATAAAACAAAATAGATAAATAAAAATTGTAAGAAGGATTAGAGATGTGAGTGAAGTTTCAGCCAATGGTTCAATCCCGGAGGTCGGTTGACTAAAACTTTGCTTTTGCTTCTCGCAGTTTTGGAGGATTTGAATCATTAGTAGGGTGGACATTTTTCGTGAAAAATATTTTTTTTTCTTTCAAATTATTGCTCAGGATTATTCAACTCACGATTATAACGATCTCCAACAATTACTACTGGTCCTCTTATTCTGTAGCAACATTTATAACACATCCATTCAACTTTAACCCTTGTATTTAAGGGAATAACCGATATGACATAAATGAGTCTGTATTCAATGGGTGATGTACAAGCCGTAACTTTTTTCCTAGCACCGTTCATACTAATTCCTTTCCCATCGAGTCTTCAGTTACGCTTCGAAAAATTTCCAAATTTCGTTGTACAATTATCGACAGTCTGTCGCATATTGTGAAAATGAAAACGTCCAAAGCAAAATAAAGTCGGTTCACAAAAAATTAGTTAACCAAAAATGAGATAATATTTTTTTAAAAAAACCCAACCATTTCCAACCAGAACATTAACCCAGTCCCCAGGCCGTCTCGTTTTGTGGATCCGTTATATCTGAATTGGTCAACTTTATTTCGGTAAATATTCGTACATCTTGACATGCATCGAGCTTCTTTTAAAAATGTTTCTCCCAGCTGTTTTGCAAATCTGCACAAATTTGTACTTATATTTTTACTAACCGTAATAGCCACTAAATGGTTAGGCGTGAATGGGCACCAGCTGAAGCGAAACAGCGATGCGAATTTCAACACAAACACTGGTTCCAAAAAGGTTGTTTTGATTTTTTATCGATCCATTTGATCAGTACAGATTCAGTCAAAACAAACAGACTCTTCACCTTTGGGTTTAAACATCGGAATTAAAATTTGTTTATTTAAATGAATTTTAATGCATGGGTTGTATAATAAACACAGAACGCGATGTGTGTTTGAATCGGTGGGTGTTTTACATAACGACTTGGAATGGCGTAGTCATATTTCGCTCTCGCGCTCTCGCGAAATATGACTACGCCATTCTAACTCGTTATGTAAAACACCCACCGATTCAAACGTTCTGTCTATGTCCTCTCAAAAAACATTCCGAAATGTACGTTTTCTAGGGCTGCACGATATTCAAAACTGAATACCGGTATCGGTATTCCAAAAAATACCGCGGTATACCGGTATATCGAAACACTGTTCAGATATATGAACACAAGTACCGTAATCGAGACTCGATGCATCACAGTCGGAACGAATTAGCATGCCTCGATGATACGGTTTGAAACACCTTTACCCAACGCAGGCGATATCAAAATTTATTATTTTCAAAATTAATTTATCAGATTTCGCCCAAAGATTTAAACAAAACTATATCATGTGACCCCTCATTGGAACGAGCTCAACGAGCTCGTTCCAATGAGGGGTCACATGATATAGTTTTGTTGAAATTTTTAAAAATTATTTTTCAACTGCTGAATTTGTATATTGCGAGGGCACAAGCAGACGATTCCTTGGATAAAGGGATAATATTATTCATTCGGGGCTACAGTTAAAAAACTCAAGACATTTTGAAAATTAATTTGAGGGTAAATAAATAATGACGATAAACCGATATTTTTGTAATTACACCGGTATTCAATCGATGTTGGTTTGAATACTGGTATATATCGGTTTATCGATATACCGTGCAGCCCTAAGTCATTTTCCATTTGCCACATTATGATGGAACACGGTGGCTCAGTGGTTACGGCACAGAACTTCAAAGCTCCACGGTTTGATCTCCACCAGTGGCAACTGCGTTATGCTCTGGGAAAGGCACTCAATCACAATCGCACAAGCGTAGGAACGGTGGCGCTGTTTACTTGGGCGTACTGCATGTCGATGGCGCACTTATCTTCAACCGATGATAATCCTGCTTGTGTGGAGTTAGTACGCTGGGGAGTGTGGCAGTTGCCCGGCGTTGCTCGGTGGTTCTCTTCGGGTACTCCGGCTGCCTCCACCCGTAAAACTCCCCGACACAAGGTGATCCTGGCTGACGAAAGTGTCGTTGAACCCCAATAAAAAAAATTGACACACCATCTGAAAGTCCAAGTGGATTGTTGCTAAAATTGATACATAGAAAGCAGTGTGTCACTGGAACATCATACTGAAATTCCTCTCTTCATTTCATGACAGTCTTTCATTTCGAGTTTTGTCGCCATTTTACATCAAACAACATTTGGTTCATATCCATTTAGACGCGACAGTCTGTTTTTCATAACATTATTTATTTATTCATTTATTTATTTATTTATTTATTGGTGTTTTAAGGTCACACTTATGCACAATGGCTAATCGTGACCGTGGCAGTTTTACGGGAGGAGGAAGCCGGAGTATCCGGAGAAAACCACCGAGCATGTGCACCATCGACGTGCAGTACGCCTTAGTATACGGCGTCATCGTGCCCCGTGCAGGCAACCTGGATAAAGTGCTTTGCCCAAAGACACCACGGGGCTAGTCCCGGACGGGGATCGAACTCGGGACCTCTAGCACAGAAGTCCAACAGTCTACCACTGAGCCACCGCGATCCCTTTTCATAACATTAACACTCAAATTCCGCTACAGCCACAAACTGCCACTTTTATGCTTTGACAAAGTCGTCCTCAGGTGTATTCTCCTGATAGGTTACTTTTATCTTGGCAACGCTTTTACATCATTGTTGGCTACCTGTACAAGCAGCCAACAATGATGTAGAAACGGTGTTAAGTCATTTTCAGGTGGGTAATTGTATCTGTGGTAGTTATTACCGTAAAATCAATCTGAGGAGTTAAGGATTAAATTCTTTGACATCATAAGCATTCTCTCTTCTGTACCGAGTATCGGAGCTGTTGAATATTCCTGAATTGATTTCATAATTTTCAAAAACTTTACTTTCCGTACAAGCTATTTCGATATTATTCATTAATTTACATTATGCTCACCACACACGTTCGGGGTATATCCAGTATGGAAAGTACTAAATATCTTTATGCTATATGGAGGTACTGAGTTTTGTTGGGTGTAGTCTTTAAAAAGATATCTCTCTCGCTATGTTTTGTACCCAAAATTGAAAACAAGTGATAACATTTGAATGACAGTCGTGAATAGTGGTGTTCGGTTATGGCGTTGCATTAGGTAAAAGGTTAAAAGTAGTGAGTTGACTGTCTGTAGACACACGTGTTGATTCTACATACCTCAAACGTCTGTTGGCTGTTCAATTTTAATTTTTGTGTTCCTTGTTGTCCACCGCAACCACGAAAGGCAGAAAACGAGGCTCCTCGGGGAATCCGAGCCACATAAACAGTTGTCCGGTTGTTTGTGGTAATCAGGCACACTCTTCTAAAATGGAACGCATATTTTAGGGACTTTTGCATGACGAAAACTAGATACAGATGTTCACAAAATGTTTGACAGAAATTAACTGCCCAATGCGTTGCCGCCTGCGAACGTGGCGGGCGGCAACGCATTGCAACGCTAATTTCAGTACGAAACTTTAATGTCCAACCCCAACCACAAGAACAAAAATATTCATGCCCCTGCAAAACACCACACAAAATGCGTTTTATTCTCCACAGTGTTGAGTTGCATGTTGATATAGCCGGATGCACATCGACTAACTAACTGGATTCCCTGTTGACAATAAACTATTGAATTGCACAGACAGCGTTCTAATCGTCTTTCAATGGTTCTCTACCAATGTACTTGTGTACCCTGACTTTTAACGTCATAAAAATCGACTTTCGATAAAGTTATCTCCCTTGACATTACTGGACGCGCGAGGAAGGTCCAATTAAGAAGCACATAATTGCTGAGAAAACATCATTATACCATACTCACCTATGTTACAACCTGTGAAAAGTCCGTATGTTAAATTTTAGCTTTTAACCCCACGATCGGTGGAAAGCTTCTTCGATGGTTGAAACGTTTTCAATGGGATTTTCATTACAAAAAACTACATACTACTTGTCCAACGTCAAACATACGACGTTTTTGCAGTACTATCTACTACGTGCAATGACTTATCAAGTTTAAAATACCTATAATAAAAAAAATTTAAGAATTGGTAATGATAATTTGACTGAAAAAGCAAGGTAAATTCAACCAAAATTTGACGATGTGTCTAGCTGTCAATCAAGCATTCACGTGCTGCCGGAAGTACAGCCCACCGACGCAAATGTAAACAAAACAAACCAGTGTGTTCGTTCGTCTGCTAATCGAAAATATCGTTTTTTCTCCATTTAAAGTGACAAAGTCGAATATTTATTAAGAGCGTGGTATAAATAAAACAAATAGGTACTAGGGCCGGTCATAAGATTTAAACCACGAGTAGAATAAGGGTTTTAATCACTCGGCAGAGCCTCGTGGTTATAACCATTTTCCTACTCGTGGTTTAAATCTGATTACCGCTCTAGTACCGATTTATTCTCTTTATGTCCTAGGATATCAGTAGAAAATAAAGTCAAATTTTGTTTTGTTACTTTTAATAAACGAAAACAACAGACAGCTCCAAGAGCTGTCTGTTGTTTTAGTTTATTAAAAGTAACAAAAGGAAACTTGGATTTGCAGGGCAAGTTAATTAGAAGCAACTAATGCACAGATAATCCATCATTAAGAATATCTATCAATATCACACATCATCACTAAGTCCACTTTGGTTCTTTATTTGACGAGTGTGATTTGCAGTAATTTGCAAGATTTTTATTCTTCCCGGGAAACAAATTAACAAATGCCACCCCTACACTTTTATATCGTAATGGAATGGACAGTGTCACGATACGTACAGCGTTGATACAACGAACAGAAAACAGGTTACAGAACATTAAAAGATGCTGAAACGCCGTTTTTTATTATTAAAAGGGGTTCCAACAGAGAATCATAGTCAAACATTCAAACTGAGGGGGAAATAAAATTGTGAAAATCCCGTTTCTGTACTTTTATACAACTCAACAGTAAAATGTCTGAGTTTGTGAAATGATGAGCACATTAATGATACAAATTCGCTAACATTTCAAAATTTCAATCTTTATATGAAATTGACATACTCTTTATTTTAAATTTACTGACAGTTTTAGGAATTTGAGGGATTTATCTTTCCCGTAAATCTCTTCCAGTGACGAAAACTGTCAGCCATGGTTACGACAAATGAATTCCTGCACTGACGAAAATGTATTTTTTTACCAAACCACGAAAATTGCTACCATCGAGATTAAAGCATTTTGTAGTATTCTGTTGACAATACAAAACTATATATTTCCTTTTCGTTACAAAGTAGATTGCTTGCAGGTTTTTAGAAGAAACTTCTGTTTTTAACATCCCTCCATGATTTCACCACCGATTTGCCTTTTGTCTGTGAGGAGGACCACTGAGATGTTTTGTTTCGGTCGGTAAATGAAAACTGATTGACCGTCACGTATTATTTCTTAGTCTCAAATCATAAAATACAAGAGCCGGAGAATATAATATATAATTGGAACCTTACTCGTTCAATACAGGGACTTCGGGCCATAAACTAAATTGAAGTGTGGTTTTAATTAACTGCAAGTGAAATATATTGAATCCAACATTATACCTAACACGAAAAGCAGACGACACTTACAAACAAAATTCTTAAAAAACTTTTTTTTTTTTCATTGTTTGCGTCAAAAACATAGCTTATGGACCCCCATTGGAACGAGCTCAGCGAGCTCGTTCCATTGAGGCGTCATAACCTATGTTTTATGACACAAAAATGAAAAGTAATGAAAATGGAATGGTGATTTTTGTGAATAGCGCTTGTGGATTTTTGCCGTTACGTTGGGTAAAGGATTACACTGGTTAACTCTTTATACCACGATTGCGATATTCAACCTTACCCTATACAATACAGACATTGAGAAATGTGCTAGATATAACACGCGTGGATTGGGGCACGGTGGCGCCGTGTACAAAGTCATACTGCACGTCGATGGGGCACTTGTCTACAACCAATGCTGACCCTGCTTGTGTGGAGTTAGTATTTGGGGAGTCTGGCAGTTGCTTGCCGTTGCTAGGTGGTTCTCTGGGGGTACTCCGGCTTCCTCCACCAGTAAAACTGTCCGACACGAGGTGACCCTGGCTGTCGAGAGTGTCGTTAAACCCCAATAAATAAATAAATAAATAAATAAATAAATAAATAAATAAATAAATACTATGTCTCGTATGTTTCAGGTCTAGGTTGACGGCCCCCGGTACTGGACCCCGGAAGTGACGTCATGTCACGTGATCCAGTGGCGCCATGTTGTGTTGACATGGTAACCCGCCATCTTGTGACGTCATCCCCTTAGTGATACGTGGTGTTAGTGCGCAGCGCGTGTTGTTAGGGTGATACGTGTTTCCGTTGTCCATTTTGTATACTGGAGGCCGCCATCTTGGTTTCTATGGTAGCACGTGGTTGTGACGTCACTTCCGGGGTCCCCCACCGGGGTCCGGCAACCAAGACCTGAAACATTTTTCTCCCTCCAAGATGCAATTATTCTCATTGCACTTTAGCTCATTCGATGAAATCATCATTCTCGTTTCCCTGCACCCCACTTGCAGCATTCCTTTCTTACAACCGACTGGACCTCGGCACCCTTTTCCAAAATGAGTCGAAAGTCGTCAGAGCATTTAATCCAAGAAGCATTTACTTATTTACTTTCAATTCTTTTCATCTGAATCGATGAAACTAGGGCCGGGGAGAGGAAACTTGGGGGTAGGGTTAATTCTGCAAATGCCCAAGGTATCTGCTGCGAGTTCCGATGGCACTATCGATGATGGGGTGGGGTGTTATGCCCCCCCCCCCCCCCTCCAAAGAAAATTTTGAAATCAGTTATTAGATGGAGACTTATGGCGGCTTTTGGGATAAACAAAAAATCACGTTATTTTTTTTACGTTTTTGGCAGCATGTTTAAAATTTCCAAGTTCATAAGTGAGTATCCAGTGACCAAGAGTTATAGCTTTTGACTGCACACTTCTTGAAGTGATAACTTTACTAAGTCAAGTTGATTTAATAAAGTGATTACTTCAAGAATCATGCAGTCCAAAACTGCAACCGTTTGTCAAAATCAGAGATCCATTCACGACACTGCCCCATTCTTAACTGTTGGCACTAGACTCAGAACCTTGGGTATCGGGGAGAGGGGTGGGCTTGTCCAAACATCGCATGGAAGCCCTATTTTAATTTTCTTTGGTTTCGTACGTCTTTTGGCAGGACGTACCAAACCGAAAAATTAACATACAGCCTTCCAGGCAATGTTTGGACTAGGGGAAAGTAGGCCTAACCCAGGAATCTTGAACTCCTGGGCCAAACCGGGCACCCAAAAGTTCCGGGTCACGGGGTTACTACCCATCATAATTCCTTTGTAGAATATAGAATCTCTTTTTTCCCAGCTGAGTCGAAGTTTCGCAACAGTAAGCAATCTCTACAAGACTGCTTGCAGTATGTTAGTGATATGAAATGGGAGTGTAGGGCTAGAAGCGTAATGATAGGTACTGAGAGCCATATTAGTACCGCAAGTCAGTAGTGTTTGTGGGAAACTTTGACCGGCGGAACTAGTCGCGAGAGGTATTTCGTACCGGGGATCTCACTTCACAAACTACTGAGACTAAAAGGCTTTACATTGTGTAACAAATTTATTAACTAGACTGCAGCGTACTTGTAATACAAAGTGTTGACGGGAGCGGTTACCAAAACCTCCGTCCAACGTTCGTGCAATCGGTTATCCGAATTACCAATTTACTGAGTTAACATATATTTACTTGTACAATTTCCATGTAACATTATTGAAATAAAACAATCAACATTGGTAGCTGTGAAAATAACATGTAGACTCTTGTATTAATCAAGTGGGCATTGTGATGGATTGTATGAGTGAAAAACATCTTAATGTGTTAATCCATCTGTTCATTAATTTATAAATCCGTTATTTTCAAAATATCCAAATTAACCCAGTGTATATAGAATCCAGATTTTAGTCTGGTGATAAAAGTCTAGCACAGGGCAGATAGTTGTGGGCAATAGTACTGATAGGGATCAGTAGTAGTGGCAGGAAAGAGTGGAAGGTAATCATAGGACATACCAGAAGTCAGGTAGTGTATAGGAGTCACATATGAGCTGTATATGACATATAATCTATATAGGAGCTAGGAGCTGTATAGGAGTCTTGTCGTAGATACCCTCAAATACCCAGATGAGTCGGAGAGTTGCACGAGAAGTCAGTCTTTCGAATAACATTTTGCTCGACGAGTCTCGAGTCGTCCGAGTAATGCTTATTACAGTCATTACTCGATAGCTCATTTGCCCGATAATATTCCAGTCGTCAGAGCAATTATCTGTTCCAGTCACTGCTCGGATAATACTTGGCCTTATTCTCAAGAACCTTAGTATCAAACCCCTGTGACTAGAGGTCGAAACCGGAGATATGTAGGATTAGATCAAACACTAGAGTGAGAGTACACTGCAAAAAATATAGGTTCTCTTTAGAACCAAAACTGGATTTAATCTTGTCCCTGAGATGGAACCAGTTCTGTTTAAACAGCATTTATTTCAAATCAAATAAATTTACCAAGATTAGCATTTAATTTTAACAGAATATTACATGAACTGAAGTAGATTCAGCAATAAACTTGGAGCTTATTCAACGCAGTCGCCAAACATTTTGAAACAAAGGAGATATGAACAGTTGGCATATCGAACCAGTTTTGGTTCTGTATAGAACCAAAACTGGTTCGATATGCCAACTGTTCATATCTCCTTTGCTCAATAATGATTTGAGACAACCTCGTATGAACTTTAAACTTACGACTGAAACCCCCTCAAATTGTTTAATTCTGTTAATATTTAATGTTAATCTTTATAAATTTATTTGATTTGAAATAAATACTGTTTAAACAGAACTGGTTCCGTCTCAGGGACAAGATTTGAACCCTTTTTGGTTCTAAAGAGAACCTATATTTTTTGCAGTGTAGGCTGAATGGAGATTGGGATAGGATCCGAAAACGAGAATTCTCGTGGAATCCTAGCCAAATAAACAGCTATCGGATTGTTTATGGTGATTAATGGAATACACCAGGCCAGAAAATAAGCAGTCTGACATTTGCAGAATGAGGTCCCCAGTGGGTGAATTTGATGATGCTATCCCATACAGTGGGCCAATTTATCCTCTGGGTACCTCCTTCTGTTTAGTTTTGAGACTCTGATTCATTTTGAGGTTCAAAGAGGGTAAATTTAGTGATGCTACACTGCTGTGCAGGGTAGCATCACTAAATTCACCCTCTGGGGACCTCATTTTTAGGATGTCAGTCTGCTTATTTTCTACAATGAAACACACGTTATAAAGATATGGCACGCCGTGCTACTCTTATAATGAGGATCCTGTGTGAATCCGAACAAAATAAAGTCGTTTTTAGTGATTTTCGGTAGTTGTCGGGATGTTTGTGACAATTATATTTACTACTTTTCAATCGAACATACCCTTCCGAACACACCCTCTTCCCAATAGAAGTCTTCCAGGCTCATAGCAACCAAGAGCCACACAGAAACTAAAATGGCGACCTCCAGTATACAAAATGGACGATGGAAAAACACTTGTCACCCTAACAACACGCGCTGCGCATGCGCACTAACACTCTCGTCACTATGGTAATGTCGTCATAACTTGGCCGCCCAGACGGGCTACCATGACAACGAAACATGACATAACTACTAACGTGACTATGACGTCACTTTGAGGTCCCCAAAAGGGATGAAGGGTACATGTCCTACTATTCATGCAGTTCATCACCGCGACATGTTCCAAGACATTGACTTCCGGTACAATTTAATTTTAATTGTTTCAAACTTAGCGTGTCTCTTCATTCATCGTTTAACAGAACGCCTCTTTCGGAGTAGTTATTAACAAATTACCTCTATTCAGGGTTTCCCTCCGTTGTTTGTTTGAGCTCTATTTAGTAAGTTACTGAGGCATCTGATTAATACCCGGTGAAAGCTTACTTTAATTTTTATATCTAGCAAACGTGTAGTGACATGACTCATTCATTGTATATTATATTATATATACAACATTGATAACATGTTAGAGTACAGTTATAGTTTGGATTTCCAAAGGTTACTCTGCTTCATATTTTTGGAAATCCCACGAGCTATTGTTTTAATATTGTTGGGATATGCAACAAGTCCAGATGTTGAATATTTATTGCTTTCAGACATTTGGAACACGAGATTCACTATCGCGCACACCTTTAATTCAATTTTTCAGTAATATTCCAAAATTGTATGTTATATTCAAACTTCCCACACACAAAAATTTAAGTCATTGACATACTCAAGAAATTGGGAGGAGGGAATTTCCCACAAATCGAAGCATAAAATACCCAGCACCATTACACCTCTGCACACTGATGTTAAAATATCGAAATTTCATGCATCAGTTTCCCATAATGCATTTAGGAATTTAACTAATTCAATCTTATTTGAGAGAACTAAATGAACACTGTCAATCAAGGTTGAATTGGTTAAATTCCTTGTTGTGTTATGGGAAAAATTTACTTCCGGAAATTTTAATATGTCGACATCAGCAGACACAGGGTTAAGGAAACACATTTTGAATATCAGGAATCGTGTACAATTACGTAACGTATCTACGATATTTCCCAAAAGTTATTTTCAATGACAAATACAGTTGGCGACGCATAACATGCGCAGTACCACTAACCTCCAGTTACTGATATGAAAATACTGAAATTTCAAGGAGCATTTTTTCCCATAGTTCAACATTCCCATTCATTTTTTGCGTCTCAAACATAGCTTACGACCCCTCATTGGAACGGACTCGAAGAGCTCGTTCCAATGAAGGGTCATAAGCTATGGTTTTGATGTGAAAAAGAAATATTTTATTTATTCCACAAATAATTTTGAAAGTATCATCTAGTTGTGGTACTTATACGGTTAACATTTGGTTAGAGCGTAGGGCGAGAGATCGAAAGGTCGATGGTTCAATCATGACTAGCGTCAGCGCTATTGTGTCCTTGAACAGGACTTGACCCTGGCTTGCTATGTGGGGTGTGGTGGTGCTGTGTATGCGTACTGCACGTCGATGGAGTACATTCTTTCAACCGATGCTAACCCTATTCGTGCCGGGTTAGTAAGTTTTAAAGTCGGATATTTTCTCGCCGCTGTTGGATGGTTCCCACAGATAATCCTCAACCGAAAATCTGCTCAAGGCAATATGGCCCCGGCTGTTAAAAGTGCCTTTAAGCCCAAATAAACAAACAAAACAAAAACGTAGTCGGATGCTATGAATGTGTACGTTATCCGTTGTATTCGCCGCAGAAAGGCCTGAAAAAGATAAATGTTTCTTTCTCAGGTCCTCCCGCGTGGTCCTTTGGCTGTCGCCCGCTCTCTTTTTTTACCAATACAATCTTTAAAAAAAATTAAATTAAATGGTTTATGTCGGATATTTTACCCAAGTTAATAGAATTGAAATTTGTCACTTGAGCGCAACAATTAAGGCTGTGCAATGCTTTAGCTAAAGCATTGAAAAGCCTTCTTGTACTCAAGGGACAAAATGTACACTACCATTCTATTTTGTAGATTATGAGGCCTAAACATAAAACAAACCAAGAACATGAAGTTTTGATGGCAAAGAAATAATTACGGAAATAATAAAATAAAATAAAAAACCGCCCGCCCACATGCAATTTTACAAAAATGGCCCGAGAAAGAGAAGATCTACTTTGTGGGTCCTAACTGGATTTGCTATTGTTGACGGCCATGTTTATACCGTCAAAACCGGCCTGCGCTATTCTAAAAAATCGTCAATTAATTTTCATTATATTTTCATTTTTTGTCTCAAAAACATAGGTTATGACCCCTCGTCGAGCTCGTTCCAATGAGGGGTCATAACCTATGTTTTTGAGACAAAAAAATGAAAAAAATAGTTATTCAAGAATTTTGTTTGCAAGTGTCTTCTGCTTTTCATGTTAGGTAAAGGGTTTTAATCTACAGTTTGGCAGTATTTAATTTGACATCTCGTAATGACTGTGGCGGACAGCGACTTATATTTATGCTGGGTCTCGTTTAGACCTTCGTCAAACACCACAAAGAGGTCGTCAAACATATAATTAGAATTGCAATGAAAGCCCGATTAAAATGATTGTAATAAAATGTCCAGACGACCAGCCGACTGACGCACGCACTTTAGGACGCGTGCCGACAACAAAACTAATTTAATTTATCATTCCTAATATAGAAAGGTATTTCGTGTGACCGAGTGTAGGACCACCAGGATCATTATCAGGCATAGAGTTTCACTATCGCATTTTGTAAGAAAGACCGTATCATTAAATATTGACAATGTCTATCTTCTGGAGAATTTGATTTACAAATACGCGAGATTTCACGCTCAATCATCTCAGAATGATCAATTTGTTAACACTGACATGTAAATCTTCGACACACTTCTATCAGATATGTTCGTTTAATATTTAGATACAGGGCCTGAGAGTTGTCTTTTTCAATTTTATTGTGAATATAAATTATTAATTAAAATGTTTCCCCTCATGATTTCAGTTTGTGTGATTCAGAAATCTGAATGTAGCGGCTGACCCCCTACGTTCAGTTTCCGTCCATTCAAAACAACAGTAATTTCACACAGAGAACTAAACGTAGTTCGTCCCCTGAGTTCCAATGTGTTTTATGTGACTACTGGCACATAGAACACATTGGAACTCAAGGGACGGGTTGTATCACCGATGTGCGCACCATTTCACAAACTTCAGGCATTTTCCGGCAGAGCTGTGTAAAAACACAGAAGCTGGCTTTTTTACAATTTTTCGCCAATCAGATTGAACGATTGACTAGTATTCTCCTAAGAAACACATTTAAAAAATAACATCTTTTGATGTTCTAGGGGTTTCTGTCTGTCCATTATATCAACAGTCTGCGCACCGTATCCGTAATATATAATACAGGCACAGCCCATTTCTTTAATATAAAAGTTTGGGAGGTAAAATTTGCTAATGTTTTTTTTTTCAGGGAAGAAAACAAACTTGCAAACACATTCACCAAACAAAGATTCAAAATGCACTTTTGGCGTTAGAAGGTGTGATACTGATAGATATGCTTAGTGACGTATTATCTGTGAACTAGCTGCATCTAATTAGCTTGCCATATAAAGCCAAGTTTCCTTTCATTGCTTTCAATAAACGAAAACAACAGACAGCTCCAAGAGCTGTCTGTTGTTTTCGTTATTAAAAGTAATAAAAGGAAACTGGTTTTATTTTCTACTTATATCATATGTTATTTCCTTCGGTTGAGCTTGGCGAATTAGATGGAAATTACTTTCTCCTGTCGGATTCCTTCTCTCCTATAGGTGGCGTGTTTTTTGAGTGGTTTGTGACGGTTGCGCTTCTTTTCATTCAGCACAACTCAATCGGGCTGATCACATCGAAAATTTGTCTTATCCTCTATTGTTGTTGGCCTGTCAATGGCGTCTGAAAACAATTCTACAGTTTCCCTGACCGATGTGTTGTCTGCCATATCTGACCTCAAGAAGCAGAGTGACCACATTGAACGCTCCATAGAGGTGAAAGTTGCCGAAAAGTTTGACAGTCTAACCCAGGAATTACATACGTCCAGATTAACTGCCACTGCTGAAGTGAAGAAGATCCGAGAGGAGGTCCAGTATTCTTGGAAATTCGAGGGAAATAAACGGCAATACTCGTTTAATTCTGATATTTTGGAGGACATTTCCCAGGCATTGTGGGCTTTGAGTAACGACAAGCATTCTTATTTTAAGGAATTGCTGGAAAGCGTGCAAGACAAACTCAAAAAGCGTAATAAGCTTATCCGCATTGCAGATACCTCCGAGGGGGGTTGGGCTACTTCTCAACATTATGAATCCCATCCCGTGGCTAGTGATTCCGATGACGATGCTAAGATCACCAGAGCGGAAAACAGAGCCAGCCGGAAACGGAAAGAGAGACTGAGAAAGAAGGATTTTAAACCCAAATATCCTAAAACGGACAGCACTTTTTCTGCAGGGCCTTATTCTGTGCCTTTTGACAATTCTTTTCGTGCACCTCCGTCCTTTCAGTTTCCAAACAACACATTGCCAACGCCAGAGTTCAGACAATGGGGTCAATCGGCTAGACCAGTCTACAATCACGGTGCCTGCTTCACGTGCGGATCGTTCAAGCATTTCCGACACCAGTGTCCATTCAATAAGCCAGCCACACAATCCAAACAAGACTGATTTTGTCAAAGATGAGTATTGTTTATTTGATATTGCTATTACTCCGAATACTGATGAACAGTTGGACTCAGTGTTTGTAAACAATGAATGTTACACATATGAACAAGGTCAATCTATGATTTTTGTGCGAGGCAGACTAAAGGCTGCTTTGCAGTTTTGGACCGATATCGGTGCATATGATTTCATTCTCGACATCATCCGATCAGGTTATAAAATACCGTTTCTCACGCAACCTAGCCCTCGTTGTTTACCAAACAATGCGTCTGCTCTCCGCGAGAGTAGATTCGTACAAGTAGCTATCTTGGATTTACTAAACAAAGGGTTGATCGAGGAATGTGAGACACCTCCCGTTATTGTTAACCCATTGACCGTTTCTTGTCAAAATAATGGGAAAAAGAGGCTGATTTTAGATCTTCGGACCGTAAACAAACATCTTGCAAAACAAAGTGTCAAATTTGAAGACGTCAGAACAGCTTGCTTTTACATTGAGCGGGGCTCTTATTTCTTCAAATTTGATATTCATTCCGCCTATCATCACATTGATATTTTCGATGAACATACCGATTATCTTGGTTTTTCTTGGATTTTTGGGAATACTAAACGGTACTTCAAATTTCTGGTTCTCCCATTCGGTTTGAGCTCCGCGTGCTACGTTTTTACGAAGGTCACGAGACCACTGGTCTAGAAATGGCGCGCGGAAGGGAAAAAGCTTGTTATGTACTTAGATGACGGTTTAGGCATCGCCTCCAGTACTTCGGAGTGCTCCAAAATTTCCCAGGAAGTCAGTCCAGATTTGGTGTCTAGCGGTTTCGTCGTTAAGGACGAAAAATGCGTGTGGGCTCCGACAATGCATGTCACGTGGTTGGGTTACGATCTTGATTCGGATCAGGGTACCTTTCAAATACCACACACACGGCTTACCAAATTGAAACAGTCTTTAGATGGAATTTTCAGCGATTTATCAAGTAGATCGTTGGTTCACGTCAGGCAGGTCGCTTCTCTGGTCGGTCAGATTATTTCTATGGCTTTCGTTATTGGCAACATTGCCTATATAATGACCAAGTACATTAGCATGGATGTAAATAAGGCGTTCTCATGGAATGGAGTTATTGCCCTTTCTCAAGAAAGTTATCAACAGGTCCTTTTTTGGAGAAGCGCCCTGCCTGGCCTGAATAGGCGATCGTTCAATCGAAATTACTCTATTCAACAGGTGATTTACTCTGACGCTAGCCGCTCTGGTTTCGGGGGGTACATCGTTGAAACTCCGAATAGCATTGCACACGGCATGTGGACTGCAGCCGAGCGTCTCAATAGTTCAACTTGGAGGGAGCTGGAAGCCGTCAAGCGTGTTCTCCTTTCTCTTTTAAGTTTTGTTGACAGCAATTGTCTCAAATGGTTTACTGATAATCAGAATGTTGTTCACATTGTTAGCAAAGGCAGCATGAAGGAGCATTTACATAGCATAGCATTTGATATTTTTGAGATATGTCTAGCAAATAATATCGACTTGCATGTAGAATGGTTACCGCGTTCCGAAAACGATAAGGCCGATTATCTTAGTAAGATTGTGGATTATGACGACTGGGGGATCTCAACCGAGCTGTTTGGAAATTTGAATAGTGCGTGGGGTCCTCACACTGTGGACTGGTTCGCCAGTGACCATAACGCGAAAACCCCTCGTTTTTATTCACGTTTTTGGAATGTGCGCAGTGACGGCGTTGACGCTTTCACTGCTGACTGGAGCCTCGAACTGGGATGGTTTGTTCCGCCCATTTGTCTAGTGGCAAAGGTCCTTTTGCACATGGCGAGATCTCATGCGTATGGCACTTTAATTGTCCCCTCGTGGCCTTCAGCCAGTTTTTGGCCCATTCTCTGTCCCGGTGGGGTTTTTATTTCGGGCGTGAAGGATTGGTTTTATTTACCGCAGGGTAAACGCTTCTTTTCGCCGTGTAAATACTATAATAGTATCTTCGGTACGTCTGATCTTCCTTTCAAGATGCTTGCTCTTCGGGTCGATTTTCGAGATATTTAATTTGTGTTTTCGTTGAATTATTTCATCGCAGAGTTTCGTAGTGGCGATTCCCATCATTATACTCCTGACGGGCAGCGTCTGGGCCTGTCATGGTCTGTGCAACGAACGTTGCCTTTTTACGTCTTCATTTTGCGGAGACGGTGGTTTAGATTGGTAACATAACCGTCGATGATGGTTTCCAGCGAGCAGCGTCTGGGCTCGCGTCTTTGATTCGCATTTTAATTTTTGTTATGTTCAGCATTCCATATGTCTGACACACAGCGTCTGGGTCTGTCTTGGGGACAGCGTCTGGGCCCCCGTTTTCTGGCAGTCTTGCAATTCCTTTTTGTTTTTTACGCGTGTTGCTCGCGTCCGTATAGTAAGTATAGCTGCGCCACTTTGAATTTACAGCTGACTTGTTATTGTCTTCTTTTACATCTCTTCTTTCAGATTCATGCATCTGACATACGGGACTTACCGGACTCGCTTAGCAGCCAGATTCAATTATTGCCTACACTTCTGGAGTGTTGTCGGGCTGATTCTACAGTGCGGACATATTATTCCGGTTTTCTCAAATGGAAGGATTGGGCGTTGCGCCATGGTGTTTCCGTGAATGACGTTTTACCAGCTAAGTGTCTTCATGTTGCTCTTTATTTAGCTAGTTTGGTACAGACATCCAATTCGGCTTCTCCCGTTATACACGCGTATTACAGCATCAAATGGGCTCATTCCGTAGGCGCTGTACCGTCGCCCACCGATCATATGCTTGTTCAAAATGTGTTTTGAGGGTGCCCGTAGGCACCTTGCCAAACCTTCGCAGAAAAAGGAACCCATTTCTGTGGAGCTCTTACATCGTGTTTGTGCTCAACTGCTGAATGACGGATCTTTGTACAGTCTTCGCAGTATGTGCATGTGTTTGCTGTCTTTTTCCGGCTTTCTTCGATCCTCTGAGTTTTTACACGTTCGTAGGCAGCATCTTTCATTTTGTCCAAGTCACATGACGATTTGTATACCCAAGAGCAAGACAGATATTTATAGAGACGGGGATTCCGTTGTTATCGCCCGTACCGGTTCGACGTTTTGTCCTGTTGCTGCCACCGAAAGATATTTAAAGCAAGCCGATATCCCAGAGTTTTCAACGGAATACGTTTTCCGGGCCATGACCTTAAAAGGTTCTTTGTATGTTTTACGGCCTCGCGATGCTCCGTTGTCCTACACAAGGGCGCGCGAACTGTTTATTGAATGCTTCACACCCTTTGTCCCTAATGTCGCTCAATATGGACTTCATAGTCTACGCGCTGGCGGCGCTACTGCTTGTGCAAATTTAGGTGTCCCGGATCGGTTGTTTAAGCGTCACGGTCGTTTGCGTTCAGAGACGGCCAAAGACGGTTATGTGGGGGACTCTTTGTCTGCACGTTTATCCGTTTCTTCTGCGCTGAATATCTAATCCTGACCTTCCCGCTTTGAAATACCTCGCAGGAACTTTCTTTGTGTTCAGCACTACCGACTGAGATGTGTGCTACTGCACTTTAGTGACGTGTTGTTTTTGTGTTTCCCCCTATTTTGTTGGGAGATAAGGGGCGTTGCAGGAGAAATGTTATTTTCTTCGGTTGAGCTTGGCGAATTAGATGGAAATTACTTTCTCCTGTCGGGTTCCTTCTCTCCTATAGGTGGCGTGTTTTTTGAGTGGTTTGTGACGGTTGCGCTTCTTTTCATTCAGCACAACTCAGTCGGGCTGATCACATCGAAAATGTTTGCGTGGCCCCCCTTTTTCTTAAACGTTTTTCGGCTCATGTGATGAAGTAATCTAGGTTTTGTTTGTGAAGTTTATTCTTTGTATAAGATTGCTAGATGCTAAATAAACATCAGCACTACCGACTGAGATGTGTGCTACTGCACTTTAGTGACGTGTTGTTTTTGTGTTTCCCCCTATTTTGTTGGGAGATAAGGGGCGTTGCAGGAGAAAGGTGCTTCTCAGCAATTACATGCTTCTTAATTGGACCTTCCTCGCCTGTCTAATAATTTCAAGGGAGACAACTTTATGGAAAGTCGATTTTCATGATGATATAAGTCAGGGGTGTTGGAGAGAGGATCCGAATGTTCAAATTTGATACACGCAGTACCCATATATCACAATCGTAAGACTTAGTTCAACGAATCAGTATCTCAATAAGTTTCTTTTCATCGATTTTATGTCAAGAATTCAAAGTATTATGTATAAATTTGACACTTCGAGGGTCGGATTAAACAAGCACTCTTTTGAACGTTGCAAACATTAACAGTAATTGTATCTTAATCACAGCACATCTAAGTACCGTCCATGACAAGAGGGAGAGTACCCCTTATGCCACCCGTCGCTTCGGTGATCCTGAGAATAACTTTGACAGCAAGCCTGGAAATGAGCAATCTGTTATTTTTTAAAGTATGAGGTCCCCAGAGGGTGAATTTTCTGATGCTATCCCCTATGCGTACATTGGGTGCCTCTGTCTGTTTAGGCTTGAAACCTTGATTTAGATTGAGGTCCACGAAGGGTAAAATTGGTGATGCTACCCTGCTGTGCAGGGTAGCAACACCAAATTCACCCTCTGGGGACCTCATTTTGTAGGTGACAGTCTGCTCATTTCCAGGCATGTTTGACAATCACTTCCTTAGATAAACCCCTCTGCGAAAATTCTTCCAAATGTGAAATATCGCAGTTAGCGCAGACCAATTTTTTTGCTGATTCCATGGCATTGTTTATCATGTATGGGGGATTCGCTTTCTGTGAGACTTAATATGTAGGATAAGAAAGGATTTAACCCTTTACCTAACATTAAAAGCAGACGACACTTGCAAACAAAATTCTGGAATAACTAATTTTTTTCATTTTTTGTCTCAAAAACATAGTTATGACCCCTCTTTGGAATGAGCTCGATGAGCTCGTTCCAAAAAGGGGCATAACCTATGTTTTTGAGACAAAAAATGAAAAATAAAATAATGAAAATTAATTGGCGATTTTTGTGGATAGCACTGGCCGGTTTTGTCCGTTACGTTTGGTAAAGGGTTAAAGATCTATCTTTGCCCGTCCTCGGTTCAATGAGAATGTGAAATAAACCGTCACACTGTTTAACACAAAGAAAACAAGAGTTAACTTCATCTCTAAATAGAATTCACCAAAGGGAAAATGTAGCCAGACTCAGATGTCAAGAAATGAAAGTAATTGCATTTTAGAAAACATGCAGGCCATGAAACTTGTAGGATCCGCAAGTAGTATTGAACCTACCACCACGGACACCGTTTTACCACCCTCCGCTTGGATTTGGCCCCCCACCCCTTTTTAATCTTTTACTTAGCGTGGTAAATATTATTCACAAAAATCATATTGCAGTTCTATATTTATTTCAAAAATTACGCCTGCAAAGTATAGCGTATTACCCTTCTTGGGAAGAGCTCGTTCCAAAGAGGGGTTATAAAGAATGTATTTTAAACAAAAATTGGAAATTCAAGAGACTATAGTTTTTTAAGGCTTGTCTACAACTTGTGTTGGGAAAAGAGTTAACCAGACAACGTTCCTGTTGTCAGGTAACGGAACAGAGGGACATTAGACGAGCTTCGAGTTTCTTAAGCTCTCCTGCAGAATTCTGGGTAAATAAACCTGCGCCATGAGGTAAGGTATACATCGTCAAGAAAACCAGAAGGAAAATAGTAAAGAGCCATGCAGGGACGTAGATACCGGGGGTCACTGGTAACACGATATCTTTACACCATACGATACCACCAACAGAGAGTCAGAATTGGGTGGGTGGGTGGGTTGGTGCTGACTGGAGGGGGCAGGGGTCCTCACGATTTAAATGCGGAACCTGAAACTTGAATTTCCCTTTTCGGTTCCCGTCATTTAAATCTTATTGAGATTTAGCAGGAAGGCGGGGACGGGGGGGAGGGGGGGGGGGGGGGGGTCACCGACTCTTTACTTCTAAGATTTGTCTAAAAATCCCCATGTATTATTTGTCTCTCCTGTGACCTTTTAAGTCGAGAAATGCGTATATTTTGGCCCGGTGCGGAAATTTGTTAAATATAGAGCCAAAAATATTCATTTTTCATTTTTCTCAATGTTAAGAGATAGAAGGTGCGTTTTTCCCAAACGTAGTTTTATGTAATGTATTGCCCCCATTACTCTAAGTGAACAAAGCCACCACTAATAAAAACTCCTGTAAGAACGACACCGATCGCGTTTATACACTCAAGGAATCGATTAAAATTCCATCCTAGAGGCCAGAGGGGAATGATATATACACTATCCTATCGCATCCACAGAGGAAAGATGGTGCAGTGAGTTGCCACGCCTATCTAAAGTTTCTCGCAGAGCAGTTGGTGTGGAGCACGCACGCAAAGAGAACACAACCGTGAGGATTTGCTAATTGAGTACGGTGGAATTGAATCAATGAACTGAGGTGGAGTTAAAGAAAAATATCATCCTCGGTTTTCTGACAACCTTCTCGCTTGACATTGTTTTGTTCCGAATAATTTCATTCACGTTATACCACCACACAGACGTGTAACGACAAATCAGGTGTATTCTTACATGGCGTTCTAACGCGTAATCTGGATTCACGTGTGCTGTATCTACAAAATTTCGCAATGTCTGCATGCATTATGCTGGCAACGTTGAATACACATGCGACTGTGGTATAAATGTGACTGTATTTGGGCTCTACTGTGGGATGGCGATACCATGGTTAGCACGTTTTATGTACTGTGCACCATACAGATTTTGGAAGTAAAACTATTTTTTACATGGATGCGTTGCCACGGTACAATACAAAATAGAATGTCTCCCAACACTCTCTAATAAATTTAAACAAACCAACGAATGTTTACTAATTCTGTGTATCTGATTTATCCAGCTTGCAACCAATTAAAGAAAGTGCATTTTGTAACATCTGTGTCTTTAATCTCGATGAACAAGCTTGGGTCACACCAATGCCCGTAAATCCCGATGGTGTGTGTGTGGGGGTGGGGGGGGGGGGGGGTGGGGGTTATCACCCTGCAATATGTTTTCAGACCGACAGGAACTTCGTCCAGCACTCGTTGGACAATTGGTAGGGGTTGCACTGTATAATAATCTGATAGAAAACATAACAGAATTGCCCAATATAACTGCAATATAACTGCAATTAACCATATCACGTGACCCCTCATTGGAACGTGCTCAGTGAGCTCGTTCCAATGAGGGGTCACATGATATGGTTTTGTTGAAATATTTTTAAAAATTTAATTTTTTCAACTGCTCAATTTGCATATGACGCGGGCGGATGCGGGCGGATGCGGGCGGATGCGGGCGATTCGTTAGGTAAAAGGTTAACGTATGATTGCACGCCGCCGCAAAGTATTGTTCATCCCCGGTAATCGGGCCCCTTACCCCCACCCCCCCCCCCCCCACCCCAGAATGTGCACTTGCCCTGTTGGGCAAATGGTATGTACATGAAAATACATATCGTTGATGTGTCAGGTTTGATTTACGATATCAACTGCAAGGGAGCTCCCTATTAGAGCATCTATGATTTCTGAACTGAGCATAAATTAGGGAGACACGGATGCATTTGGGGTCTGAGGCCCAGAGGACATTAAATTACGATCACTATTGGCTCACCATGTTGAGTGGTCCAGACATGGCCCCGCAGGACGTTATATAATTTTAGGGTTTCTTGCACTAAGGCGTACTGCACGCCGATAGTACTCTTGTCTTTAACCAACGTTAACCCTGCTTGTTTGAAGTAAGTATGTTAGGGAGCCTGACAGTTGCTAGCCGTTGCGCAGTGGTTCTGTCCGGGTACTCTGGTTTCCTCCACCTTCACCTGTAAAACTGTTCGACACGAAGTGACCATTGCTGTCGAAAGTGTCGTTAAACCCCAATAAATAAAAAAATAATTACCCTGTAGTGCGATAAAGCCTGGAAATTATATAACGCCCAAAGGGGCCAAGTTTGAACTATACATGTTGGCATGCATACATAAAACAATAGTTTTCTCTCAAGCGTCTGGAAAATGCATCTCCTTAAACAACAGTAATGTGAATTGCACACTATAATATTAAAGTTGTCTGTCGGGTTAGTTTGTTAGGCTCCATCCAATATTTTGGGCAAGTTACGGCCCTGGTCGCACACCACCCATTTCTAGCCGTTGTTACAACCTTAAATGTATAATCCTCTCTCGAAAGCATAGATGAAGGTCCTTTTTGCAGGATTTGGGTCTATGATGTTGTTAACCCAAAAATACTGAACCAGACCCCACTCATTTCGTGCTGTTGTTACCTTCCGCAATGTACACTAGTCCCCTGAAAGCATAAGGGTACCAAATACCATGCTCATGCACTGTAGTCGGAGCCTTTATGCCTTTAACCCCCTGAACCCGAAAGGCCACTTTGCCGGGCCAGGATCCATTATACGGCCTGAATTTATAAAGTAGAATTTGTATGGTAAATCAATCAAGATTTTCAAGGCTGCACGTTGAAAATATTAATTGGTCTTCTCCCGAGTAACGAATGTGGACTCTACCAGTAGATGGGTCTGTTATTTATTTATTTTTTTTTTTTTTTTTTTTTTTTTTTATTTATTTATTTATTTATTTCTTGAGGTTTAGCGACACTTTCGACAACCAGGGTCACCTCGTGTCGGACAGTTTTACTGGTGAAGGAAGTCGGAAAACCCGGAGAGAACCACCGCGCAACGGCGAGCAACTATCAGACTGCCCAACACACTAATTCCACAAAAGCAGGATTAGCATTGGTTGACGACAAGTGCATCATCGACGTGCAATACGGCTTAGTACATAACGGCACCGTGCCCCCACCTGGGTAATCGGGCTTCATTGCCTTGCCCAGGGACACAACGCAGTTACCCCTGCTTGGAAAAGAACCGTAGACCTTTCGGTTTGAAGTCCAATGCCGTAACCAATGAGCCACGCGCTGCCTGATGGGTTTATACCAGAATAGGGCTGTCGCGATTATTCGATTAGTCGACTAACCGTCGACTATTGAAGTAGTCGACGTTTTTTTATTTTTAGTCGAACGTCGTTCATTTTCAAGGTGGTACACGTCTACTACACGTCGGGGCTAAATTGCATTGTTTTGTGAGGTGAATGATCGATGAAGGTGAATAACTTTAAATATCTAACCATAGTTAACATTCATATCCGGAAGACTGTACGACTGTCACTGACTGTGTAAGAAAGAACACTCACAGTTACTCGAGAAGAATAGATTCTTCTGAATTTCTCCAGTCTTGTACACACGAATGCACCCATTGGAAAACCCAAAGCGCGGAAGTGACAAAATTATGACGAAAGTCAGAACGTCAGATCACTTCTCAAAGTTCGGAACTTCAGACTAAGATCCAATTTTAACAACTGACGAGGGAATGCATAGATCTCAATGTTTAAAATTTCGAGAAACTTATTGCAGAAAGGAAACATATACAGGAACGTTCTTTGGTAAATTCATTTTAATTCATCGGCTTCAATCTAGTTCAAACTTGGACCCGCAGTCAGTAATATTATTTTTGGGGTTGGTACGTCCTACAGGACGTACCAACCCCAAAAATTATATTACGGACTGTGGGTCCAAGATTGAACTACATGTAGCTTCAGTCGGGACCGATTTGTTGTTCCCACAACCCCACTTCGTCTGAACATACTGGTGCCATTGTCATTTTCAGAGTTTTACGAACAGAAGAATGATTTGCTAAAAAATCATGGGAAGCGACTATTAATCGACTAACCATCGATTACTGGTCACGATTATTCGATTACAAAAAAAATGATAGTCGCGACAGCCCTATACCAGAATGGAATATATCACCAGAGTCTAAAGGGTTAAGGGAGGAAATATAATGTTGCTAAAGAGGATTGCCTATTTTGTTCACGAAGGGTTAAAACAAGCCCCATTCCGATTCGCCTTGCCATATTTTTCCGGATCTTGACAAGATTAAAACCATAAAACTATACTCCAGATAGAATTACAGCGGAGATTGGAGAATCTTATAAAACACATCTCGTCGTATTTATTCAAATTTATTCAGCGTGGTGGTCGATTTATAACGGAAATGTTATGTTCTTCTTTCATCTCAAGAATTATTCCAGCATAAAAGCCTTTGTCCGCTATCTGTTCTGTCGAATATAATGCGTAAACAGCGAACGCTCGCCGGTAAAAAGGTGCCCTCATCAGGAAGTAAACACGATACCCTTTAAATAGCGTGGCACGTGTTTGAGAAGAGCCCGAAGTATGTTAGGGTGTCGATAATTGGATGAGAGGACACGAGGGGGTCTAAACATTCAAATAACTTTTATGGTGCAAATTCAGCAATTACGTGAACTGTAATTACGGCAAAATTTTAAGTTTTCTTCCTTGCATTATCGCTCAGCAACTGTTAATAAACCGACGGGTGATGCCATAAAAAATTTTCCAAATGGGAAAATTAACCCTTTTCATAATCAGCCGTGTTATTCAGTACATTAACTCTTTTCTTAACACGACAAGAAGACTATACCACATACCTATCGTCCCCTGAGTTCCAATGTGTTCTATGTGCCTACTGGCACATAGAACACCTTGGAACTCAGGGGACGCTATGTCTTGAATAACTGAGCATTTCTAATTTACGACGAACTTGTTCTAATGAGGGATCATGTCCACTATTTACCCCAGGTCCCAAATGCATCCGAACCTCTAAAATAAGCGTCCTATTTTATGGTCGGTTCTGAAATCATAGGTGCTCTAATAGGGAGCAGGTCCCTTGCTGTCGGTCATCAAGAATCAAATTTGACACAGCAATGGTATGTATCTTCGTGTATGTGCCATTTACCCAAACGGGACAAGTGTTCTTCGGAGGGAAAAGGCGATTGATGGAGATGGACAATAATTTGCAGCGGGCAATCACACGTTAATTGTAGTTATGTTGGGTAACTAGGTCATGTTTTCTAGCCGATCGTTGTACAATAAATAGAGATTATTACCATTATGTGGATGTACAAAATATGTTTCTGAGTCGAGCTCCGGGTTCTAAGGGCAGATCACGACGAGTCGAAGACGAGTCGTGATCTACCCTTAGAACCCGGAGCGAGACTCGGATACATATTTTGTACATCCACATAATGGTAATAATCATTTTATCTTACGATATATTGGGGATAAGTCAAGAATGTAGACGAATATATAACGAACTATTTATTCGTACGGATGAACAAAAAGAAAAAAAAATGGAACTCACGCGAAAGGAACGTGCTTGTATCCGACCCCCTGATACAAACATCTGTATCAGGGGGTGGGATACACGACAGTTGTGGAGTTAATACAGACAAAATACATGTTGATTGTAAGATAAAATACCTTATTCCACTACCAATATACATGATATGGTATGTCACAGATGCTGTTTAACCCTTTGAACCCTGGTGGTATCTTCCATATTAGTTCAATCAAAGCAACTGGGAGAGTCCAGGTTCATTATTTAGGGGTACACCAATTAATATTTTCAACGTGCAGCCTTGGGGCTGCACGTTGAAAATATTGATTGGTCTACCACACACATGCACTTAGCATCCATCCTATTAAGACGTATCATGTTCCTGGCCGGAAAAAAAACGGCCGCTAGGGTTCAAAGGGTTAAAAATGTGAAAATACAAAATGCTACTCACCTAACATCTATAACATTGGAATAATACACATATTTTCATATAAATCAAACAAACAAAAATACTGTCCTAGCCTTTACAGTACGACGCCTAACAAGAGTCCGACGAGCACCCGGCGAAGTTCCTGTCTGAGAAAATATTGGAGGGGTGATACACCTCTCCACATACCATCGGGATTTACGGCCATGGGTGTGACCCAAGTTTGTTCATCGGGATTACAGACTCAAATATTGCAAGAGGCACTTCCGTTAACTGACTGAAAGCAGGATTAATTTAGATAGACAGAATTAGTACACATGCGTTTGTTTTGTTTTGTTTAAATTTATTAGAGATTGCTGGGAGACATTTGTTTTATATTGTACCTAGACAGCGCATCCATATAAACAAACGGTTTTACTTCCAAATCTATACAGTGTACATGCACGGAACCTAAAAGGTGTTAGGCATGGTGTCAACGTCTCCCAGTAGAACCCAAATACAGTCACAGTTATTACAACACGATTGCTGTGTGTATCCAACGTTTCCCGGCATAGTACAGACATTGAGAAATGTTGTAGATACACACGTTGAATCCGAATTATGCGTAAGAACAACATGTAAGAACGCATCTGGTTGGTCGATAGGCGGCTGAGTAACTGCTTCGGGGGCAGGAACTGTGAAGAAATTTTATGGCTGATATTTGGAAATACTGTTGGTCAGATAACACCGTTATCTTAGGTAACGGGTTAAACCGTTCTGCACTTCAATTCCCGTTTCCAGCTCCTGGATATAAATCGGTGCTTATCGCCCCTTAACATGTTAGTACCCATAGAGCCACAAACTGTCGTTTTTATATTGTTTCGGGAAAGTTGCCTAAAGTCTATTCTTCCGTGAGAACTCAATAGGAAGGTTGCATATATATTTGCAATGATTTTACGTCAATGTTGGCTGCCTATACAGGCAGCCAATAATGATGTAGAAACACTGCTTAGTCATCTCTTTCTTTATTATCAGGTTTCACAACACTTTCGACAGCTAGGGTCACATCGAGTCGGACAGTTTTTATGGGTGGAGGAAGCCGGAGTACCAGGAGAGAACCACGAGCATTCGGTGAGCAACTGTTAGACTCTCTAACATACTAACTCCGCACAAGCATGGTTAGTATTGGTTGAGGACAAGGGCATCATTGACGTGTAGTACGCCTTAGTACACAGCGCCGCCGTGCCCCAGGTGGGTAATTGGGATTAAGTGCATTGCCAAAGGACACAACGCTGGTACCTCTGGTGAGGATCGAACTGTGGACCCTTCGGTTTGATGTCTAATGTCGTAACCATTGAGCCTCTGTGCTCCCAAACGGTAATAGTAAATTAACGTAAAGAATAATCAAACGTTTTAAGGGTTAAAGCTGTGCGTTTAAACAAAAACGCAATTAAACTGAAACACGGAGAACGCAAAAATAACCCGTATTCTTCGTTTATCCATAGACCATTATCAAAGTTCAAAAATGCGTGTCAATTAAAAATCGTTCTATACTTGCGGAAAAAAGACACGAAAGTTTTTTTCCTGTGGTAAATATTTTAAATGTGTTATGGATGATTATTTCATTGTTTGGATTTTGATGTTATTTCTTCATTACTGATTAAATTTTGATGAGTTTTGTTGTCTTAACCCTTTACCTAACCTGAAAAGCAGACGACACTTGCAAAAATAATTCTTGAATAACTATTTTTTTTCATTTTTTGTCTCAAAAACATAGGTTATTACCCCTCGTTGGAACGAGCTCGACGAGCTCGTTCCAACGAGGGGTCATAAACTATGTTTTTGAGACAAAAAATGAAAAAAATAATGAAAATTAATTGGCAATTTTTGAGAATAGCGCTGGCCGCTTTTGGCCGTTACGTTAGGTAAAGTGTTAACACAGACGGCGTTTGCATGGATAACGTTCAAACGTGGGTACCCTACGCCATTTCCTGATCAAAATCAATAGCGGGCGTGCTCACACCGGGCTTCATTCGCTATTCTAACTCTCCTTACCATTGACCCCACCAAGTTGTTTACGCTCCTTGGTGGGGTGTTATTCCACGTGAGTTGAGCGGCGCTTCCTGACTCTCCTGTCCATACACAAATGCTCGCTCGGGGACAAATCTGGACTGTAGGGTGGCCAATCGAGAACTGGGTTTTGGTTGAGGAAGTCACGACAAACCCTAGCAACGTGCGGCCTAGCATAATCCTGCTGCAACGTAAGGTTACGCGCATGGATAAGTGGAAGGACGTGAGGCATGAGGGCCTGATCCCGATATTTTACGGCTGTAAGATTGCCCTGGATGACCACGATAGGTGTTTTCACGCCATGAGAAGTCCCCCCTCCCCTCCCCACAAAAAAACATAGGTGTTTGGTATTTGGGTGTTTTGAAATAAAATGTTGTGCAATCGATGTGTACTGTTCAAAACTTCGATTTGGTATGGCTTTCAAGCCCATAGCACGTGGAAGTGCCCCCGATACACGCTTTGTCGAAAATCTGTTGAAAGCATGCAGCGTCGCACGTAGTCATGGTTGACCGAATTTTAACCAAAGACTGTCTAAACAGTACACCGAGGAAGGTATGTGTCAAATTTTACTACATTTGGTCTACGGGTAAAAAAATTATATTACTAAAACTGAACTTGCGTTTCTTTTTTCCGTCAGTATATGTTACTGGCACGGAGATGATCACTAAATGGAGAAATGTAATATATATTCTTGTATAAAGTACGCAGCAGGATTCTTCATTGCCAAATAAAATCCCTAGAAAAGAACTGTTTCATCCATCAATTCTGAAGTACAAGATCTGGTTGGAAAAGCTGAGACTTTTCCCTTTAGGCTGGCCTTTAGAAAGGCATGGCCTAGTATCAAGCTGAGGTCAAGGTTAATCTGCCCCGGGTTGTTGCCCTGGCATACAGATAGCCAGACATCGAAATTGCCTTTTTGCCTTCCATAACTTACAACTTTGACCTGCTAAATTTAAGTTAATAGTGGACATTCGCAGTGTCAGATTCAAGTGCTATGGCTACAATCAGTGCCAAAAGTCAACCTTTTCAAATGCTATAGTTCAGATAGACGGACTTAAGTTATAATTACTTATTCTTATGCCTTTCAAAATTACCAACGATCTGGAGTTTTGAACCTGGACATGTCAAAGTCTTGGTCAAGTATCTTACAAACATATCAAGGTCAATAGTTAGTTTTGACCTACAATCTTGAGTTTCATCGTCCTCGGTATGAACAAGTGTCACACCAAAACTCTAGGTCAAACGACGTTCAAAAGTTGTTGTTCAGACACACGGACGTTCTTTCCCAATGTTATCTATCCATCCAGAAAATTGTGTTTTATTCCTAACTGAAGAGTGTGACCAGTGCCAGATTAACCTAGTAGCAAAAGTAGCATATGCTACGGTTCCCGCATTTTCGAGGGCCTCGCACTAAATGCTTGCAAGCTCGCCCCTGAGTTTCAATGTGTTCTATGTGCCAGTAGGCACATAGAACACACTGGAACTCGGGGGACGAGGTGTCGGGCGACTCTGGTGAAATCGGTATCTCACGTTCTGGCAACCCTGTTGTTTACATGTCGGAGGAGGTGCATATTGCATGGTACGTAATCATTAAGGACGTCATTAATAACATGATACAAATAAATAATTTCGTTCAAATTAAACTTTACTGAGTTAGTTAAGTATATGTACCCTAGACCGATGAGTACGATATAAAAGTATGGTGTGATGTGAGAGCGTGGCGTGGATGTGGTTAGTGATGAGAAGATTTGGAGGTGTCGCAGTATTACGGGGTTAAATTGATGGAGGAAAATTTATGTTTTTATTAGTGCTCAGTCGACAGCCAGTGACTGTCGCCTGAACCCCAGTTCGAACGTAAACCTTGCCACCTTATCAATGCCCTATCCGCTTGGGACTCTTAGAATTCCTGAAGGTGCCTGTGTCTTACAACGCCAAAGGGTGATCAACGATAATTCACTGAAAGATTATTTATTTACATGTACGAAGAAATATAATATGTAACAAATTACTCACAGAATTATCCATAAGAATACACTAATAACGCGAATAAAAGTTTATTCTTTAGGGCCCTTGACGTCTTCCACAGCTAGCTGTGTCCGCTGGATCGACCTCACATCATTTTCATCTTCTCACGGTTTGTGATGAATACAAAGTGTCTATTCACTTCTCGTTGCTACCTCCTCGCAGGGTTAACTTCACCGCCAGTCGGGCTTAACACATATAATGTTCTGCTTGTGCGAATCTATCAGCATTCTCACAGTTCAGCCATAATTCAATCGGCGTCTACCTCAGTTCACGATCACTTTGCGCTTTGTCTGGCTCTCTCAGGGTTTAGTTATTCTTCGCCTTCAGATATATACTTAACAAAGCTTACATAAAAATATTCTGCAAAGTGTTCTCAACATCACCAATTCTCGCACCGCGTAAAACTATTTTAACTCGCGAGCTATTCAAGCGCTTACGCAAGCTCCTAATACGGTTCCTAGACCTCAACGTTACAGCTTTTACTTCTTTGGCTACTATGCCACTACGGTTCGCAACCGTTAACAAACTACAATCAGTTCCTCATAACCCTCACAGGGTTACGACAATACGCGGACTTTCAATGTTGGTGCCCATGACCCTCGACGGCCAAGGCTAAATTCGGACCTTCTCTAAGTGCCCTCAGGCCAACTGCCTCTGAGAATTCTGCTTCTAAAACAGGTAATGCCGTTTACTTAAATGCATGTAGCTCCCTGAGCTCGTAATTCCTGTTCCTGAGCCTATTCTCATATATGGCCACCGACTTGGCCCGCGACTGCTCCTATTCTAAAAATGAGCTCTGTGGCTCCCCCTACATCACAACGTGCCTTTACTTTCGCACCGATGCGGCACCTCCTCTAACCTATAGCATGGGACCTCCCCATCTACTCGCAATGACCCACAGCCTTACACACCTTCCGACTGGAATTGGCTGGAATGAATTTTTCGAGAAATCCCTCGATTTTTATTTAGATAGCCAGAACATTTATTCTCAGTTAATCGCTTCTCTTGAACTTGGCCGCTTAGGTCTATCTTAATTTAACACTCGCTTTAAAGTTCCTTTGAAAGACTCGCATTTTGGTATCTTTTGACATTTCGGAGACAGGATAGATGCGTAATATGGGTGTGTGTCCAGACCATATGTGATGCACTGTATTCTACAATTAGATTTTAACTGACTTTATTTACCCAGATAATTATTACAGAAGAGAATATTGTCTATCCTACTATTGATCTGTTAGCAGAATAGCCCATATGGTGTTCAACACGTGCGCCATAATGAACACTAAATTTCATGCCCCATTTAGAATCTCTGACAAACCTGTTTTCGGGGTCCGTCACATATCTATCTTGCTTCACATTAAACCCAGGCAGAAATATTATAGAAATTATTTACACTTTTATACAACAAAATCGCAACTTTTAGCTATCACCTTGACAGGAGGATGTTTCAATAGTTCGATGTGGTACGATCCAGTTCATGATTCCTAATTTTTTTCTGATTTCGGTAGTCCGAACCAGTTCAGGAACATACAAGTCCTTATTCACCCGCAATTACCGGCTCTCGGAAGATGAAAACCTACATATATATCGCTGTGAAAAACCTCAAAATATCCCTCAGGTGCAAGGAAATGGGGGGGTTGGGACCCTGGAATTTAAAATTTTCATGCCATCGTCCGCACGTGGCAGCGACGATTCTTGGTCGACCCATTATGGCCGCATTTATTTTCCCCCTAGTGGAACACTGCCTTTATAACATATGCCACAGGCCCTGCTCTAGCTTAATCAGGCCCTGAGTGTGACTGGATTTCACAAAACCTCACACATGGGGGAAGGATAATAGGACGATATTTGGTGCAGTACCACCAGAGGCGAATGACAAGGTCAAAGTCACACGATTATGGGATAATGGAAATTTTCAGAAAAAGCGTGTGTCGGTCCGGAAAATTGTATTCCCAGTCATAACTCTATAATGTCTGAACAGATTTTCACGAAACTTCACATAAAGAATAAAAGACAAACGAATCACTCATAAGTCTGAAATACAAAGGTCAAGGTCCTACGATTATGAAAACAACGCTTTTTGAAAAAATGTGTCTGTCTGTGTCGAAAATAGCGTCTTGATCATAAATCCATAATAACCAGGACGATTTTCACGACTCTTCACAGAAAGGCCTGCCTGCCTGCCTGCCTGCCTGCCTGTGTTTAAAGACACTTTCAACAACCATGTCGGGCAGTTTTAGTTTAAACATATTTTATTTGCCATACGTACCTGCCAAAAGGATTGAAGAACAAATTATTACAATAGAAAAAAGCTGCTCCTCTCCCGACAAACTAATATTCCGGGGCCACATTTGGACAGTTTTACGGGCAGAGGAAGCCGGATGAAGGCGTAGTATACAGAGAGAAAAATCGAGCAGAGGCGAACAACTGTCAGACTCTCCAACTTACTAACTCTGACAAGCAGAGTAAGCAGCAATTGAATGCAGTGCACCGTCGACATGTATAACGCCTCAGTACACGACGCTATCCTGTCCTCAATGGGAAAATATGATTAAGTGTCTTGCCCAAGGACATAACTCAGTTTCTGCTGTTCAGGATTGAACTATCAAACCTTTCGGTTTAAAGTTGAATGATCTAGCCACTGAGCCACCGCGCTCCCTCTCACAAGAGTAAAGGATAATGAGGATGTGCAGAGGCGACGGAGGCAGGGGGCACAGGGGGCACGTGCCCCTCCACTTTTTCCACAGATATGTTTCGCAGTTACACAATAAGTTAAAATGGGCGCATGCAAACGTGTCAATATACCGGTATTCCTGTAATATTATTTGCAAATCCAAACAATATTTAGACAAAGAATCTCACTTTTGTCGCTTCGGTCCATTTCTTCTATTTCAAATATCTTCCAACCCGACGGCTGGCCTCCGGGTTGGAAGATGGTTGAAATAGAAGAAACGGACAAGAGAGTGGCCACACAGCTAAACGAGTGACCACGCAGCTAAACGAGAGACTATAACGTGGTACATTTACTGATATACGATTGTTACCTTTCTCACACGGGATCGAACCATGGTAGCATTGTAAATTTGTGCCTCTCCACTTTTATCTAGCTTCCGTCGCCCCTGAGAATGTTGTGCCGCACAACCACGTTCAAATGACAAAGATCGCGGACACATGATTATGAAAACACAAATCTTACAATTTTTTAATTCTAAATTTGACTTAACATTTCTGTGTCATTTGCATATCTGCTCAAGTCAAGATCTACAACGAAATTTAGTTTTTAAGCAACTAACATTTTATTTTAGGAAATAATCACTAAGACTATGGATTTGGGGGCGTCTGTGGCCAGACAGTCACATTTTACCTTGTGGGTTTTGTTCTTATATTTTTTTTTATTTATTTATTTTTTATTTATCTGTTTATTTTTGTTTTCTTTATTGTTGTTGTTGTTTTTGTTTTGTTTTCGTTTTTTTTTTTCTTGTTTTTTTTGGGGGGGACTAACATTTTTTTTCAGAAAATAGCCACTTAGAGTATGGTTTAAGGGTATATTTGGCCAGGCGGTCACAGTTGATCTTGTTCGTTTGTTCTTTGCTGTGGGGGAGGAGGGGGTAGTTGGTGTGGGTTTTTTTTTTTTTTGGGGGGGGGGGGGGTATTTATCTATTTATTTATTTATCTTGATTTTTAGGGGGTCTCCCTCCCTCTGTCTCTGCCTTTGTCTGTCTCTCATCAAAATGCTCGTCCGAATACATTGTACTTCAAACACTAACAAATTTTTGTCTTTGTATTAGGTGAAGGACAGTTGAATTGCTTTGTTATAGTCTGTAAGTAGAAACAGATCGGCTGACTGTTACAGAAACGGTTCATATTTCTAATTCTAAAGTCGTAAAATGCAATAATTTGGTAATAACGTTTGCAATCAAAGCGCTTTGCATTCTATGGGGGAGTATCGGGAGACATAACCATTTGGAAAGTGTGGCTTTAATTAACGGTAATTAAAATTTAACTGTCTTTATTTGTTGATAAAATTTAAACCGATGTTCGTTTGTACCCAACAAAAGGACTAGAAAGTAATTAAACCCACCGTTGGCCAGTGGGAGCCCCATAAACATTATTTCTTTATGACACAAATCAAACTAGAAGTGTCAGTCTTACTTGACAAAACTATTCACATGAGAGATTTTAAATCTGAATTGGAGAGTCACGTTGAAGTAACGTCGATCGAGGGTGACGGAGGAGAAAGGCAGAAAATGTATCACATTTTCTATAATGTTTTGTTTCCTTAATTACGTTGGCATGAAATTCGACTTTTCCAACATCATTTACTGATTATTTACTGGGTCAAGCGGCTTATTATAACGACATCTACAATCAATAGTCAAAATAAGTTTATAAAAAGGCACAAAATCCTGACTGCTACCGACACAGAAGCGTAAAATTGTAACTTGCAGGTTTATCCTAACACATAATTCTAAGCAACAAGCGTTTAACCCTTTACCTAACATGAAAAGCAGACGACACTTGCAAAAAAAATTCTTGAATAACTAATTTTTTTCATTTTTTGTCTCAAAAACATAGGTTATGACCCCTCGTTGGAACGAGCTCGACGAGCTCGTTCCAACGAGGGGTCATAACCTATGTTTTTGAGACAAAAAATGAAAATATTTTGAAAATTAATTGACGATTTTTGAGAATAGCGCTGGCCGGTTTTTGCCGTTACGTTGGGTAAAGGGTTAATCTACATCGTAGTTCTCCGTACACATGAACATACCTTTCCCATCGGTGGGGGGGCGTCCCCCCCCCCCCACTTCTCCCTCGCCCCCCCCCCCTCAAACTCAAACTTCAAATTACTATCTGACCGTGGTTTCCCCACCCAATATCACACCCGCAAACGGCACACAACAATACGCATCATGTCAGGTGTTGTAGAAATGCTCAGATGTCGCTCCCAGGGCGTCCAATGAATTTTTTTTTCCTAGGGAGATTCCCCAGACCTCCCCCCTCCCCCACACACAAACGGGAAGGAGACACCCTCCTCCCTAGTTCAGTGATCTGAACGTAGTGACCTCGTAGAGGGTAGCCACTACGTCCAGATCGCTGAACTACATCCTCTTCTAGTTCAGGCCTGGGGCGTTCGGGAGATGCCTTCGCGGCCGGCCTTGGACCCCCTAAATCTTGCTTAGTCCCAAACCCCCCCCCCCCCCCCCGAAATTGAAACCCTGGTCCCGCCACTGTTTCCCACAACTGTTTCCCCACAACAGCCATATTATATCCTCATTGTGTGCTTGGGTAATACCCTTCATCCCGACTGCTCACACGGGGTACGATGGAGCCGTGTACTAAGGCGTAATGCTAACCCGGCATGTGCGGCGTTAGTACGTTGGGGGCTGACAATTGCTGGCGGCTGCTTGGTGGTTCCCTCCGGGTACTCCGGCTTCCTCCACACGTAAAACTATTCGACACGAGGTGATCTTAGCTGTGTTGTTAATCCCAAATAAATAAATAAATAAATAAATAAATAAATAAATAAATAAATAAATAAATAAATAATATATTTCCATGCCTATCAAAACCAGTTTACCATCCCATATGTAACGGATTTGGTAGCAGCAGTTGAAAAATAATATACAACAGAAGTTCTAAATTACTCTGTTATAATTCGTCTGCTCATAACAGAAGTGTAATTCTATTTTTGTTGGCTTCAAGTCATTTCCATGTTTAAAATGAATCGATGTACCTAATTGGTTCACGCCGTAGTGCATTGTTCTGTTGTTTCATTCGTCGAGGTGAAAGCGAGGGATCAATCAGATTCCAGTATTCGAAATCTTTCCCCGCGAAATTATCCTATATAAGAGCAGTCTCGCTCATAATTCGCCGCCCATGTCTTGGCATTAAAGCTCTGATTCAGCTGCGCCAGTACAACTGCCTATTGAGGTTAGTTATGGGGACACTTTGTAACCTGTAAAAAAGGTTAACCGTAATGGGTACCGTCATTTTGGGACCCGTTCAGCTCGGCCCTGGTGAGAATCACTGTTTCTGAGAGTGATTCTTTCCATGTCCGAGTTCCATGGGAACCATCCACATTTACTGAACACATGTTGGGTGGAAGTTAAACCCCTTTTGGTTGAAAGTGTAGTGGGCCCGTGGTTTTTGACCCATCATTCACAATCATGTCCATTTCATATCATACTATTTTTGGCTTCTTAATAAACCACGTATAAACTGTTTTTTCTATTTTATTGTGAATTCATCCAGACCACAACACATAACTTAATGGTTATTCGACCTCTAGAGTTGAGTTATATTTTATCCATGGTTTGCTAGTTGACCCAGATCCTCACGAATCTGAAGAACAACAGGGAGATTTCGTCCAAGGTTCTAGGCCCTGGGGAGTCGTTCACCTCACCCCTGTTACAAATTGGCGAGGCTACCAGGATCTGGTTATTACAGCTACTTACATTATGGGTAATTGTTCTCGACAAGGTCTGCATTCTTTGAACGATTTCGATGAATTCAATTCATGGGAAATTAGAGCTCGTTTGTTGGTATGCATAATTCCAGTAGCTCCCCAATTGAATGCAATTGTAAACCTTTAGAATCCTACTTAGTGGTTTTAAGTGGGACAATGAGCCCAAGTATACCACTGCTGGTAAAGTGGAAGCTCATAAGCAGGATATAATTAAAGATTGGTAGACAAAGGCATTCAAAGAGTGAGTTGAAGTCTAAGATTATAGACTGTTCATTCTGTAGTCTATTTTACTCTGCACTGAACCCCCAAGATGTCACTATACTGGGATTAACAGGGGCCGAAATACCCCCCCCCCCCCCCCCCCCCCCCCCACAAACACACACAATACATATTTTGTATTCTAGTCGACGATCGGAGTAATTTGAGCCAGATAATTTGAGAGGGTCTGAACTGATCAGTCAACTCAGTCCAAACACTTATGACACGAATGTGAAAAATACCCGATAAAGTCTTTTTAGCATCTTGTTATAGATGGATTTATTTTGAGACTGGTAAAGGTATTGAAGGTTAAATGTTCAGCCATTTTATTTGGCATTCGAAGTGCCAATGTAGCTCAAAAAGCTTGTTCGTGAAAAGCTGTCAGTGGTATTGGTCGTAAAAAATGTCTGCAGTTGAATTACAATTTTTCTGAAATATCTTCACTTTCTGGGTTCATTATGAAAATGACTCATTTTGCGAATCAATCTATGGGTAAATAGGAAGTGAAGTCGAGTTATATGCCCTTTACTACAAAGTAGCTTTGGGTTCATGCGGGATTTGAGCCCACAATTTTTCTTTCAACTTCTGAAAATGTTTAAGGTCAACTTTAAATTTCAAAACATGTCCAAGTTAGAGGTTAGTTAAGGTATTAACTGTTAGTTAAACTTGATTCAAGAAAGAATCTTTTAGTAAGTCGATATTAAATGCTAAAATGCTAGATGATTGCATTGCTCATTAGTTTGGATGTATTTTGTGTTACTGTATGTAACACTCGGTAGTGACCAGAAAGGATGTTTTTCCTAGAAAGCGAAATAAGACATCGCAGTCTGCTTATTTAAAGTAGGTAGTACACAGTGTGTTGGTATGTCGATTTTCTATTGGCAATAGGCATTGACGTTTTTGGAACCTTACCTTTTAAACAGTAATCGCGACGTGTAGGAGTTTGTAAATATTTGTACATTTCTTTTTTAAGTTATGCTCCCGGCGTCCTGGGTTATGATAATAATAGGTGGTTTGTCTTCAGTAGTCTGGGTGCTATTTTAATATTACGTAGATAATATTTGTGGCTGTCATTGCGATACATCATTTAGCTCTGGCGAAAACTGAAGCTGTTACTGATATGTCAAATTGAACTAACCTTAGAGGTGTACAATTGGAGTGTCTTATATAGAGCAAGTAATTTACGGTGGATGGAAGAAATATTGCAATCCTGAGGCTTGTTGTTTTGTGGGTAGTGGCCAATCTTTCGTTCGTTACTAAAGTGTAAAAACTTTTCTTGAATGCTAGTGTAAAATAGTTGGTTGTTGGGAATTGTGTTCTCCGTGGATAGCCCAAAATATAATTTCCAAATTGACCATTGAATTTAAAATGGGGCACAATTGTGAGCAGTCTATATATATATAAAAAAATCTGAAAACAGCTGCTTATTCTGCTCGAATATTGATATGTTCCATTGATAGTAATATATGGTTGATAGTGGAAGAGCCGGGGAGCTGTCACATGTGTTAGATTAGTGGAAACCACGTGGCCTTGTTGACCTTTAGAATGTTACAATTAAATTTTGAATAGTTTTGGAATTATTGGCGAAATTGTAAAATCCAGAGAAATAATTTTATCCAGAATTTCATCTATATTAATTGTATTCTGGATATATAATCTATCTTACTGGAAAATTAACCAGTATATCCAATATTTCGTAGTTTGGAATTTTAGTAAATCATAAAGCAGGGGAAGCAATTAGAATTGCTGTTACTGCTGTAGATTTAATTTGTTTGCTCCTCCCACTAGAAAGTGACTGTCTGTTTCACATTAATGGAGTGTACACCATCACAAGCAGCTGACAGCGGAGTAGGGTGATGTTGCATGCAGTGTGTCAGAAAAGAATTCTTGATTCTGTTGACGCACTTTTGCCATGCCTATCAGTGCTAGCAGAGAGAGCGTAATCTGCTGAACGTATTACAGCAGATCCGAGATGAGTGGTGGTAATGTAAGAGAACTTAACTTCTCCAGAACAGAACGGCGTATGGTTTAGCGTGCTGTGAAGAACAAGAGAAATTATCTTGTTATCAGATAGTGAAAAGAAATTGGAAACATTCCAGGAGTGAACATCAGAGGACTACTTCAGAAGAAGCAGAGAGACAAGATCAAGACTTGACAGAATTTCTAAAAAAGAGACAATAACTTAAACTATATAATAGTCGGTAGAGTAATCATGTGTAATTTTGTAACACCTTGTTCATCTCCTTCATATTATCAATTTAAATTTTGCATGTAATGTTTTCAGGGGAATTGGCTTGGTAAGCCGGGTCTCGTGATAATGGAGGAATTTTTTTTATGTGGAACGTCACATTTTAAATGAAAATTATAAAATATTAAAGATTTGCCATAAATCTATTTAACAACTGCTGTATGGTTCTAAAAATGTTACACATTTTCTTTTTAAGGAGGGGGAAGTGTAACGGATTTGGTAGCAGCAGTTGAAAAATAATATACAACAGAAGTTCTAAATTACTCTGTTATAATTCGTCTGCTCATAACAGAAGTGTAATTCTATTTTTGTTGGCTTCAAGTCATTTCCATGTTTAAAATGAATCGATGTACCTAATTGGTTCACGCCGTAGTGCATTGTTCTGTTGTTTCATTCGTCGAGGTGAAAGCGAGGGATCAATCAGATTCCAGTATTCGAAATCTTTCCCCGCGAAATTATCCTATATAAGAGCAGTCTCGCTCATAATTCGCCGCCCATGTCTTGGCATTAAAGCTCTGATTCAGCTGCGCCAGTACAACTGCCTATTGAGGTTAGTTATGGGGACACTTTGTAACCTGCAAAAAAGGTTAACCGTAATGGGTACCGTCATTTTGGGACCCGTTCAGCTCGGCCCTGGTGAGAATCACTGTTTCTGAGAGTGATTCTTTCCATGTCCGAGTTCCATGGGAACCATCCACATTTACTGAACACATGTTGGGTGGAAGTTAAACCCCTTTTGGTTGAAAGTGTAGTGGGCCCGTGGTTTTTGACCCATCATTCACAATCATGTCCATTTCATATCATACTATTTTTGGCTTCTTAATAAACCACGTATAAACTGTTTTTTCTATTTTATTGTGAATTCATCCAGACCACAACACATAACTTAATGGTTATTCGACCTCTAGAGTTGAGTTATATTTTATCCATGGTTTGCTAGTTGACCCAGATCCTCACGAATCTGAAGAACAACAGGGAGATTTCGTCCAGGGTTCTAGCCCCTGGGGAGTCGTTCACCCCACCCCTGTTACAAATACATGAACAATTATTATTGTAATAAATATGTTCAGTTCGAAATCATGTCTCCGCACTGAAAATAATTTCAGCGTCCCACGATAGCGTTCTTGTGGTACTTTTTGAGTGAGCTTCACGCAAAATCTCTGATATTGAAATACATCACAGTGATATGCTTATGAACATAATAGTGAGTAGTTTATGAGCAAAAAGACCCCGAGGTCTTCGTGCACGCTAAAAAACTAAAGTGTTAAAAACTACACTTGAAGTGCTGTATTTAACACTTACTAAGTTCTGAACTAGTACTTTGTTCAAGTGTAGATATCCCAGAACTTGACAGTTGTTACAATAATACCACTTGACAAGTGTAATGTCGCGCCACTTAAAAGGAAACAACGCAGATGACGCGGATCAGGCTCGAACTCTCGAGCCTGATCCGCGTCATCTGTGTTGTGTCCTTTTAATTATGTACCCACTAAGCGCAAATCAAATTATGGACGATTCTGGAAGAACCACCAATGCTAGACACATGGGAAGTGCCATCTATTCAAGTTTCGGATGTCTGACGATTGTAATGTCTAAGTACTTAAAGCATTGCACTTTGAGTGTTAAAATCAAACCCAAAGAGTTCGAATGGGTTTAACACCTTAAAAGTGTCACTTTTAACACTTTAGTTTTTAGTGTGTATGTACCGACATTTTCGAAAAGTCTGGGTTATTTTCCATCAAAAGGCAATATTGCGAACAGGGTTATTATGTCTTTTGAAACTCCACCCAACACGAAATGCTGACAATTAAAAATAATCTCTTGTATAATTAACCCTTTACCTAACATGAAAAGCAGACGACACTTGCAAAAAAAATTCTTGAATAACTAATTTTTTTCGTTTTTTGTCTCGAAAACATAGGTTATGACCCCTCGTTGGAACGAGCTCGACGAGCTCGTTCCAACGAGGGGTCATAACCTATGTTTTTGAGACAAAAAATGAAAATATAATGAAAATTTATTGGCGATTTTTGAGAATAGCGCTGGCCGGTTTTGACCGTTACGTTGGGTAAAGGGTTAAAATATTTTATTCTTTGCATCAAAAACATAGCTTGTGACCCATCATTGGAACGAGCTTAACGA